>MCJB01044971.1:70075-114105 GCA_002018475.1 Nicotiana obtusifolia | reverse complement strand
AAAAAAAAAAAAAAAATGACCCTACAACCGTCAAATCACTTAGTAATTGTTTATACGAAGATATTAAAAGTCAAGAAAAAATTGAAGGAGAAAATTCATCCAATAAAAAAGAAATGTCGAATAATACTCTAGTTCGTATATCCCATTCTTCTAGCACAATCAACCAACCAATTGACTATTGTCACGCAATTATTTATTTTCACTTCCCTGGATTATTTAATTTCCGCATTTTACCCAACGATGACCTGTTTTATCTATCAGCCATAGAAACCCAGTGGGAACATATCAAAATGACGGGATAGACGCACGCCTGGGCGGCGGGGGGTGTCATGTTATTCCATTGAGCTCTGATCATGTCACTTCAACATATTTTACCATCAGAATTGTTATATAATCCCTCAAACAGTCTATGCTAAAAAGTAAACTGTAAATCACGTCGCTCCAAACAGATGGCACCATACTAAAAGTATTGGTTGGGGCCTGATTATATGGCCAGGTATTCACAAATTCAACATGAATACAGAGTGCAATCCCACAACAAATTTCTGCCAAAATCTTGTCCACAACTGAGTAACAGATTCTTTTTTCTTTTCGATTAAGTTCTAGAACTAAGCATAGATAAAAAGAGATTTACATGATACATTAAGCACAAGAACTCAATCTGAACTACTGTAGATGGACCTGAGGAATGCCATTACCATTTCCTCATTACAAGGCATTATAAGTTAGTGTTAACAAAGAATAGTACAACACATTAACTGGAAAAGACCAGACAGAGACTCTAACTACGACATTAGTGAATATCAGGTTACAAAATGTACAAATTCTGTTTTACAATAGTCACATTTCCTTTCTTCGGAGGCTGTTCAGGACGTCAAGCTACAGAGTTTTTGGGGTTCTTTGGATATTTCCCCAGAACATCCGAGACTCTTATTCGTTGCACCTCCTTCGCTGAGAAATATAAGAAGAAAACAAAAACAAAAAAAAGAGGTGAAATTTAGAATCAATACCAGCACCAAAAAGGTCTTTAAGACTACTTGTGCTAAAACTCTATAGATTAGGAAATCCTCAATTTAATAATTTTTTGGGTTGAAAACTGCAAACACGAGACGAAATCTTTTTTTTTTTTTCCTTCTCTACTTATCATCTCACTGGAACAAAGACGGGAGAGAGGAAACGAGTTAAAAGCCCAATAAATAAAATTAGGTCCACTATCAAATGTGGCAGCATTTCTATTTCAGATGCCACAAGGACGGACCATAAACCAAGTCCTATCATATAGCAGTCAATGCAACACTATTATATAACCACTCCAAACTTAAACCAAGAGGAACTAACAAAATGTTAATCCATACAATTGCACAATTCATCCTCTTTTTAGGATTCAAATTTACCAAAACTTAGTCAGAGGCCATTCCCAGGACTGTGAGAATGGCCTGCCCAAAAAGATTCTACAGAGAAAAATGCACAATTAGCTTGTAGTCCGATTCATAACTATCTTCTAGGTCATCCTTTCATTAGAACCAAGGCAAATTCAGACACAAGACTTTACGAGATATCAAACACCATCCTGTATCATTTCTTGCCAAGTAAAATACTAAACGGACAGGAGACAATTGAAGCAAAATGCATCTTACAAGACCAACCAGAAAAATCCAACTCATCAAGAAAATGGAAAAAGATACGTCAAGGCAAATGCAAGAGTACAACAATAGAGTCTGCAGGTTTACTTACTTTTTCATTCAAATTTCTGTTGAAAAATTACACATATCTCTAGATAAAGCAACAATAAAAGCAAATCAGAAAGTACCTTCCTCCAATGCAAGCCGGATGGACCTCTTCTCCAGTTCAACAGCATGTTTGCTTAGGTCAACAGAGGACAGAGAATGAAGCACTGGTCGATGAGATTATATTTGAGCAAATGAGTGAGAAGAAGGATTACTACAAACAGATAATTCAGTGAACAAGCCTCAAGAAATTTAAATACATACTCCGGATATAATCCTCTTGCTTTGATTGCTCCAGTTTGTGCAATAAGCTCTGCAACTGGAAATACCGCTCTTCCCAATGCTTAAAATTAACCTTCTTGGGATTATCCAACAATAGGCTGGTAGAAGTTACTTGATAGTTGCTAACATTAACTGAAGCTAAATTGTTGTTGGACTCTCCTGTAGAGGGAGGAACTGAAGGTTTCATGGACAAGGAGCCCCTCGAAGGAGTCCTTGACATTGATGAAACTTCTGGAATGTAACATCTAGCTTCTTTTATCTGGATTTCGGTCTGAGTTTTCTCATCATGTTGACTAAGCTTTTTCAGTTGTGAATAATCAGTATCACCACTTTGGTTGTTACTAGCAGCAGTCTTGCTTAACTCTCCGTCAGGTCTTCTACGAACATAGACAAGATGCCCGCTACCAGAATTGTTTGTTGAGCATCGGTTGAGTGGGTTCACTAGGCATTCAGGGGTAGGTCTTTTGGAGCCAGTTATATTAGAAACATTATTGACCATATTATTAGCTTCAGGAAATAGTGGGCTTTCAATTGATTTGGGGGCTGCAACCACATTCTCGCTCTGCGAATCTTGTACTGCAGTACCCATTACAGCTTCTGGCACTGATAGCAGTTTATCATGCTTGGGTACACCAGATTTAGTATTAGCCTTCCCGTGGTCACTTGTTTTTGAATCTACCGTTTGTTGACCCATCTAAGAGAAGGTGTATGTTAGACAATTAAATAGATCTTGCCTTTTCTAGTAAATATGAACAAAAATCTCAAGTATAAAAGTTAAAAAATTTCTTCATCAACAGCAACCACTCCAAATCAATATGCTCTTCTGATACTCTCTAAATTCATCTACAATTTGGAAACGAGGCAATAACTATAAGAAGGCAATAAAAAGCATTACTACATATACCTCATTTTTTTCTTTTTGCAAAAATACATTTAACGTGTTTTTCGCGTTAGGGGTAAGGCCTGCGTACTATCTACCCTCCCCAGACCCCAGTTATGAGACTATACTAGGTTTGGTGTTGCTGGTGTACATTTAACGTGTTTTAAACAATGTTATTAAAAGTCTATCTCTTCTTCGCTTAAAAGGATGAGCAAGGTGAAGCAAGGGATTATCGTTTCATGAGTCTCACACGCTTCAAACAATAATGCACAAAGTGATCCAAACACAAAGTTGTTGTTTCTTTGAATCTCAAATTTGAAGAGTTCGATTAATATCAGTATTACTATATATTGGACGATGATAAAATTAATCGTGCAATTGCAATTTGATCATTATAGTACTAAATTCATATATGTTTGGTAGCTTGTAATTTTCTGTAAGTTGTGCGCTTCATTTCTTGTTTTTCGCTTCAAACCCTGAACCTTGTTGCTTCTTTGCGCTTTTCTTTTAAAAATATTTGCTCTTAATATAGAAGCCCTGGCTTGCTATAATTCATTCATCATTCACGGAAAAAAAGTGGAACTCAACCATTAGAATACAACTCTTCAATCTTCACCATGATAAATTCAAGACCACTTCTTCTTATGCACTGATTATAATAGAAGGAACAAGCATATACTAATCAATAAGCTCCTTAGTGGAACAAATCCATCAGCTCTAGAATCAGCTCAGAGAAGGTAGCTACTTCCAACAGATTTGCAACATCAAGTCCCAAACTACAAAAACTAGCACAAGTTAGGTGTAGATAGCAACCTGCCACGCTCAATGAGCGTGTTTAACTTTTGAAAGGTTATTTTCAATTTTTTCTTTTGGAAAGCTGTGTCTTAATAACTGAAATCATTTTCTTTTCAGAATATTATAAGGAAAACCCGAAAGATTTAAAACAAAAGTTAAGACGATAACCATTTTGAGCCGCAGAATTGTAGAGGGACCAATTCATCCCAGCCGTTGGTCGACAAAGTAGTGGTACTTGGGAGATAATCAGATAATTCTAGTTTTACACATCTAGGAGAGGCCAAAGAAAGTTACTCTACGGTGTTGGGGCTTCATAGGTAGCAGTGATCTTGACCCTATTCAAGATTAATGTAGGATTTTATTTCAAATGTTCACAGCAAGGAGTGGTGTAGGGAAAACTAAATAGGACATGATTTACATAAAACAATTGCATGGATGAAAAGAAACTTGATAACTAATGAATTTAGAACAAATGCAATGTATGCCTCCATTTGCTTGTCAAGTACATATGTACGTCCTAAGCAAACAATTGTGCAGAAAATGGACTAAATGTATCTCATGCGTGATGGAGTCGGGAATATTACTCTCACAGTCTCACCTCATAGGCTCACCGCGTCGAGATGATGGAGCATGACATGAGAAGAAGAAAATGTTCCATTCGAGGTGGTTCCATTCCAAGACATAATGAAAATTATCTGCAGCTCTGAAAAGAAGCAGCGACTCAGATGAGAACATATTCCCAGTTCAGCATTTTTCACCAAACAAAGAGCAAAAGGGAAGAGGATCCAACAAAAATTTACTAAACTGAGATAAATAAAATAAGTTCTGCTAAAATTGGTTTGAATGTGTCCACTTATCTGCATAGTTTAGAGAAGCACTTTTGCAGATACTATTAGAAGAATGATTCGTCTCGGAAATTTGAGCAATGACAGGTCTACAGGAAAATAACCAAGTCACTTGTTACAAGAAAATAGAGCTGAGGTAACAAGCTAGCTGATCATTTGGCAGACTTAGCCTTCAATGCGGATGCGGAACTCATAATCAATTCATTTGTGGAGCTGGACACTAAAGGAAGGGCATTTTGAATTTGGATAAGCTACAGTGGCCATCGTTGAGAACCAAGGCAGTGAAGGAAGAAAACAATGACATTACAATGAAGAGTTTCATTAGCATATGGTTGGGGATCATGGGGCAATGGTTCTATTCTGTAGCATTAGGATACTTCAAGGCGGAAAGCAGCAAAATGAAATCTTTGGCAGTGTGGACACTTCATTTCTTTCGAGCATTTTATTATTTTGTTCGATGTGAGTTCATCTTGGAATATTAAATAAATTCAAAGATGACATTAGATAGTTTCATTATTTCATTAGACATGGTTTGTTTTCATTGTAGTAGTGTACACTCATTCTGCACACAAGTTGGAATCTTTATTACTCAAATTAGCCACTAGGTAACCTCCCTAGTGGTAGATAGCTTTAGAAAAGAGAGTAGAGCTGAGCAAGTCTGTAAACTATAGTTTAATGTGTATTAAGCTAATAAAAGCAGTTCTCTATCTATCTATCTATCTCATCGTATTCGTTTGGTGATTAAGCTTAGAAAATGTAATGGATACGGCAAAAATTTTGGAGCAGTTTAAAATGGGTCAAGTAGAAGAATCGATCATAACCTGATCTTCCTGTAATGCCTATTCATTTAGTCTTTCCTGGACAATGGAATCACCTTTGAATTACAATGTTAATAAGCTAAAATTAGGAAGCTTTTTTCTTTTAGAGCAATGCAATATAGTGATACCACACTCCCAATAACCTTTCTCCAGCAATAGTACGTATAGAGCAATCCATGTACCAGCGGCTACAGAAATTCTTTTGAATACATCCAAAATCCAACTTAGCAGAAGCTTTATCCGGTGAATCAATAAACCAATAAAAATGAGCTAAAAAAAATGCTTACAGTATCAAATATCAATTCGACAGAATTGGACTGCATAACTACAATCTAACATATCAAAAAATAATTTAGAAAATAAATGAAATAAATACCTTAATATGTAAACGGATATGCTACCAATTTCTTCAGAGGATGGAAGGTAATCACAACGACGGAGGAATAGTGGGCATAAACAACCAGTGGCCCTCAAATTGTTGATCGTGCCTGTCTGGTGCGTGCAAAGAGGAGAATCATTGGTTATTATTGTGACCCGTTACGACCCAATTCTCATGTGGGCCGTTTGGGATGTGGTCCAATTAGACCCAAATTTTCTAATTTTCAGGCCCAACCAAACAAATGAAGTAGATGTATATTTTATTTTTATATATTTCAATAATTTAGCCATTATATTAGTTAATTGTATAGTGTATTTTAACATAATGTTAATAAATAAGAATGAAATAATCTTTTAATGTTTTACTTACTTGTTTTTATACTCCATCTAATTATAACATTTTCAAATATCCTTCATAAATACGTGCAATTTAATAAATAAAATAAATAAAATAAAACAAAATCAAATTTCATTTAGCAATAACTTTTACAATCAACTGTGGAATTTAAGCTTAACATAATTGCACGAAGCAAACATGTTAGCCGGCATTAATACTTTCATTAATCTTGCTCTCCAAGCATTGATAGTAATCATAATCATCTACCTATCATCTCAAATATGAATTGTAATTGATAAATTCAATTCAAAGTAGTCCTGATTTTGGTATTTTAAGCTTTTTTAAGCTTTCAAGTACTTACATTGTCCAATTTGTAAGATAATAAAATAAATAAATATTGAAATAGCTTATAAGTCGGAGTGATTTGTAAAATATTGCACTTCGAGGGTCAATGTGTTGGGATTTATGCGGGGAAGGTATATTACAGAAGCCATGCACCTTGTGAGGAATTTGGTGGAGCAATATAGGGAAAGGAAAAAGAAATTGCATGGGGTATTCATAGACCTGGAAAAGACCTATAATAAAGTCTCGAGAAATGTCCTATGGAGATGTATGGAGGCTAGCAGTGTCTCAGTGGCGTACATTAGGATGATTAAGGACATGTGTGAAGGAGTGAAGACTCGAGCGAGGACTGCGGGTGGAAACTCAAATCATTTTCCAGCGAAGATGGGGTTGCATCAAGGATCAACTATTAGCTCGTTTTTGTTTGCCTTAGCATTAGAGGTGCTGACGCGACACATATAAGGGAAGGTGCCATGGTGTATGTTTTTCCTAATGACATAGTCCTGATTGATGAGACGCGTGACGGAATTAACGCTAGGTTGGAAGTTTGGAGACAAACGCTAGAGTCTAAGGGTTTTAAGTTGAATACGTCGAAAACTAATGGTAGGTTATAATCCCATATTTTAGTCGCTTATTGCACTCTAATTCACTGCGCTTCACTTGTTTTGAGCTTTAATTGGTAAAATTTTGCGCTTATTGTGTGTTTTATGCCTTGTAGGAGTGATTCCGAGTGGTGTAGATGTTGTGGAGCTAATTCGAGCTATTTGGAGCTTTAAAGTTTGAGTAAAATCCCAAGGGATTAAGCCGGGATCGTGTTCGGGGGTCGAGTATCAAGTATGGAACTCTGGACATCAAAATGCAAGATTTGAGCCGTGCTCTGAGAAATTTGCACTGCGACGTAGCAGTGTATTTTTGCTGCCTGTTGAATTGTTGAGCTCTCTGGATTTTCCCACTAATGACCCGCATGGCGCGTCGCCCATGCGGCGCACTTGTATAATTTTCACAAAGTAAATGTCCTATTTCGGTTAGAAAAAGGTGATTTCATTTAGACCTGACCCCTGCTTGGTATAAATACATGGAAAAGCGTTATTTTCTGGACTTTTGACTCATATTCGACCTAAGGAGGCTTAGGAGGAGTTGTAAGAGCAAAAGCACAAGGATTTCATCATTCCTTACTCACTCAGGACCAAGTTTGGGTTGAATTTATATTTTTCTCTTCTTTAACTTTATTTATGATGAATTTTTCCATATCTATGGAGTAGATCTTTTTAGGGTTTGATAGATTTGGTGTATTGATGATTGTTTGTGAATTATAACTCTAGGTTTATGTATTGAAAAGTTTTTGGATGATTTAATTATTGCATCTATATTCACTTGTTCATGTAATCGAGAGAGATATAACTTGTGATATCTTTGCATTATATTGTTGGTTGAGTTCATTAATTCTTCTTAGCAATCGGAAAAAGTTAGTTGAATCATTTATTAAGCCTAGTTAGGAGAATAATCGGAAGAGGTTTTCCTAAAGATCAATCCACTACGCATTCTTACCTATCTTCACGTGCTTAAATTGGTTCATCTCGTGAGGTTATAACTTAATCGAGAGAGGAATTTTAGCTGAACGTTTGAACTAATACTTTAGTGAATTTGAAAAACTCACTTGAATATTAGAAGTGAATTTATGTAGAGTTAAATCCCAAACCAGTATCTTACACCTATCGTATCAACCCATATCTTCTCCCATTGCTAACCTTATTTGCTTATTCATTGTTTCGATTGTCATTAGTCAATAGCTTTAGATTCTTAGTTAATTTTAGTTAGACATCTTATAAATCTCAACTTTTGATCATCTTGGATAACAACCAATCTAGAAACTACGAGAATACTGTTTTAATTCAATCCTTGTGAATATGATATTTTACTATACTATCTTTGATTAGCGAGCATAATTTAGATGTGTGTTTTGAGCTCGTCAAAACTGAGTACTTGAAGTACAAGTTTAGTGATGAGATGCGTGGAAGTGAAGATTGATACTCAAGTCATCCCCCAAAGGGATAATTTAAAGTATCTTGGGTCTATTATTTAAGGCAACGGGGAGATTGATGAGGATGTTACCCATTGTATTGGTGCGGGGTGGATGAGGTAGAGGCTCGCCTCGGAAGTTTTATGTGATTTGAGTGTGCCACCTGGAACCTAAGGGCAAGTTCTACATAGTGGTGGTTAGACCGGCTATAAAAGTAGGTGAAATGAGTATGTTGAGATGGATGTGTGGTCATACAAGAAAGGATAGGATCAATAATGAAGTTATTAGGGACAAGGTAGGAGTGGCATATGTGGAGGACAAGTTGGGGGAGTCGAGGCCGAGATGGTTCGGGCATGTAAAGAGGAGAAACATAGATGCTCCGGTCAGGAGGTATTAGAGGTTGTCCATTGCGTGTCTGAGGAACGGAAGGGGTAGGCCTAAGAAGTATTGGGGAGAGGTAGTTAGGCAGGACATGTCATTGCTCCAGCTTACCGAGGATATGACCCACGATAAAAAGATGCGAAGGCCGAGAATTAAGGTTGTAGGTTGAAAGGCTTACCATATGGGGACTGTTTTTGTGTTATCCTATTCACGATTTTTTACTATTACATGCTGTGTCATTTGCGTCTGTTACCTTAATATATTGTTGTTACTATTTTTGCTACTTATTGCCTTATCTCTGATGTTTCTTGAGCTGAGGTTCTATTGGAAACATACTCTCTATCTTTATAAGGTAGGGGTAAGGTCTGCGTACACACTACTCTCCCCATACCCCATTTATGAGAAATACATTGTGTTATTGTTGTTGTTGTTAGTTGTTATTTTGAGGGTCAGTGCGCTTCATATAAGATTAAATGCATTGTCTCATGCCTTCGCTCTTTAAAATACTGTCATATTAGTTTTCTTTAATAAATGTATGAATCTGAATCATTTGAAAATTTAATAATATATTTGTTTTTAAATTTACAATAAGGTAATACAAATATATTTAAAAAAAACACTCTAAATATTTTTAACGGGTCAAAACACACACACGTTGTAATTAATTTAGAGTCAAACTGTATATATTGAACTATTATAAGAACGAAAATTACAATTTGCGAATAAATGAAGGATGAAAAGTGCAATTAATAAAAACGCATTGTGTTATGGTGAGCGAGGAGTACGATTGCGGAGCAAGAGGGAAACAGCAGAGGAAAATGGAAAGCTCGGCGATTCTAAGAGAGTGGTTCGATCGGGTCGACTCGGAGAAAATCGGCAGCGTCACTGCTATTCAACTCAAGGTCTGTTTTGGTCTCATGGAAATAAGCCTTCCGTTTTACGTACTCCGTTCTTGAACTTGACGCCTTCCTTTTATACCATATATGTACCGCGCGGCCCTGTTTGGGATCGTTACTTTTCAGAGTGCTTTTGCGATTGGAAATTTAGAATTTCCTATCTCTGTTGTCCAGCAAATGATCAGGTTTTCTTTTTTTTCTCTTTGTATTAAATTACAAGACAATAACATCCAAATAATTACTACACAGGTCTTTACCAATTGTAGCTTTATTTCTTCCATTTTATATCAATTTTCAGGATGTATGATTTTGACAGGAATGGAACTATGAGTTTTGAAGGTGAGGATGATCTCTTGCTGAGTGTCTCTCTACTCTCGTTAATAGAGTTTCATGAGTTTTGTGCTTTTTGTTTAATTATGGAAATTCTCTCAATCAGAGTGATGTATTGTCAAATAACAACAATTGGTGGAATACCATAAGTGGGGTTTGGGGAGAATAATGTGTACGCAGACCTTACCTCTGCCCCTTAGAATTAGAGAAGCTGTTTTCGAAATACCCTTGGCTCAAGAGGAATAATAGAAGAAGGTAAATATCAACAACAAGCCTGGAAAATGCAACCAATAATGTATGAACTGAAAAAACAAGTGGAAAAAGCAATAGCAACAACAATAGCAATAGTCAAGCAGTAACAACGACAAGGTACTAGAAAACCTAAGCGGAAGATAGCACTAAAAACCACCCTAACACTAGCCCTCTAAGAAACAACAACAGGTACTAGCCGGCTAGCCCTAACAAACCCGAAACGGTACATAGAAACACACTCTGACCTGCTACCCTTCCTCGCTAATCTTTAATCTCCAAACCTCCTATCAAGGGCCATGTCCTCGGTAAGCTGCAGTCGCTTCATGTTCTGCGTTATCACCTCTCCCCAATACTTTTTAGGTCGCTCTCTACCTCTTCTGCTACCTGCCAGCGGCAATCGTTCACACCTCCTCATTGGAGCATCTAGGCTTCTCTGTCTCAGATCCTCCATGGGGGCTATACCCACTTTCTCCCCAATATACTCATTCCTAATCTTATCCAACCTAGTATGCCCGCATATCCATCGCAGCATACTCATTTCCGCTACGTTCATTTTTTGGATAGTGACGTTCTTGACTGGCCAGCATTTTACCCATGCAACATTGCCGGTCTGACCATCGCATTGTAATACTGACCTTTAAGTTTTGGTGGCACCTGCTTGTCACACAGGATGCCAGATACTAACCTCCATTTCATCCACCCCGCCCCTATACGGTGTGTGACATTCTCAATCTCCCCTTTCCCTTGGATTATTGACCTAAGATACTTGAAACTTCCTCTCTTAGGGATGATTTGCGAATCTAGTCTCACATTTATGTCCGCTCGTCTCGTCTCGTCTCGTCACTGAACTTGCACTCTAAGTACTCCGTCTTAGTCCTGCTCAATTTAAAACCTTTAGACTCTAAGGTCTGTCTCCAAACCTCCACCAGCTTCTTCTTGGCATCAAGCCAGCCCTTATTCCTTGCATCAACAGGCAATCCCGCATAAAAGAAAGGCTACTGACTTGGCTGATTCAACAAGGGAAAAAGGCATCCATTCAAACTGCTCCCCTTCCTATGTTGACACCAAGAGAAACAAATCCTGGAGCCTTCCTCTCTATCCATTCCTTTTTCATAATCATAAAGGATGGAAATGCAACTTCTCGTTGACACTGCCTCGCGTCTCATCAATCAGTACAATATTGTCAGCAAATAACATACACCAAGGCACCTCATCTTGAATTTACCGCGTCAGTGTATCCATCACCAAAGCAAATAAGAACGGGCTGAGAGCAGATCCTTGGTGTAACCCCATCCCTATCCGGAAATGTTCCAAGTCGCCTCCCACTGTCCTCACCCGAGTCTTAGCTCCATCATACTTGTCCTTAGGGGTTGTTTGGCACGCGGACTAAATTATCCCGGAATTATAGTCGTAGGATTATAATCCCTAGACTAATTTATCCCTCCTGGGAGGTGGGATAAAATAATACCAAGTTTGATGGGATAAGGGGAGATAAGATTGGATATCCAGGATTAAGTTTGGGATAAAGTTTATACTATTTTGGTTGGAGGTATAAATTTATCCTGGGATAAATTTATACCGTCAACCAAACATAGCATAAATTTAGTACCACACTTAATCCCACCTTATCCCACTTTATCCCGCGTACCAACGACCCCTTAAGATCATTATAAAGCTTGGACGCCTGAAAGTAACATTGAAAGAAAAATAGAGAAAAGCAAACACATATGTGCTTTGAGCTAAGAGAGTGGTAATGTCTACAAGGAAAATGAAATCAATATAAGATATTGCCTTCCCTGGACCTCGCGCATAACGGGAGTGGTTAGTGAACTGGGCTGCCCTTTTTTTTATACGGTAGACTAGGAAGGAGAATTTTCAAAAGACATAATGAGCATATATAAAATGTTAGCTTAACCTTAACATAGAATTCCCTTTTCCTTACTTTTATATATAATGAGAGAGAAAGAGAGGGAGAGATTGTTAACAGCAACTACTGCTTCCGACTCTCCAGGCATGAGATATATCAAAACATTGTCTAGATCCCTAGTGCTAATGTTGGATTTTGCATTTGTTACTGCTGATATTTGATTTACCAGAATAATAAGTTGTTTAGTCGAAGGAAGAGTCTTTGTTTAAATTTAAATTTAATACTATAAGTTAGTTGATATAGTTTAAGTTTTTGAATTTGAATATTTATTCTCCTGATTTTCTGCAGATTCTGTTTTAGATTGGCTATTTAAAGCCTTGTTATGCTTAATAAAATTATTGAGAGACATTGTCAATCAATATTTTTAATATTTTTGCTGCTCCATCTTTTAAAAAGCCAACAGTGGTATCAGAGCTTCATTGATTTTACGGGATCTGTAAGTTCTTCCAAAGAACCATTTTCAAATCTTTTATAACTAATATCAATTTGTAAATCCATTTTCAAACATGGTAAGCAACAATCTCTGGTTGAATGCCCTACATGGCGAAAGTTATCGGATTTGCTCAGTGGAAATAAAATAATATCTTAAAACATATGATTCATCAAATGTTGTAATAGAAGAACAATCCTTACGAGCAATCCCTGAAAATCCTATCATTGTCCAAAATCAAAATACTTTCAAAAGAGATTTCAGATAATACAAGGTCACTAAGGGTATCTTTTATGCGCAAAACCAAAAAAATAAAAATAAAAAAAATAACAAGTCATATTGCAGATGGATGCAAGTTCAAAAACACTTGAAAGAATGCACAAGCACAAATTGCCAAAACATAAATTGAGGAGGATCAACCTATTGCAGCAACAAAAGCAAGGAGTGTTGGATTTTGAATTTGTTACTGCTTATATTTGATTTACCAGAATAATAAGTAGTTTAGTCGAAGGAGGAGTATTTGTTTAAATTTAAATTTAATAGGATAAGTTAGTTGAGATAGTTTAGGTTTTTGAATTTGAATATTTGTTCTCCTGATTTTCTGCAGATTCTGTTTTTAAATTGGCTATTTAAAGGCCTCTTCAATATGTTTAATATTTTTGCTGCCCCATCTTTTAAAAAACCAACAGCTAAGCTGCTTTTCAATCTACTTTAGGCCCTTCTTTACTTTATTTTGGTGCAATTGAGTTTATGTTTAGTAATTGTTCCATTGAGATTCTCAGACTGTTATTAATCTAATTTCTGTTTGCCAGAGTTTGTTGAACTTAACAAGTTTCTGCTGAAGGTCAGCTTTCTTCCCAAGTTACATTTTTGTCTTTTTTTTTTCTTCAAAAACATTAGCTGGTCTTTCTATATGCAATTTGCATGTGATTTGAGTGGCACCTTGCTGTGTTTTCTCATACACAGAATTTGGCAATAGTTGCATAACCTCATCTTGGCAGCACTAGAACGAAATACTTAGTGTTGCACAAACTCAATGGTGTCTTTCTTCTTTCCTGTAGATGCTTCATAAAATGTTTTCCTAAGTTGTGTTCTTTCAAAGGTTTTCAATTGTTTGATTTATATGAACCATCAATCTATCATTTGTAGGTGCAACATGTGTTCTCAGACTTGGAGAGGTGAATTTCTTTTTTGGTAAAGCTATTCCCGTTTATTACTTTGGTTTCTGTTGTTAATATGGTACACTCTGAGTCCCTTAATACTTCATCGTGTCATTGGTTGGAATTTGGAAATATACTTTTAGGAAGTTAATTCTTATATTATTTTGGTCTTGAATTAGGGGTCGTGGATTCCTTGTTCCAGATGATGTTTACGAGGCAAGAAATTCCTTAATCTCAAACTCCTTCTGCCTTATTGTGTTTGCTTATTACTACAGTTCAGACCTTCTTATGGTGAGGAAAATGAGGAAAGAATGCTTGGACTCCAAATGCTCTTTAACAGCCCGTTTATTTGCAACTGACGATAATCTATCAATGAAATTGTTGCATCATTTGCAGGCGTTGATAAAAATAGGATTCCAGCTCGACTCTCCAGCATTATACACTGTGTGCGAGGTACTATAATTGTTATAGAATTCATTATGAGATTCAGTAGATATTGTTCTTTGTGAAGTGGGATGCAGAAATATCTCATTCAATGGACTTAATGTGTGTTATGAAAATTCCTTGAGGCCTACACTAATATGTGGTATCTTATTCTCAAAGCACCAATGAAACTGAAAAGGCTGTTCGTTTTACCTACATTGCATATTTTCTCATGTAGCTCATACCTTTGTTTCATCATCAAAACAAAAGCTAATGAAGTAGTTGGTTTTAAATAAAATTCGACAACCAAATGACATATATCAGAAAAAGCATCATTTATCATGTTCCTTTTTGCTATTCCTTTAGTTGTTTATACTGTATTTCATAGAAGAGAAGAAAAATTCGTAAATAAAAGTTCTTGACAACCAAATGACGTATATTAGAAAAAAGCATTAAATTTGTAAGTACCCTTGGTTTATTCGTTTTTGTTGTTTAAACCATATTCATAGAAGAGAAGAAAATCGTAAATAAAGGCATGGAGTTCCTATTGACATGTATTTGGTTAAACTGTATTTAAATTAAAGCTAGCAGTATGGATTAGAAGAAACTGAAATAGAAGAAAATGTCCTTTGCTTATCGCTTTTCGCTTAAAGCCCAATGAGCTTTGTCTTTCTTTTTCTTTTTTTGCATTTATAATGACTTGGTGGTATTATAAATGTGTTAAAAGGAGTACGCGAAAAGGTTTTAGTTAATGGATTGCAAACCATAGTCATAAAGCTGATTGTGATGATTATGGTGTGGGTTGTGGCAGATGGTCAGAATGAACGAGCAAATACTCACAAACTTCATTAAATTGTTATTTTGGTTTTTCTTTTTTTGGGGTTCATGAGAGTAGGATGATAAAATGCTATGGTAAAACATAGCTAAATCTCCGCCTTTACAGATCAGGGAAGAAAATAACACAGCTTAATGATTCTCAATACTACACCTTTTGTATTTTTTTTTGATAACCGTGGTGTTCAGGCCAGTTTGCGCGCACCTCGAGTAATTCCACAGGATAACTCACCTAGTGTTTTTGCCGTAGCTGAGATTTGAACCTGAAACCTCATGGTTCTCTTCCACTTCGTTGACCACTAGGCCACACCCTTGGGTGCATTACTACACCTTGTATTGCCATGCAGCCAGGGGCACTCAATTTGGTTGTTCACGTGGAGGGTTACTCGCAGGATGGCATATTCTTATTGTAACTAAGATAGGCATGTGGAATATCATGTGATACATTGTATGTTAATTGGTTTGAGGGTGAAAAAAGTTCTTTCTAGTCCTCTGCTTTTGAACTGATATAATTCCTTTTCTGGGTAAATTCTGCAGAGTTTTGATAGGAACAAGAATGGAAAATTCAGACTTGATGACTTCATATCTCTTTGTATCTTTGTACAGTCCGCACGGTGAGTAGATCTTTATTTACATGAGATGGTTGTCGCTTGCATTTATAATATTCATGATCGATGTATATGATGAGGAACACTTGTTTTATATCTGGCACTTTGAAATTGAGTTACTGGCATCTTCCTTACTTAGGAAGGATTCTTGGTTAAGACACGTCAATTAATGTTTGAGTTAGACATTCATTTCAACTACAAAGATTTGTAGGTCTTGATGATGCTAAAATGTGATTCAGTGGAGCTGCAATTTCGATAGTTCTTAGATGTTAGTTCAGTGCTGAACTTCTTAGCAAGAACTTAAATAATATTTTTGATCTTTGCAGGAACCTTTTTGATTCATTTGACACAAGCAAGCAAGGCCGAGTGACTCTTGATATCAACCAATTTATCTACTGCAGTGAGTCCTTTCATTATCTACTTGTCTTTGTGATACTGCCTTTCATTTTGCATTCCGCCAATTGGTATCTGTAAGAGATGGGAGAGATTTCCATCGGAAGTCCATTCAGAGGTTCTTCAGAAAAGGTGGCTTCTGGTAGCATTTACTTGTCCTCTCTGAGCGGTGAACCCATAAACCCCACTTCTTGTCTGTGTTGGAAGTCTTCCCATATAATAGTCTGCTTGAAGCCACGAAACGATAAAGCTCACTTGTTACTGAAGGTTGTGTTATTCATTCAGATGACCGTAGTTATTTGGATGACTGCCCTTCCAAACTGTTAGGCTTGTCTCGCATGCCGATGGAGTTAATCACCATCCCTATCCTTGACAGATATGTCTGATGCTCTTTCCCTGTTGGCATGCAAGGAGAAGAACAATAGAAAGGAAATGATTCCTTTAGGAATTTGGGAAATGTTCAACGTTTACCTTTTGTATGGGGGTGAGATTATTGAAATAAATATACGATGTCAGTTGAAGATATAACCCTGTTTGCGTCTAACCTACCGGTATCAGTGGTTGTCATCCATTTTTGGTCAAAATGTTAGTCTGCTTTATGTTATGATACAATATAGCATGCCTCGTTTTATTACAGCAGTCTTTTTTCCTTCTTTTTTTATTTGCAGCTGCTAATTGTAGAATCTAAGCCCATCATCTCACTACCACTTTCCAATTGCCGAGTATGACCTTAGTCTCACTGCTATTAGCGTTGATGACTTGAAACTAAGGTGCTCGCTGCGATTTTCTGTAAAATGCCGTGAAAAAAGAAGAGGCTTGAACAACCGGTGTGTGGTTGGAGTACCAAGGAGTCATTTCGTTCGTGCACAAGTTATACCAGGATTGCAATGCATGGATTGTTAAAGGTGTATGTAGTATTATGGGGTGAATAATTATCACTAGATTATTGTATTTGTTTAGACATTCAGCTCATTGCATTAAAATATTGATATACAATGTGCATTTAAAACTTGTATCTGGTCTAAAATTGGAAAAATATTTGTTCCAAATAATTCCCCTAGCATATATTAATCGCTTTATCTAACTTGTTGGTTTTATTGTTGTGTGAATAAAATAACACTTTAATTTATCAGTTTTTAATTATGTCAAACAAGCAATACTTTTATGATGAAAATTACAGTAGTTGTACTATAATATGAGATAAATAATAAAAGTTAGTTAACAACTCTGCATATTGGAAAAAGCAAAGCAGATTTGCTGATTTGCTCTCGTAGGGGAACAGCGTCCGGTATGTTGAAGCATGACTCTAGCATGTAAATAGAGAATGGGTGACTCAAGTAACTTGCTTAATGCCGGAAGTGTAATTAAGTAGGCGGCTGATCGTAGAATAGTTTTTTCAGTAAGTTTTTTTTCTCTTGTTTGAGACAAGTCGTGAATCTAGAATAAGTGATTCTTGGTAGCAAAACATGGCATTTCAGGTAGCGAAATTTAACTAGCACTATATAAGCGCCTAAAGATTTATATTTTGGACACAAAGTGCATCTCTCTCTCTCTATAACTTCAAGGAACAGTTAGTGATAACCTGAACATTAGCCTCAAATCCAGTAAGATTGTGGCAAATAAGAAATGGAAGGGTCTGTTCTGACTTCATCTCCATCTTTATGTCTCCCTAACTTTCACAATCACTAAGGACGAAAAGCCATTATTGGAAGAGGAAGAAATTGGTTTAACATCCGGCCAAGAGTTTGGAAGATAAATCTTGAATGGACAATGGAGAAATGGATCTTCTGACTTCTTTCTCAACATGTTTATCATCCGTAGTGTCACGTCCTTAGTCGTTAACTAAGTAAACGTGCGGCACTTGACAATTTGCTCACGATCTTGCATAACTTGCTCACATGGCGGGTCATCACAGTAGGCTAACATAGAGCTAAGAGGTTAAAACTACAAATTTCCCCTCAAATTGACTCAGTACTCTTCCGGGGTGGGGTAGGGAGGACAAAAAAAGATTCCAGAAGCCGATTAGAAAATGAATATACTCATGCAGCAGCTCAACCCCCTAACAAAGGAGATTGCAAATTGAATATTCTGCCTTCTTTATTTGATTTATATTTCATTAATTTTTTAATATTTTTCAAAACCAAATTATTATCCCTAGACACAGATAATTAGAAAGGGGATTCAGAATGTATAGAGAAGAATAACAGCATGAGCTGACAGAATGTTTCAGAATGTGCAGCTCAAGCTGTGGATTATACTACTGGGCGCAATTCTCCTGTTTGTAGAGCAAACCTCCGGTGCTGTGACAGAACAGAAGGGATTTTGACTGCTTGTATTCTTGAGGTCAAGTCATTTTCACAGGATCCTTTGTAATCCTTAGCTGCATTTAGTACCGTCTGGAAAATTTGCAGAGGGTCACCATGGCTGACCACCAACACTGTGCATCTGCAATTGCAGTGTTCCAGAGCTTAATCGTTACTTATAAGTCCATCAGATATCATGAAAATGCAATTAAAGGCTTATGGTCTCCTCATTAGTGGGAATACGTGACTAGGAGAATCTTGAATTTAAGCATGAACGGTGATTCTACTGCCATGCAAAATTTCCTTCACTTATTAAAAAGAATAAGCAAACCTCATTAGCACTAAAAAATACATGATTAATGTTGGAGTTAAAAGCACAACATTACCCTCGAAATTGTGACTCCATGTTAATCAATGCACTTGTGAGTCTAGACACTACATCTGCAACACTTTCTCCACCTTCAGGCTGCATGAATGGATCCCTCTCATCTAGAGCCCATATATCTGGATACTGAAATCAGAAATAATTAATCAGTCTGAGAGCCACAAACCAAGTGCAGGTGCTTATAAATGTTGAGGATCCACTTGATTTTGAAATGCAGAGAACAAATAACAACTCACTTTATCATGAGATTTAAGTTCATATGAAGGACCAAAGAAACGCTCCCGAAGATCTTCTAGAACCTGTAATAACAAAATCATCTGAACTCAGAGCTTATCAGCAGAATCTACTCTTGTCTTAAAGCCAAAATCATAACATACCAATCGATCAATTGTTTTAGCTTAGAAGCATCTCACTGTGACAGGAAAGGCAGAGGGGAAAAAGGAAATGGAGCTTTACCTTATATAACACTCAGAAAGCTTTTTAGGCTTAGTGTTGATTGGCTCGAGTGCATCAGGCGAAAAATGATATAAAAGATGAAAAGTTATGCAGCTAAATCAAATTCATCACCAGAAGGAAAAGTACACAGCAATTCAGTTTAAGCATACAAATCTAGGAATGTGCATTTAAGGAAGACATGATGCCAGGTGAAAAAGAGATATAGCCCGAAAAAGAGATATAGACCAAACAGTTCATCCTTGCTATTTACATGAGCATTTCTCAACTGAATGGCTTATGAAATGACTTTGTTGCTATAGATCCTTGCCGCTTTTACTCCCTATTCATGTCATGGGTTCTAATAACAGTGATCACAGCTTTATGAATTGATTATCTCAAGTACCTCTGCAACCAAAAGTACCATGATAACACTTAGACAAAACCTTTTTTTTTTTTTTAAACTTATTAATTTATTAATAAGCCAAAAATTACTTAAATGCAACCTTGCAACAAAATAAGCAAATAATAAAATGCACAAAAGGAGGTTACAAGACGGCCTATATGTCCCTGTGACGGACGGATAAGACTTACCATACACTGCGGTCCTTCAAAAGAAATATCTAGAACTGATGCAACCACTTGTGCAGTATGAGTGGTCCTTGAGAAGGGAGAGTAGCAGATTCGAACATTTTCAAGTGGTACTTCATCTTCTTTCAGTACCTGTTATCAGAAAAAAGATTGCCTGTAAACACCATTAAACTAAGCTTATAGAGAAGAGATAGACCCTTTTTAGCTCAAAAAAAGTAACTAATATGTAATTACTCAGGATCAGGAACGATACGACAGTCTCTCTTTACCTATCTTCAACTGAAGGGCAGCAAACAGAAATACATACATCAAGGTGCTAATCATCGGGAGACTCTGTTAGTAGCCATAAAGTATGGAGATAAACTAGCTGTTTCAACTCTAAGCCTCTAGGGAAACATGATTTCACAACTGGAGAAAGCATTTAGTTTGACAAAAGGTGAGCCTCCAAATGATAATGTTTAAGGGGATAGAAGCCCATACATGGTCCTTTCAGAAAACACTTTTCTCTTCCCGCTCTTCTACTTAGATGGTTTTGGTTAAAACTTTTTCTTTTGCTTATGTGAATCATATTATCTCTGAAGATAGGACTCATCACTTACTTGTAATGAACACTCGCTTGGTAATACTAGTTCACTTTCTCTGAGATGCTTAGATTTTTCTTTCAACCACTACATACCCTCCAACTTTATCCAAAATTTGATACTGAAAAAGATACAGACTGTTCACATGGTACCTGGGTTTCCAGTTGTTTAACATGTCACCATTTCCTTATCCTCATTATACTGTCTACCTTGGATGAGGAAGTGTTGCTAACTTCAAAACTATGACATCACATGATTGTTCTTATAATGAGAAATGGACATGGATCTAGCATCCAAACTTTTTAGTACAGAGGCATTGTAAAATCCCAAGGGATTTCACTGGAATATAATAAGTTTCTGAGCATCAAAAAGAGGAAGGTGATAGGATTCCAGGACATACAACACCATACATAGTCAAATGTTTAAAAATAACTAGGGAAAGCAATGGCCGACAGCAATTATGATTCACGTAACTCCATATCTAGATAGGTGGAACATCTGAATCATGAAATGTCTGCCAAGGACTACTTAGGGAAACCAAAAATTGAGAATTCAATGGGAATACCAACCTTTAGGAATGACTCTCCAGCCAATTCTGCCTGTTTGATTCCTTCAGGAGCCAACTTATATCGTTCAAGTTTTCCATTTTCCTGTAAAGATAATGGTCCTTTTCAGTAATTTAGATTTCCAAGAGTAACAAGGGAAAAAATATCATTTCAACCAACTCTCAAACTTCCCCAAGGATTATATCTCTAACAGTCAAATTTTGTATTGTTCCGACTTTTAAAAGGTCTGTGCATTTCCCGCTGCTAGGTAAACCATCTATCCCAATTAACGTTAGTTGATTGAACTGTGGTACAAATAGAAAGAAGGTCTGTCTGTCTTATTATTTGGAACTAAACGATTAATGCGATCACGTTGTACAATGTGTCAATTACTTAGACAAGTATTCCAATTAATCTAAGTAGAGTGCCATGGGGCAGGCAGAGGAAGATCATTGTGTTAATGGGTTAGTGGAACTAAGCGAGAGAGGAAGTTGCCTTTTTTTAATAATGTATTCAAAGCTGCAAACTTTACCAGTTGTTAGAGCAAACCATGGACTACCAAATGAATGTCAAATGTGCAATGGCATTTAGTCAAAGTTGGTCACTTTATAAGGAAAATTCAAAAAAGACAAGCAGAAAGCAAGCTCGGTCCTTTAGAACTCTAGCTAAAATGTACTGTTAACTGTAAAAAAAAAACCTTACTGTAGAAGATACTCCAGTAAAGAGAATTAACCCAAACTAAGGGTGTGTTTGGTACGAAGGAAAGATATTTTCCTAGAAAATATTTTCATGGAAAATGGATGGTTTTATCACTTATTTTTCCTTGCTTGGTTGGTGAGTGAAAATTTTTTTCCGGAAAATATTTTCTAGTGTTTGGTTAGAGAGTAGAAAATATTCTTTTAGAAAAATATTTTTTTATGTTACTCTCCTTACCCCTTCTCCCAAATACCCATGTTTCCTTGCTCTCCCCTCCCGTCCCCCCAAATATCCAACGTTTTCAGAATTCTATTTTCTTCAACAATTTAATTATTTTTCTAAAAATTCACACAAACCCAAAGGAACTAATGTGCTGCTTAACTTTTTTATGCAAAACTACTTTAAAATTTATGCTCCATAACTATAAGAAAATACTCTTTTTTTTTGTTGAAAAAAGAAAGTAATCGCGCATAGTGGGAGCTGACCTTATTTCATTGAAATAAAAGAAAATACTTTTTCTACCTTGAAAAGAAAATAAAGAATATTTTTTTAAAATGAAAGAATTATTTTTTCTATATCACAAAAAGAAAATAACTCATTTTGTTGATAACAAAATGAAAGAAAATACTTTTTTTATATCATAGAAAGAAAGTACTTTTTTTTGTTAAATTGAAAAGAATATTTTTTTATATCATGAAAAAAAATACTCATTTATTGAAATAAAAAAAAATCTATCTATAACACAAAAAAAAAGTACTATTAATAATATTTTTATTTAGAGTGGGAGTGGGGGAGGGGGGTTGGGTGGGGTAGAGTGTCGTAGGGATGGGGGTAGGTAGGTAGGGTGGGTGAGGGTGGGTAATAAGGCTGAGAATGTCGAAAAAAAATAAAATAGTTTCCATTTTCTTGATAAAAAATGTTATCCAAACCAATCAAACACCAAAAAATTAAAAAATATTTTCCGCACGCACCCTGAAACTTTTATCTTAGAGCCGGTTAACTGACAGATAAACATTACAGAATAGTATCAGGAGTGAAATAACACAGGAAGTGAAAAGTTGTTTTAGCATATAATGAAGAAGGGAAAATGATGATCCAACAGAGAAAAAAGAAATGGACAGACCATGGAGGAAACAATGAGGCCAATTTCGTTGGGAATGCTTTTGCCATGCCTCAGCACCCAATATCTGTTCCCCACAAACCTAACGACGCCACCTTCCCCTGCCATTTTTCAGTACTCTTCCTTTTTTCAGCCAATCGGGAGCGGTAGTTATAGGCAGCTCTACGACGCCGTTTTATCTTTTTTAATTATTTAATTCTTTGACCGTAGTCATTACATATATAAACTACGCATAAAAACTATATATATATATATATATATGTCTAATGCAATCTATATTAGTATATGCATATATAGTCTACAAGAAATTTTTCTAGATTAAAAAAGAAATATCCGAAACCGTTTAGGCCCACGGGCCCGACACATTTAGCCTGGGACCATGTGGGCTTCGACCCGTAGCGCGCCGGTCCCATACACATGGACCGCCAGGCTCGGGACCGCCATTGGCCAGGCCCACCAGCCCCATTAGGCCCGGCCCGGCCCAGGAAGCAGCCCTGCAGCCCTGGTGACACAAGGATTTTCAGTCCTCTGCTCTACCAACTGAGCTATCCCGGCTATTCCCAATGTAGTATCCTCATTTTATTAGAGAACTGGGGTCTATGTCAATTACAAGGACAAAAGTAGATTAAAAATTTTATCAAAGCCGGGAATTTCTTCGATCTTCAAAAAGATGACTTTGTAAGTTTCAGTATGAGTAATGATATTGATAGGGAATCATTCAAGGTACAATATTTTAGGCACAATGAACAATCTGTCATCTTTGTTCATTAAGCAGGTAAGCGGATCCGGGTCAGTCCATTTTTTTCGGTCCCGAAAAGATTAAGCAGAGAGAGTACAGCTAGTTAAGCGCAAGGAACAAGCTACAAGATCTCATTTATCGTCTACAAACCCCAAAGATCATCCTCCTCGTCCCCATACCCTTCCTCTTTGTTGGAGAACTGACAAGTAAACTGATAGTTTGTTTGAAGCTTGAAAAATTATGGCGCTAAATCTTCGTCAAAAGCAAACCGGTAATTGGATTTTTTCTCTCTGTTGTATAGATTTATTTCTGCTCTTTCCACGATCGTTTTTTTTTACGAATCTAATAATTTGGAATTCTATGCACTTTTGTGGAATTGCAGAGTGCATTACGCGGATGTTAAATCTGAACCAGCCGGTGAATGCGGGTGGCACAGCGAATGAGGAGGTATATAAGATCCTGATTTACGATCGCTTTTGCCAAGACATTTTATCCCCTTTGATTCACGTCAAGGACCTCCGCAAACACGGCGTCACCCTCTACTTCCTCATCGACAAGGATCGCAAACCGGTCCATGATGTTCCAGCTGTCTATTTCGTCCAACCCACCCATCCTAATGTACAGCGTATTGTTGCCGATGCCTCCAACTCTCTTTACGATTCTTTCCATCTGAACTTCTCCTCTTCTATTCCCAGGCCCTTGCTCGAAGATCTGGCTTCAGGTACACCCTACGCCTTCTCCTTTCATCATTATTAATTTCTTTTCTTTTTGTTGGATTTTATGCTTGAAATGCTAGCTAGTATTGGAATGAATACTGTTTCACCCCAGCTGGTCCAATTTTTCCACCTAGTGGATAAGGGATTAAAAGATCTACTTTAATTTGCGTTTCGAAGATAGATATTTTTGCATTCAACTGTACAAAGGGGGCACGGATCTACGGAGAGAAGAGGCAACAGCTTAATTGATTGATTGATTGATTTAAACTCAAAAGACTTAATAGTTAATACAATTTCTGGGTGGTGCTGGGTGAAGATTTGAAATATTAACTCCTACGACTTGTTTTTGCTCCAGGCACGATTAATTCTGAATCGATTGAAAGGATCTCAAAAGTGCATGATCAGTATTTGGAGTTTGTCACGCTTGAGGATAATTTTTTCTCACTTGCCTACAAGAACTGTTATCTTCAGCTGAATGATCCCTCTGCTGGGGATAAAGAAATCGAAGAGATCATTGAAAAGATTGTCAGTGGCTTGTTTTGTGTGTTGGCTACTCTTTCTGTTGTCCCTATCATTAGGTGTCCCCGTGGCGGGCCTGCTGAGATGGTGGCATCCCTGTTGGATCAGCGATTGCGAGACCATCTGTTGGCTAAAAACAATTTATTTTCTGAGGGTGGGAATTTCACTAGCTCATTTCAGAGGCCAATTTTGTGTTTATTTGATAGAAACTTTGAGTTGTCGGTAGCTATACAGCATGATTTTAGGTATAGACCACTTGTTCATGATGTGCTTGGTTTGAGATTGAACAGGTTGAATGTGCAGGGAGAGAAAGGTGGGATGAAATCATATGAGTTGGACAGATCTGATCCATTCTGGACGGCAAATTGGTCATTGGAGTTTCCAGAGGTTGCTGTGGAGATAGAGTCTCAGTTGAACAAGTACAAGAAGGATGTTGAGGAGGTAAATAAAAGAACTGGTGGGAATGCAGGGGCTGAGTTTGATGGGACAGACTTGATTGGAAATACTAAGCATTTGATGAATGCTGTAAATTCCCTGCCTGAGTTGACAGAGAGAAAGCAAGTCATTGATAAGCACACAAATATTGCTACTGTATTGTTAGGCGAGATCAAGGAGAGGTCCCTTGATTCATATGCCAAAAATGAGAGTGATATGATGGTAAGAGGTGCCATTGATCGCAATGAGCTCATTGGAGTTCTCAGGGGAAAAGGGACTAAGGTGGATAAGCTGCGGTTTGCTATCATGTATCTTATCTCGACTGAAACCTTACCTCAATCAGAAGTTGAAATAATTGAAACAGCACTTAGGGAGTCCGAGGTCGATACCACTGCATTTCAGTATGTAAAGAAGATAAAATCATTGAATGTCTCTTTAGCATCAGCAAATTCTGCAAGTAGGAGCAACATCGTCGATTGGGCTGAAAAACTATATGGGCAGTCAATCAGTGCTGTAACTGCAGGTGTGAAAAACCTATTATCCAGTGATCATCAGTTGGCTTTGTCAAGAACAGTAGAAGCACTAATGGAGGGGAAACCCAACCCCGAGATTGATTCTTATCTTGTTTTGGATCCTCGTGCACCTAAATCAAGCTCCGGGATGAGTAGCAGTCATCTGAAAGGACCATTTAAAGAAGCTATTGTCTTCATGATAGGTGGTGGTAACTATGTGGAGTATGGAAGCTTACAAGAGCTTGCCAGTCGTCAGCAGCCAGTTAAACATGTCATATATGGGACAACAGAAATTCTTTCAGGAGGTGAGTTCATTGAGCAGCTTGCACTGCTGGGGAAGAAGATGGGATTGGGAACTAGTGCTGCAGCACCAGCCCATTAATGCAGATTCGTTTTGTATACAATCCCCAAACGAAACCTTTTGTTGTTCAGTATGGACTGTGTGCACTTTGTCAGGTTTTTGTTGAGTAATTGGAGAAGGATTTATTGACCATATTCTTCATAGTGCTCCTAGATTATGATATTTGACGCTGATGCATAGTAATCTTTAAAGTATGAGGAATTCATATATATGTTCAAATCTTTTTGGAGTTTTGTTTATAACAGCTGTTCTGTAGTTGATATACTTGGAACTGTTTCCATACCATCGCACAGTCAAAGTTAGTTTGTGTGGATTCTTATATTGTTTTTATTGTTTTGCAATAAAAATTTGTTTTTCTCTCTCTGTAAAGCTCGATGCTTTGCATAGCTTGACTTGAAAAATTAAATATGCACGCATTGCTGGCATTTGAAGATCAGCATTCTGGGAAGAGCCACATACAACGAATAACAGCTTAAGAGGTGGTTTGGTAGAATGTACTAAGTAAAATAATCGTTGTATAAAGATTTAATCCGTCCAATATAATGTTTGGTTGCTCAATTCAATTTATGCATACCTAATACATGGATTACTTATATATCATAGGAGGGCTTAGCTAATACCAAGGAAACTAAGGGATTACTTATATCAGATTTAACTATACCTGGATAAGACCCTAAAATTACTAAGCCGCCCCTCAAACCCTTTTAATTTTTAATATTCAAGGGTATAATTTTAAAGAAGATTTTGTACAGTTTTAAATCAAACACAAGCTTAGATTATACATTGCATAGTTAATTTTTAATACAATGAATCAAACACTTGATAAAAAATAATCTCAGCACTATAATCCTTGCATTACTAATATCTGCATTATTAATTCCAAATGGGTTGGATAATGAACTTTTTAAAAACGGGTTAAATATGAATGAGAATCATATTTTCTATTTAGAAAATGGATAACCAATGGATAACTAATGAGTTTAACTTTTATATTTGTAAAGCCTCAAATTGGGAGTGTTTTAAATTTGGAAGACTAGAAATTCTCCCAAAAGTGATCATATTCAATAAGCCATGGATAATATGGAT
This sequence comes from Nicotiana obtusifolia, assembly GCA_002018475.1. Classification (NCBI taxonomy): domain Eukaryota; kingdom Viridiplantae; phylum Streptophyta; class Magnoliopsida; order Solanales; family Solanaceae; genus Nicotiana; species Nicotiana obtusifolia. The sequence goes on along the minus strand of MCJB01044971.1, from coordinate 87,026 downwards.
AGTCATATTATGTGATGGTTAACTCATTTTTTATCCGTATGAAATATGGGTCGGGTCGGATAATTTATTCGTTTTTGCATTATCTGTTTTGACCCGTTCCATAGACGAACCGACCCACCCCTTTGCCACCCCTATGTCTGACCGTCCAAATTTCTCTCCTCACTCACTCTTTCACTTAATTATGTTGGGTTTTTAGCTTAAAACTGAGATGAATGAGAAATGGAGGAAAAAGTAAAATTTTGATTTTTCCTCCTTTACCGCCTCTCTATCCTCACAAGGTAGGGATAAGGTTTACGTACACACTACCTTCTCCAGACCCCACAATGTGAGATATTACTGGGTATGTTGTTATTGTTGCATCCTTTACAAAGGAACATTATCCCATATTGGAAGAGGAAAATTCGTTTGTTGAGTGTATATATATAGTTGTACTTTTTCTAGCTCTTACGAGTTGAGAAGAAGTCAAGTCTCGCGGCGTCGTCGTCACTCGGTCAAATGATTAATTAACTTCTTGGACCAAATTTATTTGTTTAATAGTAAAATTAAATTAATAACTTTTAATCCAATCCAACTGTTTTCATAATAGTAATTTAATTTTCCTCCGTTTGATTTTCCCGTTTTATTTTGCTATAAATACCAGGTCATTCCCTCAAATTTTCCGTTTCTTCCTTTCTGCATTATTTTCTTACAACAACAAAGTATGATTCACTGCCGCTATTTGTGTTCGATGTACACTGGTGTCTGAAGTACCACTTACCTGTGTGGTTATCCATTCTATCCTGGGGAAAAATAGTCCTAAATCTCGGGTACTAGAAGGGGATTACGTTCCTTAAGAAAACACTATGAATTCAGTGGAGTCGGATATAATTCTGCTTCTACTACATTTTTTCTGTTGTTTCTGTTTTCATAATTTATTTTAGGAATACAGATTAATAACAAATTATACATTAAAAGAGTTCCTCGTTATCATCACAAATGACAAAAATTAGGAGACGCCATGCTTTGGCACTATGTAGAGTTTATTCATCCAAGCGTTAAAAAACTCGTCAGCTTTTCATCCAGGGCAGGGATAAGGCGGTGTACATCACACGGATCCAGGATTTTAAGGTCGTGGGTGCTCACTCTCTGGCCATATAAAAAAATTGGTTCATACAAGAATCAATCCCTTAACCACATCATATTTGTGCACTCTATTCTCACCTTTTAACCAAAGCACCCACAAGACTTTTTGTTTAATGGGTGCATCCTAGTTCTTTATAACAGTATTCCTTGTATTTTCTATATAATTATACAGAGTTTGCGTCGGGGTTAATGGGTGCTTCAGCACCCGGTACTCGGAACGTGGATCCGCTCCTGATCACACCCTCTCAGGACCCCACTTGTAGGAATATACGGAGTCGGTGTTGTTGCTGTTTAAAAACTCATCCATTCACTTATTTCCGACCGTTGGCCGTATAATTTTCCCTTAAAGCTCTCAAGATCTCAACTATGGTAATAAATTGGAGGCACAAATAAACTGTTCTCTCATTTTTATCAGGACAAGCACAGAAAAATAGCAAAATATAAGATACAGTAGTAGTTCTTTTCTCTTCCATTTTATGGCATAATCACTTGTACGAAAATCTGAAAAAACTGAACCAATCCAAATCGATATAGTTAGTTTGGTTTGATTTTGCTAAAAACTGAACCAATCCGATCTATGTATATCTAAGGGAGGATTTATGTCGAGGGGTGGGGTACATGAACCCATACTCCCCTTCCTGGACGATGTATATACAGTACAAATTTTTCAATTATATACGTAAATATAAGTAGTTCTTTTCTCTTCCATTTTATGACATAATCACTTGTACAAAAATCTAACAAAACCGAACCAATCCAAATCGACATAGTTTGTTTGGTTTAGTTTTAATAAAAATCGAACCAATTCGATCTATATATAGCCGGAGGAGGATTTATGTGGAGGGGGTGGGGTACATGCATCCATGCTCCCCACTATGTATATACAGTACAAAATTTTCAATTATATACGTAAATATATTGGTGACCCCATGCTCAATTGACTACTTTGGTGCATGAATGATTGAGGAGAAATTTTATCTTGAGCCTCACATTCCAAGTCATATTGTGTGAGAATCTTCATAAATGGACACGTGGACTGATGGGTCCCATTTCTACCACAACTTTTAACTCTCTTTTTTCGTCTCCCTCATTCCCAAACCGTCCCTCTAAATTCTTTTCCTTTTCTCTTCTCCGACACCAGGCAATTCTCCTTCAATCTCCACAGCAGAACACCAAAATTAATATCTTTCAATGTGACCCATATGGTCCTGGGTTCGAGTCTGGAATTTTTAATAGCTTCATATGGTAGTTTCGGATATAGGCGTATGTCTGGATTTTGATTTGGAAGTCTGTAGGGATTCAATTTGATGCATTTTGGCGAAAGGACATTGAAGAGAAGTATCAAAAGACTATAAATTCTCCTACTGTTAAGTTATGGGTTAACAAAAGAGAAAGTTAGAAGTAGTGATATGACAAGTAAGGTTTGCTCAGTTGGTAAAAACACCTCCACCACTATCATTAAGTTATGAGTTCGAATCACGTTGGAGGACCATCCTAATTTGGGAGGAAAAAAAAATTGTGATAGAAGTACCGGTGTGAGATTCAAGATAAAATTTCTCGTGATTGATTGCCCCTTTTTGTCTTGAATTTTTCTATTAACAGGTCCCTAAAACAGTAAGATCCCAACCCCACGCCCTTTTTTACTATCTTTTTCTGTTCTTTTTACAGCTACTTTCTTTCTCTCTTCGAATGCTCCATCTCTCTTCGCCCTCGGTGGATTTTTCAAGAATCAAGAGCGCAATTTCTTCTCATTCTCATTGCTCTCTGCTTTTAGTTTCTCGGGTATGCAATTACCCTATATCTCTTCTTGCTCCGTACTTTAATTTACTCGTTGGACTTTCTTCTCCTCTTGCAATATTTCGAATTCTCTTTTTCCTTTCTGTTCAATGTTTGAATCTCTTGTCAAGATTGTCTTGTTGTTTGGTGATTACCAAGTGACGCAATATTATCAATTTATACCTCATCAGTCATAACCTTGTAGACAATGGCGGATACAGGATTTTAAGGTGGTGGGTGTTCAGTTTCTGACCATATAAAAAAAAGATTCATGCAAAAATTGATCCCTTAACCACTTCATATTTGTGACTCTATTCTCCTCTCTTAACCAAAGCACCCAGAAGACTTCTTGTTTAATGGGTGCTTGTTAGTTCTTTATAACAGTATTTTCTGTATTTTCTATATAATTATACAGAGTTTGCGTCGGGGTTAACGGGTACTTCAGAACCCGGTACGTAGAACATAGATCCGCCCCTGCTTGTAGATGTACTGTCTAGGAAGGTTCACAACTATTAATTTGGATAGTATTACAATATTTACAACCTCGTTCTTATATCAGTATCAGGTAGTTTTTTTTGTGTGTGTAGATCATGGATAAACCCCACCTCCCACTTAGCTTACTTGGGTTGGAGTTAGAGTACTGGATTCTGCTAATTTGGATATGTTGATTTAGTTTAAGGGCCAAATACATGAGTGTAAACTTCATTAACAATCATCAATGAATGCGAAAACTGACTTTTGTGAAATTGTTATTTGTTTCAAATGGATGTTGTTGCAAATAATTGAGAATATTCTTTGGAGGTTATATATTAATTTTTAGAGAATTTAGTGAAGATTCAAGGTGGTTTTGGTTGAAATTTCATAATGAAACTCGTAAAAGAAGACAACAAATTGTATATTTTAGATAAACAAATTGTAGATGTATTGTAGATAAATTATAGATATATTGTAGATTTTGACCGGGTTTATATATATTTTGTAAATTTTTTTAATTACTTTCTGTAAATAAAAAAATTTAGACAAAATCAGGTAAATAACTTTAAAATCTCATATATATATATATATATGTGTGTGTATATAGATATATATATATATACACGAGAAAGTCCCAATTGTAGATGGGTATTAAGACCAGCATATTACAGGGGAATGTTATTCAGTTGTATGGCCCAAGGGCTCTAAGACATGCCATTGTCAAGACTCAAGACAAATGTAGTTGTCATATGTACTATATAAGTAACCGTTTTACAACCGTTTTCTAACTTTGGAAAAGGTTCAAATATGATCATGTACTATACGAAATTGAGCACATTTAGCTTTCGTTATAACTTTAGCTCAAGAATGTCCTTATCATCACATAGTTGGTCCATATATGCTCTTACAGTCACATAGTTGGTCCATATATGTTCTTGCAATCACATAGTTGGTCCATATATGATATTTTCGAAACAGAATCCACCCAAATTAATTAGCTCTTTCTTTAATTGTATTAAAGCGTATTACAAATACTATTTCCTTTTTATTAGAATTTTTTTCTTTACCTTTCTCTTTTTTTTCTTCTTTTTTTCTTTTCTTCTCTTTTTTTTCCCTTTTTCTTTCTCCCATAGCCGATTTCCTCCATTACTGATGTCTTCTCCATTTTCGTCATCAATTTCACTTGACAAAATGAATTCCTGCTAATTTTACTATCACAAACCCCACCACCTTCTTTCCCTATTCTCATATTTTCTATCACATTCAGCAAGATCAGAACCTCCATTTTCGTCACCAATTTTACGTGATTTTATTCCTAAAAATCAAACCTACACCACCAAAAGCTTTCCAGCAAGAAGACTCTAGTTCTTCTGAAAAGGAATAAAAATTGTCGGAGAAATTTTTTCGGTGAGGTTAATTGGGTGAAGGCACTGATAGAGTATTGCGTGTTCTGATTAAGTAATGCAATCCCTCATGTTTAATTGGGGGTATCTAGCTCTTTGGTTGAATCCGTTACTTTTGATGCGTAACATACATTTATATGTAAAAATTTACTAAAATTACAACAAATAGTTGATATAAACACATAACTTTAATAATTCAATGGGTTCAATCTTTGCGATTTTCAAGATTGAACCCAAAAAATTTAAATTTTGGATCCGCCTCTATTAAAGTGCGTAGAAATAACACCAGGTAGCCACTCTAAAAGACTACTATTTAGGAATTAGCCAGCGTGTCCTGAATTTCAGTTTTTCCATTCAAATTTTCAGGACAATCCTACGCATTCCGTATCCGATTTGTCGTGCAATAGTCGATTATGATTTCGACCATATATCGTCGAGCCCGATTTCGACTATATATAGTCGAGCCCGATTTTGACCATATACAGTTGGGCCCGACTTCGACCGTATACACTCGTGATTAGCATGTTAGGCGCCAGCAATTTCTTAATAATGTTACTTATGCTTACTAGGAGTATTGTATTTGTTGTCGTGCCGTGTATTGCATAATTCAGATTTTATTTATTTATTTATTTATTTATGGTTTAGACATTTATTAAATGCTAAGGTTTTTAAATCATACAAGAGGAAAGGTAGATCAACTATCAATAAATTTACTAGTTATAGGACTATCAAAGTTTGTGTGGACTTGGTTAAGTACAGAAATCAAGTTATTCATCTTATCGCAGAAACAATGGCAACTAATGACAGAAAGAAGCAGGTGATAGCAATAATCGGAGCTGGTACAAGCGGCCTATTGGCCTGCAAATACAGCCTTTCAAAAGGTTTCGATCCTATAGTGTTTGAGTCCGAGAATAGCATTGGAGGTGTGTGGACTAAGACAATTGAGAGTACCAAGCTGCAAACTCCGAGACCTTTTTATCAGTTCTCTGATTTTCCATGGCCTGATTCTGTTACCGATGTGTTTCCCGACCAACAAACTGTGCTGGAGTACATTGAATCATACGCTAATCACTTTGATTTGCTCCGTCACATTCAGTTCAATAGCAAAGTGTTGGGCCTCAGCTATGAATCTGGTGATGATTCCGACGAAGAATGGAATTTGTGGGGCGGCACCGGCGAGCCTCTTAGCACTAAAGGGAAGTGGAATGTCACTGTACACGACACTCAAACCCTCTCCACACAGGTAATTAATTAATTAATTAACCACCCCCTTATAGCAATTCCATTACTATGCCACTTTCTTATCTTCTATCTATCTATCTATCTATATATATATATATATATATATATATATATATTGGCGGATTCATAATTTTAAGGTCGTGGATGCACTCTATTTTCACCTCTTAACCAAAGCACCCACAAGACTTTTTGTTTAATGGGTGCTTGCTAGTTCTTTATACCAGTATTCCCTGTATTTTTTATATAATTATACAAAGTTTGGGTCGGGTTAATGGGTGCTTCAGCACCCGGCACAGTCAACGTAGATCCACCCCTATATATATATATATATATATATATATAAAATGCTAACATGGCGCATCTGTATGGCCAAGGAGCCTATTTATCTTTTTCCTCTTCTTTTTTTTCTTTCTTTACCCTTTTTTTATTTTTTATTTATGCCCTATATTAAATAATCCAAAAGTCACCTTCTTAAAAAGATGTAACTGCTCAAAAAAAAAAAAATGTAACTGCCTATAGTAGTTAAAATATATTTATGGAATTTGTGGGGCGGCACCGGCGAGCCTCTTAGCACTAAAGGGAAGTGGAATGTCACTGTACAGGACGCTCAAACCCTCTCCACACAGGTAATTAATTAATTAATTAACCACCCCCTTATAGCAATTCCATTACTATGCCACTTTCTTTGTCTCCTATCTATATATTCACGGCGGATTCAAGATTTTAAGGTCGTGGGTGCTTACTCTCTGGCCATATAAAAAAATTGGTTCATGCAAGAATCAATCCCTAACCACTTTATATTTGTGCACTTTATTCTCACCTCTTAACCAAAGCACCCAGAAGACTTTTTGTTTAATGGATGCTTGCTAGTTCTTTATACCAGTATTTTCTACATTTTCTATATAATTATACAGAGTTTGCGTTGGGATTAATGGGTGCTTCAGCACCCGGCACGGTCAACGTAGATACGCCCCTATATATATATATATAATGCTGACATGGCGCATCTGTATGGCCAAGGAGCCTATTTATCTTTTTCCTCTTCTTTTTTTTGTTTTCTTTACCCTTTTTTTTATTTTTTATTTATGCCCTATATTAAATAATCCAAAAGTCACCTTCTTAAAACAAAAAAATATATATAACTGCCTATAGTAGTTAAAATATATTTATGGTAATTTGTATGCTTCCAAACGCATGTAATGCCCTAAGGATTAAGGAAGCACTGAAATTCGTGTCGGTGTCAATGTCCGATGACATTGGAGTAATATCGTCTAAGATTAAATAAATTATGCTGAGATATATTCTGTTTAGCTTGTTTTGCATCATATTTTTTTGGGTCAATTAGTAGGCTAATACTTCATTGGTAAGACAAGCTAGTATTATATTACTAACACTGTTTTAATACAAGTCCCCAATAATTACTAGAATAGCTAATCTAGTGCAGTGTGTAATATGATTGTTTGTAACCCAAGGAGAGCTGCATAAACGACGAGAGAGTGCCATTTCAAAAACTTCTACAAATTATTTTTACAAGTTCAATTCAGTATTGTTGGGTTAATATCTGAGTCGACTTCTGCTTGATATGTATCTCCATAAAGTTGATTTTTACAACCAAATGGAGGATAAATATTGATGGTTCCATCTCATTCAAAAGCCAAAGTAATAGGTATGTGATAAGGAAAATTTCTTCGGTTTGGTAGTCAATTTTGTTGAATTTCTTTGGTTTGGTAGCCAACTTTGTTGAATTGTCAATATTGAAGAAAAAGAAGGAAAAGTGTGTGCAAATTGTCAAATACAGTAGGCTTTAGAGAGTGAGGCTTCGGCTGTAAAAGGAGAGCTTCAACTCTCATTTCTACACACCAACAAAGAGAAAGAAAGCGTGAGGTTTCACAGACAAGGTATAAGAAAATAGTATGTGAGAAAAATAGAGAGTGAGCGATATTATATTGAGGTGGGAATATCAAAAGAGGGTTATTTCTTTGAGTGTTGTAGTGGTCTTTGGAGTATTTTACTCGGATCTACAAAGTGTAAAATTTCTGCTATGGTGATATCAGTTGCTCGTCTTGGGGCCGTGGTTTTTTCCCTTATTCAAAAGGGTTTTCCACGTAACAGTCTTGGTTTCGTCGTCATTCTTTTATTCTTGTTAATTATCGTATCTCGGTGCTACGTTATTATTCCGCTTTTATTACTGTAAATATTATTTCTATAGGGGTTTATTCCCAACAAACATCTCTTATGGCTGCAGGTATACCAAGTTGATTTTGTAGTAGTATGTGTGGGAAGATTCAGCCAAGTTCCAAACATCCCTGAATTCCCTCCAAACAAAGGCCCCCAAGCTTTTCAAGGTGAAGTCATCCATTCAATGGACTATTCCAAAATGGATTCAACAACTGCAACCAACTTTGTCAAAGGAAAACATGTAGCCGTAATTGGGTCTCAGAAATCAGGAATGGACATTGCCATGGAGTGCTCCACAGTTAATGGTAAGTACTGCTACTGATCTTCCGTATACCTTCATGTTAGGTGTGGAACCTGATTAATATGTGATGTATTGGCATATATTAATGTTCATTCTTCATTTATTCTCTGTAATTGTAAATACTCTTAATCATTAATATATAACCCATTGCCGTGGAAGTTTACCCTTGGTGTTACCACGAATTTAGTCTCTCACTTATTTTTTTTTCCCTCTGCCTAAACTGTACTCTCTTCGAGATTTCTTTATCTTCTTCATCAGTTCAGAGTGTTTGAGTGAATCGATCCTAACACTTCATTCATCAGCTTGATTGTGTTTGCACTAATTTTGCAGGGATTGAACGTCCATGCACAGTAGTAACCAGGACACTGCATTGGAACATTCCCGATTATTTTCCATGGGGATTCCCTCTGGCATATCTCTACCTAAATCGATTCTCCGAACTTATGGTGCATAAACCCGGCGAAGGCCTTCTTCTAAGTCTCCTGGCGACAACTCTTTCACCTTTGGTAATTGTTTTCTTCCTGACTAATTAAACTTATTGTTATCAATGTGTACTACAAAAAATAAATAAACAACGAAACAATAAGTTTGAAATAAATCGAGCTCACTGAATATATAGTGTGTCCTTAAAGAAATTATTCCCCTCAAGTACCCGATGTGCTGTAATATTATACTCCCAGGATAGAACGATTTAACTCACCAAGTATAGGTACCAAACAACTTGATGAGGAATGAAATGAATTTATAGCCAATGCAAGTACTGTTTCTGAAAGTTTACAACTTTTCAGAACAGTCACTTAAAAACGGGAATTTGAAAGTTCACAGCTCTTCAGAACAATCACTTAAAAACAGGAGGAAAATTTAAATAAAATCTGGGAAGAAATGAATAAGCATAAGCATAAGCCGAGCGACGACAACGGCGCGAAGCTTGCCTTCGTCTTAACTCTTTAAGAGCTAGAAGATGAGCAATTGTATATATACCCATCAAAAGTCTTTTCTTCCTCGGACAATGTCCTTGACAAAGGAGGAAAATTCAAGTATTTTATTTTTTCCTCCATTTTCCATTCACTCTTTATTTTAAGCTAACCAAGCTTAAACCCAACACTTATAAAAAGACCCAACTATGTCAGCATCAATTAGTCATACATTCTCATTGAAACTAACAAATGCATCTGCAAACAAAGCCAAAAACTTTGGGGTTGACTAGTGTTCATTTCTGGCAGTGGACTGTACATTACGCTCAAAACATAACCATTGTAGAGAAACTGAGCTAAATGTAAGTTATATACCTGAGTTTGAATAACCAAAGACTGAGAATCTGAGTAGCTTTCTAAATTGGAAAGATCTTGAATTTGGAAATGAAAAGTTATTCCACCAACTGTTATAAAAAAGGAAAAAAGCAAAGAAAAACTCTTTACATGACACCACTAGGGAACCCAGAAGGATAAAAGAAGTAAAAAAGTGGAGTTTAACATAAGAATCAAAATACATTACTGTTGCATAACACAGATACATGCAAGTGTGCAAGTTAAGTGAAGAAACAAGAAAAATAAATACAATTGCTGCTGAAGCAACGTGTTACTCTGAACACTTTGATCTGACGAAGAAGAAGAAGAAAAATTGCAGAGAGTATAGTCGAGGTAGAGAGATAGAAAGAGAGAAGAGAGAGAGAGTCGAGTTCGTGATAACACCCGTTAGGATAAACTCCACGATGGTGGGGTATATATTAATAATAAACAACATTTATAATTACAGAGATACAGTCCCCCCCCCGGCAACCTCAGCGCTGAGGTTGATCCGCGTAAACATTAATATATGACAGTACATCACATATTAATCAGGCTCCACACCTAATATAACGATGGAGCAGCATGTATCGACAAAGTTAACTACTATTCCTTGTCAAGATATCAGAATCCATCCCAAAGTTACTATAAGTCGTCTTAAAGTTACTATTCATATGCTCGAAGTTACAACAATGTGATTTCTATTCTTCCTCTCACAAAACTAACATGCAGTACTAATCGAAATCACTCATATTTTACAGAGGTGGGCCTTCTCAAAATTTGTAGAAAGTCATATACAACACAAACTCGGGCTTGCAAAACATGGAATGGTGCCAGAGCATAGTTTCTTAAACGAATTGAGTTCATGTTTGCTTTCTTTAGTGCCTGAGGGCTTCTATGATAGAGTTGGGGAAGGAAGTATCAAGCTGAAGAAAGCAAAGAGCTTTGGATTCTCGAAAGAAGGTATCGTTCTCGAGGGTCAGGCTGAACCAATAAAATCTGACTTAGTCATACTCGCTACTGGCTTCAAGGGAATTGATAAGCTCAAACACATTTTTGAATCTCCAAGATTTCAGGACTTCATTGCTGGCACAGATGAGTATGCAGTTCCTCTCTATAGGTGAGTATTAAAAGCCTTGTGCAGTGGTGGGAATTCTTTTGTATACATTCATCAGATTCATCCAAATGTATATAACCTCTTCTCATGTGAAAGTAATGTCATTCCGGATGATTTTCAGGGAATGCATTCATCCCCGAATTCCACAACTGGCAATAATTGGATTCTCAGAAAGCATAGCAAATCTATACACCTCGGAAATAAGATGCCGATGGCTGGCAGAACTTCTGGATGGAAAATTTAAGCTACCTAGCATCAAGGTCATGGAAAAAGACATAGCAGAATGGGATACATACAAGAAGAGATATTCATATTTGAAGAACTACAGGAGATCATGCATCGGTGCATTGCATATTTGGTACAACGACCAACTGTGCAAGGACATGGGATGGAATCCTAAAAGGAAAAAGGGTCTTTTGGCTGAGTGGTTCGATCCTTATGGACCAATGGATTACACTGGCTAACGAGTATAAGAGTAATCATCAGGTCCTCTTCTGCCAGCTTCAGAGAGGTCTCCTTTTCTCTGTTCTCGCTTGTACTCAAAAGTCTATTGTATTTTTCTTATTTTCCTTCATGTTGATGGCCGGGTGCCTTAGCTTGTCACTCTTTTATCATAGCATTCGCACAATAAGCTTGTGATTTCTAATAGATGCTTCCTCAGCATCCTGTACAGCTTGTTCTCTTTGTTGGGCTGCTTCTCTCACAGCCAAATCCACATTATCTTTACCGTTTCCGGCCATAAGTTCTTGGTTGAGAATTGCCCAACCTTTCTATTGTCTCGGTGAGATTTCTTTCCTTCTTCAGATGTCGCAATTGTTTTTCAATTTCTGGCTCGTATGGTAGCCCTTCCTTCGCAGAAGTTCAAGTCATGCACCAAACCCATCAGTAACCCGCGCACAGTCAAAAAACACCAAACGTAAAAAGAGAAAAATAAAGGAAAAATAAAAGAAAAATTCCTGAATTAGCACTACAACTATTTCTAACACTATTGATTGCCAATCCCCGACAATGACGCCAAAATTTAACGAGCGCAAAACTTCACTTTAATTATGCTCGCTTAGTCAAATATAGTATAGTATAATACTGTATCCACGGGGATTGGAGTTAAACAGTATTATCATAATTTGTAACTTGATTATCATAGTTTGTAGCTAATTTATGTATTTTTCTTATTTTCCTTCGTGTTGATGGCCGAGTGCCTTAGTTTGTCACTCTTTTATCATAGCATTCGCACAATAAGCTTGTGATCCACCCTTGGAAGCCCTGATTTATACTAGCTTGACGCTCATACTGGCTCAGCTTTATGAATCTCTACTGAATGACAAGCAGTTTGTGTAGACTCAATGGCACAAGAATATCAGATGGATCTTCGAAAGGGTGGAAGATTCTCCTTTTTGTTAGAAATAGACCTCATCGTATACAGAGGATACTATTTCAAACTACCCCTTAGTAGATTTAGGAACATATATACTTTTGTATGGATCGACCTAGTTTCACTTCACAATGTTTTTTGTATATATGATTGTCTATTGATGTTATAAGATAGACAATCATTACATCATCATAGGTTTAATCCATCACAATTACCTACGTATACTTGATTGTCAAGTCTCGGTGATCAAGAATGCACATATTTCATTTGGGAGGAAAGGTCTATGCCCCCTCCATCTTTGTAACTATGATTATACACATATCTAGTGAATTTGATTTAAAAAAAAAGAAAAGGGGTGTGTTTTATTCTTGTTCATTAACCTTGAACAATAAGGCTAGCATTTTAAATTTGCTATATTATCTCCCTTCCATTTCTGGTCAATCTAAACAGTGTTCATTTTGTTGAAAAAGGGAAGTGTTCATTTTCCTTGAGACATCCAATACAATGAACCAAGGGAAAAAGGTATGTGACAAGTGAGGCTTGCTCAATTGGTAAAAGCACCTCCACCTACGACTGTTAGGTCCCGAGTTCGAGTCACGCTGGAGAAGAAGTGTGAAAACACTATAGATCCTCCTAATTTGTGAGGGGTTTAAAAAAAAAAAGGAAAAAAGGTATGTGAGATCCTCTTTCTCAATATATCCTTTCCAAACTGTAGTCAATGTATGATCGCAAATGCTCCCAGCACAATTACTACTGACAATTTACATTTCTAACTTGTCTAAGAGCCCGTTTGGCCGAACTGTCAAAAATTGCTTCTTTTGTAACTCATTTTTACCCAAATAGATTTTCAGAATAGTAGTTTTTGGAGCGTAGCAGTTTGTGTTTGGCCAATCATTTTGAGAATTGCTTTTTACATAATTGAGAAGCAAAACTAATCTTTACAAAAAGTACTTTTGAGTATCAAATTACAATTAAGGTTCAGTTTACTATTAGTATATTTAAGAGAGAAGTGAAAAAGATTTTAATTAATTTTTTATTTTGATTTAATTAAAATATAAAACATAAACTAATAATTCAAATTAAAATTTTTAATCAATATAAAATATGATTATACCAAAATAATAATATTTCGGATCTGGTACATTACAAAAGAACAAAAAGAATCATACCTTGTGAAAAAAGTGCTTAAATAATTCAAAAAAAGAAATTGGCGCTACAACAAATTTGGCCTAAAACCACACTAGTTTTAGACGACACTTGAAAAGCGTTGCCAAGAGTATTTGTGGGCACGCTTTTAAGAGGTGGCCTTTGTTGAGAGTTTTAGGCCATACAATTTAGGCAACGATTGTAAAGTCTTGTTTTTAAACATTAAATTGATGCATGCATAAAGGTTAAAATATGTATGACAATTGTCGCGTCCTTAGTCTTGAACTAAGCGCACGTGCGGCACTTGACAACTTGCTCACGATCTTGCACAATTTGCTCACATTCTTGCTATGCCAAGTCAGCCTTACCACACTCAAGATCGCTAAGGGAATGTTAGAACACAAGAAAATTGCCAAAGGAAGCTTTTGTATTAGAGAGAACTTGAATTGTTTGCTTGATGAATTACGAATGAAAGACCCCTATTTATACTAATCACCTAGGGGCTAGTGTGTAAATAATAATTATTCTACAAGTTCTTCCATATTTATAAATAAGTACACCCTCTAGAATTTTCTACATGACTAGAACATTCCAAGGGTTTCCAAGGCGTTCCATGAAAAATCTCCATATTTCTCTAGAACCTTCCCACATGTGCTAGTTTATTTCATATGCAAGCTTCCACGCGGCACTAATATATGCCAAATGGCACCTACGTGGCATGCTGATGTGGCGGGTCATGACATATAGGACAAAAAGCGTGGCTATTGTAAGCCTTGGCCTTTGCCTCATGAAAAGCGTTGTTTTAGGGCAAAGGTTACGTTTGCTTAGGCCACCCCTTAAAAATGCTTCCTTAGGTTAAAAAGTGTGGCATTTGATACTTTCTAAAGTTGAGGCTACACTTTTTGAGTGTGGTTAAAGGCCTAAAATATTGTAGATGGGAGATGCAATAGGCGAGGATGAAAAAGGAAAAAGACAGAAAAAAAAAATCTATTTATAATAGAAAAACTATTACAAAGAAGAGTAGGTGCTGGAGAATAATACTGTGAAAACAAAAAAAGAAAAGAAAAGAGGATGACATAAATAAAAAAGAAACCTAAAAAGGTTAAATTAATGAAAGATAATTTTAAAAATAAAAATTTATGATAAGTATATTTTTGTCTTGAAAAAAATTAGTTTTCTGGCTTCTACTTCTTCTACTTCTTAGAAAAAAATTAGAATACGTAGCTTCTTCCCTAAAGCAAATAAACTGCTTTTGATTCTGCTAAAAAACACTTCTCCGTCTTGACCGAACACCTCAATTCCTAAAAAGGTTAAATTAATGTGAAAGAATATTTTCCTCAACGATTCTCATTAAGAACAACGTATATATACAAAGCCGAAAGCATGATCTATGCCTAATTCTAAGGAGCTAAATATTATCTTTCCTAACTTACATAGATACAAGATATTAGCCTAAATATAAGCGCTTCAATCGCCCATGATTGAGACAAAGGTAGATGAGAAGAAATTCTTTTTCTTTCATAGTCTGCTAATTTTCTTCTTCTTGCATCTCGTCGATACGATAGGTTGATTTACCTTACTAGTCATATGCCATAAAGGTTTACTGTCTGGATGGTACTCTGGTTCAGAGAATAGATATGTTCAGCGCTTGGTATTGGAAATAGCGGAAGTTCACAGGTTATATCTACTTACAGAAGACTAAATTGAGGCTTTCGAGCGTAAGATATTTTAGCATTGACCGTAGTCAAGATAAGAATACTTTACTTAATGAGTTTTGGGAACAATTATACAGGGATATAGAAGCTAAAGAAATAAATCATAAAGATGGAGTAGGGTATAGTTATCAAGTTATTAAGAAATTGAAGGATAAAAAGGAGAATAAATCAATCATTAATAATGTTATAGACTTATCGGAACAAGAGTTAGATGAGTTACAGAGTCAGATTGAAATAGACATTACACGAAGCGAGAGTGCATGGTCAACACACACCTAAAGCGCCTACGTTCCGCTTGCAGCCAATGCGAGCAATCTTTCTAAAGCAAGAAGCAAGGGCGCAGCAGCTGCACGAAGTTGCTTCTTAGGGCATATCCGTTTTCTTGCTCGTTAGCGCTTGACTAATAAGATAGAAGGAGTCCGTCCTTCGGTGTAGGCCTATTTGCGGATAATAGTAGTCATGAAAATGACGAAGAGTTTGCCCAGCCAAACCCCGTCGAACTATAACTATATGTCGGTCTTTTCTTTCAGACACCCCATTCTGCAGCGGAGTATGAACACACGACAGCTCACGTTTGATTCCTATCTTCAGGAGCATGAAATCAAAGACCCTTGACACGTATTCTCCGCCGGAGTTCAGACCTCAACCTCTTGATCTGGAGATTTTACTTATTTTCCAAACGGCTAGTTAGTCTAACCACAGGGGTCCCCTCCCGCTTTCCCACCCACCGTAAACTCTTACTACCGGCAGAGTTTCATTGAACAGCTGATCTTGGACTTGCAAGCTCTCTTGAGGGAATCACTTTTAGCAAGCTTTCGAGAAAGTTTAGATCCCATCCTTTGAGTTAGAGTTTCTTTTGTCCGATTCAGGCTGATTGGATCACTGAACTTGGTTCACTGAGGCTAAAAGAAGGCGGAAAACACTCAGGGATAGACTAAACCTAGGAGCTAAATATTATCTTTCCAAACTTACATAAATACAAGATACAAAAATATATTTACATATGTTTAACATAATGAAAGATCATTTTAAAAATAAAAATTTATGATAAGTATATTTTTATCTTGAAAAAAATTAGTTTTCTGGCTTCTGCTTCTTCTACTTCTTTGAAAAAAATTAGAATACGTAGCTTCTTCCCTAAAGTAAATAAATTACTTTTGATTCTGCTCAAAAACACTTCTCCGTCTTGGCTGGACACCTCAATTTCTAGAAAAGTACTTTTGGCCTCCTAAAAACTTGACCAAACAAGCTATAAAATGGTCATGTATTGGCCGTGTTGTTGGCTGATCCTCCTACCAAGTTTGTTGAAATACCATTCTTGACCTATTGTGATATTATTCTACTGGATATATTGAGTTTAATTTAAAATGTTACTTATTTGATTTTGTTATGTATATAAGAAAGAGGGGTAAATTATTTGATTTTGTTATGTATATAAGAACAAAACTGTTGGTCACTTTCTTATTGGACAGAGAGACTTGAAGAAAGAAAAAGGAAAGGGCAAAAAAGAGTAGAAAATCCATTAGTAGAAACTTATCAGCATCCGACGTTTATATCAAATTATATATACTTATCATGATTAAGTGATTAATAATGTAAAAATTAAATAATCATAATTAAGTGAAAAAAAATATAAATGCAAACACATGTCATGCATGTATATAAGATTTGATTCCATTTTAGTGGATGTAAAGAATAACTAATTTGATTCTGAAATTTTTTTGGAATCACTTGATATTTTGTTTTTGAAAAAATTGAAAGAAAAAAAACACAAGCTTTGTCTTGCTTTGCCCCGTGCTGTCTTCCTCCAGTTGCCCCC
>MCJB01044971.1:58586-69873 GCA_002018475.1 Nicotiana obtusifolia | reverse complement strand
AAATCAAATAATTTACCCCTCTTTCTTATATACATAACAAAATCAAATAAGTAACATTTTAAATTAAACTCAATATATCCAGTAAAAAACAGCCAATAGGTCAAAAAAGGTTGTAGTCAATTGCCCTTCCCGTTATCATCAAACAAAAGACTACCATACACGCCTTTTGCCGGTAAGCTACTAGTGGCGGATTTAAACTAAACACAAGGGGTTTAAGAATTAATTGTGATTAATTTTAACTATGTATATTTATGCGTGTAAAAAAGATCGTACATATACGAATAGTAGACCCAATGACTTTGAATCCTAGATTTATCACGCACTCCGGAAGATTGTAAACCAAATATATTGAGAGGTCGGGAGATGTAAAAGTATCAGATAACGGAACTTTGCATGAGACACTGATCAAAGAGGATTACATATTAATTCTGATCAAGAAATGCAATTCCCCACCCTTAAGTAACCAGTCCTGATTAGTATCTGTATATTCTGATTGTTTTAGAAAATAATCTCGTTTCACCGATTACAACTAGAATATATTACAGATGATGACGTTACAAATATCTTAGTATGTTTATCATCTTCATATAATTAAAAGAACATTTGTAATAGGCAAAAAACGGTACTCTTTCTGCATGCTTGCTAATAGTGAGGCCTTTTTATTTGCCTCGATAGGATCGGTAAGGTAAGGTTTAGCTCGGTATATGCTTGCTTAGGTTCTATGCCTTTGCATACATCCGAATGGCTATTAGATTATATGCCCTCGTGAGACTTTGCCAGCAGTTACACCATGACTCTTTTATATGAGGCTGCTATACAGGCAATGAATAAAATCTTATAATTTGTCAAAAAAAAAAAAGTACTTTGTGATTCTTTTATGATTAGACATTAATTAAATATTAGACTAATACAATAATAACAACAAATTCAGTGTAATTCACGAGAAATATTAGACTAGTATGGAGAATAATAAGCATTGGTTACGAGTAATTAAGCCATGAAAGGAGTCAAATTATCTCATCGATCATTAATTTATATTTATATAGGAGGTAATTCAAGCTCTGTAGCCAGTGGCGGATCCAGGATTTTAAGGTCGTGGGTGCTCACATTTTGGCCATATAAAAAAATTGGTTCATGCAAGAATTGATCCCTAACGACTTTATATTTGTACACTCTATTCTCACCTCTTAACCAAAGCACCCATAAGATTTTTTGTTTAATGGGTGCTTGCTAGTTCTTTATATTAATATTTCCTGTATTAACTATATAATTATACAAGAATTTGCGTCGGAATTAATAGGTGCTTTAGCACCTGGTACGTAGAACGTGGATCCGCCCCTGTCTGTAGCTATCAACATTCAACCCCATATCATCCTCATATTACAGAAAAAAAGATTTATATTTATATAAGGGGCTACGAGTATTTAAGCCATGAAAGGAGTCAAATTATCTCATCGATCATTAATTTATATTTATATAGGGGGTAATTCAAGCTCTGTAGCTATCAACATTCAACTTCATATCATTCTCATATTACAGAAAAAAAGAGCAGAGAATAGTGTTGCAGTAACATTAATGGCTAATGATGAAAGGGAGAGCAGAAAGAAGTAGGTAATGGCAATAATTGGAGCTGGAATAAGCGGGCTCTTAAACTGCAAGTACGGCCTTTCAAAAGGTTTTGACTAGAAACGCCCCTTTCCCGTAAATGTATTGTATCTGCCCAGGCAGATTTTGTATAAATATAGGAGTTTGAATAAGGTATAGGCAGCAAGTCGTGAAGCCTTCAAACTCGAGATTCTTTTGTATATATGTGAGATAAATAAAAGTTGGGTGTTGGCCTGTAAACATTGTGTGCGTTTCTTTGTGCTTAATTCTGCTATAACACCTAAGTGTCAAAACAGGTGCGTAAAGGCTGAAGTTGGCTGCGAGCTAACTGCCGTGCAGTGGTGCTGAAGAAAAAAAATCACCCCTATAACAACTGGTATCAAAAGGTTTTGATCCTATTGCATTTGAGTCCTAGAATAGCATTGGAGGTGTGTGGACTAAGACAAGTGGGAGTACCAAGCTGCAAACACCAAAACCTCTTTACCAATTCTCTGATTTTCCATGGCTTGATTCTGTAACCGATGTGTTCCCTGACCAACGCACCGTTTTAGAGTACATTGAATCGTACGCTCGTCACTTTGAAACAGAAACAATAAAAAACAGAAACAGTGTAGAATATAATCGAACCCACTTAATTTAAAGTATATCCTTAAGGAAATTATTCCCCTAACAGTACTCGAGGTTGCTGGAATATTCGTACCAGAATAGTAGTACTCCAAATTCTGATAACAGCGAACCACTCAACCGCACAGATCAGTCACTAGGTTTGGAGGGAAATTTTGAAAAAATCCGAAGCCGAAGCCGAGCGACAACGACGGCGCGAGGGGTCCTTGCCTCTTCAACCCTTTTAGCAACTAGAGAAGGTGTAATGTAATATATACACCTCTCTTTTTCTTTCTTTTTTCTATGTGGAACAAATACTTTAACCAAAGCAAAAGGGATCTTTTACATTCCCTTCACTTTTTATCACATCATTTCTCATTCACCTTTATTGACACCCAACAATGGTGGTGACTCGGACGGAGAATGGAATTTGTGGGGCGGCACCGGCGAGCCTCTTAGCTCTAAGGGGAAATGGAACGTAACTGTACAGGACACTCGAGCCCTCTCCACACAGGTAATTAACCACACCCAGATTACAGCAAATCCATAAAAAGAAATTATTAAGCCACTTCTTTATTATTTTTTTATTTATTGCTTCCAAAATGTTCCCATTGGCATTCGAGATTCGTGTAGGAGTCAGGCGTCAAAATGATAAGCATTTTTAACATTTAGTAACTTAGATTTGCATAAAAACTCTGCAAATCTCGTCTGTTTGGTTTGTTTGGCCTTTTCTTTTCCCTTTCTAGCTAGTTTGCTTTTCTTTTTCCATTCACATCTGTGCGCGGCAGTGTTTGATTAACAAATAGTAACAGCAAGGAAATAAAATGTTAAGAGTGTTAATCTTCTTGCAATCTTTGCCTGTTCAAATATTTTAATTTGACTTGAGATTTAATAGTTTAGTTTAATATAATGATTACTTTTCGTTTGACATGATTGTATACGCTAAAATCCGCCCTAAGGATATTTAGGGTAATATGGCATTAAGGAAAGTGTCGGTCGAGGTCATCTAAGAAGCAACAAAGTCATTGACCGAAGTGTCGACATGAGCCATAGTCGAGATATCGATAAGAGCCGTAATCGAGATGTCAACAAGGGTCGAGGCCGAGGTCGAATACTGATGATAGGAGCTGTAACGACTAATTTGTCAGGATACGATATTAAAAGAGAATATTCTAGTGGATATTCTCTGCACTTGTACTATTAAGGTTTCTTAGGAAAATGTCCCATATATATAAAAAAAAGAGACAGTAATAGGAGCATGTAATATTCAATTGATAAGCACACTTTTTAGAAGAAGATTCTCTCTCTCTTGTGAAAATACAAAGATTACCTTTTGATAAAGATTATTGCTCATATCATTTCACACTTTTTCACCAAATCCAAGGATTGTTTAAACAAATCTTGGATCTTTCTGTCACTCATCATTGTCAGGAGTAACATTCGTACAATCCATCTATTATTGGGTGAATCATTCTCCCTATTTACTTAAATGCCATTTATTATTATTTATTGCTAGTTACACCTCCATGATTGTTCATACGTCAAGAATATTTTGCACTTGTTGTCATCAATCATTTATGAGACCTGCCCTCATTTCCCACACGTTTTCAAGATTTGCATATAGAGTTATTATCGTTAACTAGATTTAACCCATCATTATATAAATTCAATAGTTTAGCCAAAAGTTACACTTTTTGGTCAAACAATTTGGCACTGTCTGTGGGGGTCGACCATAGAGGACCACAATCCCGTCCAACTAGACAGCAACGACCACAGCAAGAAAGCTTACATCGGCTGCAAACTTCAGGAACCGAGTAAGTTTCGTGCATTTTTAACTGCTAACGCAGACTTGTTTGCTTTTGGCCATGCAGATATGCCAGGTATCCCAAAGGGGATCGCTACGCACAAATTGAACGTCGATCCACTCAATCCCCCGGTAAGGCAGGTTCAGCGTAAGTTCAACTCCGCAATCAATGACGCATTGAGCGAAAAAGTGGAAAAATTATTGAAAAATGGCTCTGTCAGAGAGTCGAAGTACCCCTAATGGGTCGCCAACGTAGTCATGGTGAAAAAGGACAAGTGGCGGATGTGCGTAGATTTCACTGACCTAAACAAAGCTTGCCCCAAGGATTCGTTTCCATTACCACATATTGAGCAACTCATCGACGCAACAGCCGGGCACGAGTTACTAAGTTTCTTGGATGCCTACTCGGGCTATAATCAGATCCTAATGGAGGAAGGACCAGGAAAAGACCACCTTCATCACCCACTAAGGGACGTACTGCTACAGGGTCATGCTTTTCGGACTGAAAAATGCGGAGGCAACTTACCAAAGGTTGGTGACGAAGATGTTCAAAGAACAACTCGGAAAAACGGTGAAAGTTTATATCTACGACATGCTGGTCAAATCCAAAAGGAAAGAAGATCATATCGACCGCTTGAGAGAAGCCTTCGGCATACTCAAGCAATACGGCATGAAACCGAACCCCAAAAAATGTGCATTCGGCGTGGCCTCAAATAAATTCTTGGATTTCCTAGTGTCGCAGCGAGGTATCGAGGTCAATCCCGACCAAATCAAGGCCATCAAAGGGATACCAAAGTACTTGACCACCAAAAATGCAAGTCCAGAGGTTGACTGGTCGTATCGCCTCCCTTTCGAGGTTCATCTCACAATCCTCCGATAGATGCCATAAGTTCTTCGACGTACTCAAAAAGGAGAACGACCTCCAATGGACCCCTGAGTGAGTCCAAGCCTTGAAGGAGTTAAAGGTGTACTTGTCCTCGCCACCGTTGCTTTCAAAACCAGAACCGGGACAGCCCCTTCTCGTCTATCTCGCCGTGTCCGAAGTAGCTGTGAGCGCAATCCTGGTCCAAGAAAATAAAGGTAAGCAATCTCCTATCTATTACATTAGCAAAACACTAGTCGATGCCGAGACAAGATACCCCCATCTTGAAGAACTGGCTCTGGCCTTGGTCGTAGCTTTACGAAAGCTTAGACCGTATTTCCAGCGCCACCCCATCTCGGTAGTCATGACTTTCCCTTTAAGAAGCATTTTACACAAACCCGAGCTATCAGGCAGGTTGGCAAAATGGGCCATTGAACTGAGCGAGCATGATATTGAAAAGATAAGTCCGCTACATGTATTTTCCGTACACAAAGTTTGCAAGACCTTAAAGGGATTGATTGAACTCAAGAAACTAAAGGAATGAAGAGGGGGTTGGGGCTACAGAGTAAATTCAAGATATGCTAATTAACTTTTTCATTCCTTTCAGTTCCAGCAAGCTGACTCCTTAATCAAGATGGCGAACATCATAGAATCCAACATATTGCCCAACATATTTACATAGGGAAGTAGTGTAAATAATTCAATAAACAGTTGTTCCGTAGTCTGTATAAAAAAAAAAGAAATAGTGGAAGGAAAAGGAAAAAAGCAATATCAATGTGAGCAAGTATCCCTGGAGGAAAGAGGCTTAGTAATCCTATTTTTAGAGAAAAAGGCTCATCCAACAAAGATAGTTTATCATGTATATGAAAGGAGTTTTTATAAGTTTCAAAGAAAGGCCTGAAATCTAATCCACTCAACTAATAACCTGAAAGAGAAAGCGGAGTAAGATAATTAATAACCAGCAAATAATATTTATCAACTTAATAGCATAACTAGACTATCTTACAAATTTCATATTAATAATCTTGGACAAGGTAAACCTAAAATAAATTATAAAAAAAGCCAATGGGTTATGATATTCTAAGAGGAGTTCTGTAGTTTTTGACAATAATGTCTTTTTCCCAGTAAATATAAAGCATCTTATTGCTTCATTTCAATTTACCAAGTACTCAGCTAAAATTGTTCATTGCGCACGGGTAAACATTCACATCATCTTTTTCAGGAAACATATTCACTGCTTTAGCAATAAAACAGCAGATGACCACTTCAAAACTGCACCTGCTAAGCCATTTGGCAGACATTCCTATGGCTTCGAGGTTCTAGGTTCAATTCATCCAAATTATCATATATTTTTAGGGGTGTCCTAAATGATTTGTTATGCAAATATTATAACACAGGGATTGTCATGCAGGGACAATAATTTGGGAACAGTTTTTCCGGGGAATAAAGAAGTTCCATAAAAACTTTTAAGGAAAACTTAGTTGTTATACCTATGAAATGAGAAATCTACTCACCTTGGCTTCATTAATGTCACAATGCAGAAACCACCAAGGACTTTTCTTTGACAGTAACCTGAATGCAAAAATACCTTGTGATGAAGTATATAATATTACAAGAATCTGAAAGACTTCAGTTATTCAAACTACAAACACACTAACAAAAGCACTGGTTATCTAGAATTCCTGTAACATATATGGATATCTAACAGTAAGCACCTCCAGCCTCCAATTAAATCAGCAACATTTATTGCTGAATCAATGGAAAATACCTCTCAGACCACAAACAAGGAACAATACACAGAGCACCGGAAGAATCTTGTCCAGGAAAAACATGGGTCCACATACTTAAATCCATAAAATACAGTTTTAGTTTGCATGCAAAAGGGAGGAAGATGGAAGATATCCATTACCTGATAATCCCAGCCATCATGCGTAATCCCATGAAAAGGGTCAAGCCCAACCAAACACCAGGAAGACCAAGATGTCTTGGAGCAAAAAGCAGAAATCCCGATGATATTGCCCCCACCATCATCTTTATGCAGAATTAAAAGAGGTATTTTACGTGGTGTGAATATATACTTGGTAAGTATTAATATCATAATGCACTACAAACTTACCATGGAGCGAGCTGCATAAGGGAAGTCTGAAACACCATAATGGAGGCCATCAAAGATAAAGGCAAGAGCATTTATTGGTTGACTGGCACTGACAAACTGCAGCAATTTTAAGTTTTGAACTTGGTTAATTAGCAATAACCACACTCTTCAGAAAATCAGTTAAAGATAAGAAAAATCTGTTAAATCGACAATTTTAACGAAAGATTCTCCAAATGGTATAGAGACATACCAATACACCTGTACTAACCACAGCTAACACTTCAGCATCCTTGGTAAATAAAGTAGATAAAGAGCCAAAAGAAACACCTAATGCAGCTGCCAAAAACACACCAGCAAGTAGCCCTATCTGCAAATTATGGGTCCAATCCGATATTAAATTAGCTTAGAGCGTCTCACAACTTGCAGGAGAAAAAAAGGAAGTACAAACCTTTAGCACATAGTGTGTAATTTCGATTACTACCACGTAATCACCTTTTGATAAATAACTAGCAATCAACGCCTGGAAACAAAGTAGGAATAGTTGCGTCAAATTGAGAAAAGCGTGATAAGATGTATGACAACAACTATTACGGGTCAAATCCAATAATATGTCATCTGATATATATTCTTCGAAAGCTTCGATAAGCACCGAAAGTTGTTGCCAAGTCGAACATGGTTTTTTTGCTAAACAAGAATAGAGGAAAGCACAGTGAAGCAACATACATGCACAAAAACAAGAAAGGTTCTGATATAGGAGATACATGAGAAGAAAGAAGTTACGAGGAGAACCGGAACCATATCAGACGGGATAAAATAATTTCATTTATATTCAATTTACCTGTGAAGATGCAGCCAGTGCATCTGTGAGGAGGGAGACAGCTAACCAAACTTGTAAGCATATTTGATGAGCAGCCATCGCGACAGCACCTTGACGGGCAGCCATTGATGTAGCAAGTGTCATTGTGAAAAGGACAGAAAGAGTTCTTCCAATGAGGAAACCACCTAAGGCAACACAAATACTAAATCAGATGAACTCTTTAACTGCCATGAAAAATACACAGACATGAAATGCTACAAGCATTGAGAGATTGTTGTGGTACAAGCAAAAAGGTGAGCTTGTGTTTCAAATAGGACTAATCCTGGAATACCCATCTCAAGAATAAACACTCACCAGATTTTAAATAGCCACCAAATTGCAGCTCCCCAAATCGTGGCGGTAATAATACTACTCTCTGATTTAAATACCAGATCATAGAAAAGGCCACCAGGTATCTAGAAAAATCGAAGCACACAAGTAATTCATTCATATTAAGATAAAAAGACTTGATAAAAAAACTAATAGAGAGTGGACAAGAAAAGCAAACATGATTAGAAAGAGCAATAAGAAGTACATACTGTGAAATGACAGTGGATATGGCAGCTCCGGATACACCCAAGCCGAAATAATACATAAGTAAGGGAAACAAAAATATAGCTATAAAGTTTCCAATGCCTGCACAAATTAATATGTAACATCAATACAAAGGTATGACTTTAGCTCCATTAACATATCAAGGAAGGACAAAGAACCACACTGTTAATTCATAAAATTGCATTGACAAACAACTTTAAGGAGTGGAAACCTTATCTTTTTGACATCTGTCACGTAGGACACTTACATAAGATCCTTTTTCACTATCAAATTACTTTCTGTAACTATAAACATCCATTAGATAGTACTCCTTTCACAATCAAAAGAGCAACTAGATATGGGACCCGATAAGTTTCTCGTTGCATTAGATTTTACTCCCTCCGTTTATATCATATTGTCAAGACAGATTAGCTCAGCCTGGACGATAATCCTGTTGGTATTTATATAGCTCCTTTTGGAGATAAATTGGGTAGTCTAATTATCCTCTCAGTAAAGTAGTAGCACTCACTCCACTAATTGGTATAATTCCTGAAACTCAAGCATGCAGATCTCTTAAGAGAGAATAACCCCGACTTGCAGTGTTCACAAAAGAACCATAAAATTTAACTAATAATGATCCAACTATCAACTTAAAAGATAAATAGGTACTCATAAACTGTCTGCTTCCCTATTCCTGCAAGAACCACCCTTAACTAGGGAAGCTTCTATGGACTGATACCTAGAAGCTGGAATTTATATGTCAAAACTGCATAAATTAAACCAGCAGAAAGAATCTTTGGCAAGCACTATTATCACTTGAACAGCAAGGGATTCAAGACTTGCCTAAACAGAAGACTGGAGTCTTTGTATCCTTAAATCCACGGAATATGCCTTGAAGGGCCAAGGAAACTACAAATGCAGGAGCACCAAGAGCACGCAGAGCAAGGAATCTTTTTGCTGGAGCTCTCATAGGTGAAGTCTATAAACAAAACAGTTTTCTTAGTAAGAACTCATAGGAAAATCTTTATGTACATACACATACAAAACTGTGCATTGAGGGGCTTGCAAGCACTAGAAGATAATTGCGATTAAATATTTTATGATCCACAAATAACTGTTTCCTCAGTTTCCTACCCCAAAACAATGCTTTAGAGGTCATCAGGAGTTTTTCTCCTCCAAACCATATGGGAATCTAGTTATGCTAAGAAGATACCTGATCTCTCTTTGTCAAGAAGTACAACTGTTGTACTAAGTAAGATAATCAAAATAACAAACACAACTCAATTCACTCAGGTTGCGAACGTGAGTTCACTAAATGAAAAACTGAGACAACATTATTATGTTCCTTGATTAGGGAATGCATGATTATTATTTCACACAATCAGCTTATTAGTAGACATCATCAAGTTGCACAGGTTGATATTGAAGTTGCAACCTAGCCTAATGATTGCATCTTCATTCTACACTGCACCCAAGTGGTGTATAGTACAAATTTCATAAAGGTCTGCCCCTCACTTTGCTTCTGCTTTCCCTATTACGGGCCCATACCTCCCGAAAAAAGAAAATAAAAAGACGTCACACAGATAAAAACAAACAAATACTGTCACTGAAAAATAACCATAAAGGTTATATTAGTTCTAGATTAGCCAGGATAAGGCGTTATAGAAGCATGTATCTAGAATTGGCCTCTCATGAGCCTCACTTTAACGCCTTTTTCCTTCTTCATGATACTATGTTCACTAATGCTCTGGATACATACTTCATAGAATGAAAGCAAGCACAAAAATAAAGAAACTCAAAGGGAAAATAGGGAAGGGACAAAACATATATGCCGTCATACAGATGATATGCCCATCACACCAAGAAGTAGTTCAGATCCCAAAGCCAAAGCCAAAGCTTCAATGATGCCAATGCCCACTGCTAAAAATAATGCTGTAGACACAGAAGAAAACTGATGTCTTTCTGCTACCCCTATGGGAAGTCTACCATTGGTGCCTTCTGCCTCCTCTGCACAACATAAAGATAAATGTGTGTGATAAAAGTCAGAGCACCAATCATAAAGCTCTTAGTAGGACCATCAACTCTAGGTCAGTTGAATGCCTAAGCAATTACAGTGCAAGGAATGACAACAAAATAATACAACATCTACCTGACATGTAAACTTTGGTTGCATTCTTGGCAATGTCTTCAGCCACAAAAGATGTAGCAACACTAAGTAGAGGAATATTAAATAGCTTTGAAATGATGTTAAAAACTGATATGGAGACACCCGCTGAAGCTAACTCCACTGAACCTGTAAAACAAAAACAATTCTTAAGTTTATGAGAGTAACAGTAATCATAAAGAAACCATCACTTCCTCCACCCCATCATGGTATCCCTCAAAAAGGAAAATTGGAAGAAACCAAAAGACCCAAGTCCAGTGAAAACTGGACATAGTGAAGAAAATCAAATTCCTTTTAAAGAACACTAAGAGGGAACAAAGACATTAAAAGAAAACTCTCTCCCACCCCGTCCCATCAAGAAAGGAAAAGAGAAGGAAAGATGATTTCGACTGATATACATTACCATCAGTAAGTGAAGAGAAAGGATTCTGAACTCAGGTAATACACTACCAAAATATTAAAAGTACTCTAAGTAGGAAAACAGCAAAGGAAACATTATTTTCTTCTACTCCACAAGATGAAGGATGGCATACATTTTAACAGTGTAGAGACTAAAGTACATCTGACAGCCACAATAGATAGTTAAGATATATGTTAAATTGGTCCAAACACGATGCATTAGGCAGGACCTTGACAACTAGCTAGACAAACTACTGATCCCAATATGTTGAACTACCACCATCAACTCCAGCTACCAGAATTAAGGCTCATTGCTAACATAAGATCCTGAAATATCAGGCTCTACTAAAAGGTAGTCCCCCCCC
>MCJB01044971.1:19684-45406 GCA_002018475.1 Nicotiana obtusifolia | reverse complement strand
GGGAATAGGAAACGTACTTCCTCTCTCGATGCTTGGGGCTAGGACGAGAGTATTTTAAATATCCATCCCAAGGAACCTTTTTAAGACCTGCTCTAGTAGAAATGATGTCCCTCACCCTGAAAAGAGAAGATTGCCAAGGATTTTTTTAAAATAGGAGTACTATCCAAAAGTTAACATCTCAAATCTAATAAGATAAATGCCCCTGTTAGAACAGTGGTTACTGCTTTTCCCAATGGTAAATTTACCTCTCTGCAAACTCGATTGGAGTCTCCCCAGGTCTTATGTTCTGAGGCTCCAGGTACCAAACATCACAGACAACAGCCCAAGATGTCATGAGCTGCAAGAGGTGCATTGTGAAGGATTGTCTGCCAATAATAGAAGAAAGCCATACTTCAAACTAGCAAACAGGAAACAGGAGAGAAGAGGGAGTATAACGAGATGAATATCACCAAATACACCAGATAAGCAATTTGGCATTAAGAAAACCTTACTTTCTACTATTCCAAAAGGCATCAACAAAAATTTTGTTGTACTTGATTGCAACAGGACAAACAGTGCAACCGAGTTCAAATGCTCCCTATTCATCATGCAAGAAAAAGGATAGAGGCATCAAAACCATTAGTTTAACAATCGGGGAAAAATAAAAAGAGAACTTGTAATCGCACCCTTTTTACCCTAGAGATACTAAAAAAAATACTGAAGACCAGAAAAACCACAAGATTTACTTTTCAGTTTCACTCTTTAACCACTTACTCACAAGAAAGAACTCCTAACAGTTGAAGAGGGAATACTCAAAAAAGACCTATAATTTGGGTCAAGGAGAGCTCAACCCTTTATAATTCTATATATAACGAGTGAATTCATCGGGGCCAACCTTTTTGAACATGACAGTGTAGTGGTTATTTACGCAAGTTCCCTCGGGGAATATAAGAAGAGGATTGTTATCGGCCCCTTCAACATGCTGCCTCAACCTGAAAAATAAAATCTGTAAGAAAAATAGTAGAAAATGAGATATCCAGAATGATTCTTCTGACATCACGTACTTTCGTGCTACAATTTCACGATCCTTGGCTTCTGAGCGGTTGAACCAGATACATCCAACACCTTCTAAAATGGTACTCTGCAGTAGTCCTGCAAAAGTATTACTATTAATGAGAAATTAATGTACAGAAGAGGAGACATGCAATTTCATAAATGCCTTGAAGTTATACAAAGACAGGTTTGCAGCCCAAAGTTCCCTAAATATGCGTGTCATTTCTCTTTTCAAGTGCCCATAGAAAGGTGACTTTAACACCCTTAAAGGTGGCAACTAATAATGCAGATGACGTTGAGCCACACAATTCAAATACTTTGAAACAATCGAATGACACCCCATCATTAATGACAAGGTGAATTGGCATGGCAAGAAGAATCATTTTTCTAAAAAGTGGTCCAATTGGCATGGCAAGAAGTTAGAGGGTTTACATAGCCAACTTATAGTTATGCTAAGATTCAATATTTGTCTTCCATATATTTTTGACTAGCAAACCAAGTTCAACTCCAATTCAGATCAATGCACTCACTCTGCACCAAACTTTTGGTAATTAGCTTATGCATTTATCATACCAAGATCTGCAAAATTCCTATCCAACACCCTGGTCCTGAATCATTAACTGAATTATAGGTTCTAATCCAAAAACTTGAAGTTAAACCGTTGAAGGTGTAATTAGGCCTTAACTTTCAGAAATGCTCCATGGTGTGATGGTATATTTAGGTCTGGTTGTTAATATACATGTCTTCATATCAAGGCTCAGCAACTTTTGACAGAGAGACAAAATGAAAGAGCAACCAATGCAAATACAATAAAATCTTACCAACCCATCCAGGATGCTTCTGCATGATCACTGCAAATGCAGTCATCTGCTCTAGGACAATAAAATCTATCATTGACGTGTGATTCGCCACAAAAACCTGTCAATAAAATGCATAAGTCAACTTGAGATGTATCAGAGAAGATGGTTCACATATGAAATATAAATTGTGGTGGCAGACATACCTGCTTAGGTCGTATGCTAGGCCGTGGACCATGGTATTTGACAACCCCAGTCCAAGATGCAACAAAGAAACTGCATATCAGCTCCACCAGACATCTCTGGAAAAAAATTAACCAAGCCAAGGATGTTAGAAACCTTAATATGTATACACTCTTCAAGAGAATAACAAAGTGCAGCAGAAGCAAGTCTAGACATTTTATTCATAGCAGAGAATATCCAAACATATTGCCAGTTTATCATACTCCTGGTGAAGTGATGTTTGTCTCAATGTCGATGGATATAATCTTTGTCCATAGTAAGACAACGGATAAAGGCAAACATTACCTTGTAGAGTCTCAGCAAATGCCAACCCGTAGTCCTTAACTAGTGCAGATAAAAGAGAAAATTTAAGTAACCAGATAGCAAGAGAGATACCTCAATCTTTTTCCTGAACTTATCGTGTCCTTTCAGCAGGAAATGCACCGGGATATAGCAAGAGAGGAATATTATCCATCCTATTGTCAAGACAATAACTCTGCAATTGCATTAGAAGCAAAGGATGACAAAAGTGAGCTTCTTTCAATGGGGAGGTGAACAACTTCCTATCTTCTACATATACAGGAAGTGCACTTACCACATCCATGGTGGGTGATTAAAGTTAGTTTATGATTGGGACAGGGGCGAAGCTATGTTGGCCCAAGGGTGGTCAACTGAACACCCTACTACGTATAAGGTAAAATATTACTTGTTATTGATTAAAAAAAGACTTTGAACACCCTTGCATAGCCCACTGGCAAATTTGAACACCCTTATTGAATTTACTGTCTTCGCCACAGATTGGGACCCAAATGAGGAAAAATAAAAGAAATGAAAGAGGCTAAACCTTATAGGGAAAAGAATCCCATATCTAACAAAAACCCCCAAGCACCATAAAGGGAACAAATAAATGTTCCAGTTCCAAGGTTCTGGTGGATTTGACTTGAAGCATCTGGTGAAAGAATCCTGCCAAAAAAGAATATGAGAATGAGTGTAACTAAATTAAAATGGGTACAAGTAAACTTCCTTAAACTGAAAGGCAAGTTCCAAAATAAAGTCTATGGCAAAATCCAAACGAAGTAGAGGTCGAATTGCTGTTTGTTAGTTGAAGAGTCAGCAATTTTGAAGTCACGGTCATTGCATAAAGCAACTGACAATAAGGACAAGCTCCAAAACCAACAAAAGAAGTAGAGCCCAATTTTTTTTATTTAATGGAAGTGCAACAATCAGTAAATTTGCAGTCAATAATTGACATGTAAATCAAAAGGGGAAGGAAGGGAACTCACGTCAACAATGGCACCAGCAGCCTCAGTTAGGGTGGGAGAAATATCAATTAAATCACGCCTGAAACATAATAATGATGCAAAAGGGGGAATAAAAATCAAAACTTGGAACATGTGAAAAAAGAAAAAGGAAGAGGAAAGAGTAGAGAGGGGTTTACAGGCGAAGCTTGCCATGGGGTTCTGGGATGGATCCAGTT
This sequence comes from Nicotiana obtusifolia, assembly GCA_002018475.1. NCBI lineage: Eukaryota > Viridiplantae > Streptophyta > Magnoliopsida > Solanales > Solanaceae > Nicotiana > Nicotiana obtusifolia. The sequence goes on along the minus strand of MCJB01044971.1, from coordinate 41,878 downwards.
GGAAGATAATCTTCAAGATTGGGTCGATCCAAGTCCAATTCGGAGCTTGATATTTTTAGCTTACTCATAATCCCTATCTATTCTTTTCGAAAATAATAGTCTCCTTCCTCCGCCTGTTCTTGAAATATCGAAGGTATCGACGATCCCAAGCTGATGACTTTCACTATTTTATGGCCCACTGAGTGAAATAGGAGTAATGTAGCATTCATTGTGCGTCTCTCACGCAATCCAAAGCCTTCTGCCACGTGGCATCTGTTTTTCCTATTCTTCATTTTAAAATCTTAAGGCCGTTTGATACAAACACAAGTAATATAGAGATTAGTAACGCAGGAATTAGTAATGCAGGTAACATAGAGATTAGTAACGCAGGTATTGTAGTGTTGAGATTATTTTTTATCAAGTGTTTGGTTCATTGTATTAAAAATTAGCTATGCAATGTATAATCTAAGCTTGTGTTTGGTTTAAAGCTGTACAAAATTTTCTTTATAATTATACCCTTGAATATTCTTCTTTTTATATATAAAGAAATTTAGGAAAAGGGTTTGAGGGGCGGTTTAGTAATTTTAAGGTTTTATCCAGGTATAGTTAATGTAGGGATTAGTAATCCCTTGGTTTCCTTGGTATTAGTTAAGCCCTCCTATGAGGTATAAGTAATCCATGTATTAGGTATGCATAAATTAAATTGAGCAACCAAATATTATATTAGACGGATTAAATTTTTATACAAAAATTATTTTACTTAGTATAGCCTACCAAACGAGCCCTAAATATTTAATTCTAAACACAGTTTCTCAATTTCCCAAATAAAATCACAAGGCACGTCCTGATTAAAGTTGCTCTGTAAACAATTATGCGTTGTTGATTTAATTATAAAATAAGTTTAAAGAAAATTTCTTGAGCTTGGATTTGGATTATGCAATATAAAGAAAATTTATCACCACAATTTCACAACCCTAAAATACAAAATATGAATTCGTATGGTGTAAATGAAATTTATCTACTATTTAGCTTATTTTTCTTTTTAAATGGGGGCCAGAATTTTTGAAAAGAAAATGGGTACAAAACCATATTCCTGAAAATTAAAAGGGAATTTGACACTGTATAAGCCCATCGCAAAATAATGACAGAAATATATATATATATATATATATATAAATTATGTTATATACAAAAATATATATATTTTATATATTTTTTTTAATATCAATTTAAATAATTTTTGACGTTGGTTAAAAGTAAAAAAAAAAAAAAAAAAGAAGCCCTTAGAAGGTTAAAAAAATAAATATTAAATTTTACCGGCTATTTGTATAACAATCCTTAATTCCAAAGCCCAGAGTAACGATTTGGATTTGTGAATACGGGGGAATCTACCTTTGTTTTCCTGCCGTATACAAACTATAGTCAAAATTATGCTAGTTCAACTATTAAAATATATAAAAATATGTTATTCAACTATAAATTTATATCTATATTATATTAAAAATATGAAATCCTTATCAAAATTTTGGTCACCCTTTTTATACTTTAAAAATAAATTGCGCACTAAACAAAATAGTAATTTAATTATTTTTCTAATATTTAAGATTCTTAAATTAACTAAAATTTTAGTTATTAAATCTAACCTTATTTGAACTACTTAAAGTCCTAATATTTAAGACTTTCAAATTCATTAAAATTTATGCATTATATAAATATTTTCTTATTTAAGTTATGTGAAGATATTCACGTGATTTAGAGTTAGAAGCTAAAAGAATTTATTTTTGTAAGTCAAAATTTGTGTGGGTTTTAGGTTGCACATATATATCATGGAATACTAGAAAGCAATGTTTACCATCAAACTGGTATGAACAAAATAAAATAAAGCACATCACTATGATTATACTCCATTATTTGAAGAGAATATGACTTGTGATAAACATTGAGAATGCAGACTTACTCCTGAAAGTGAATGTGAAAATATATATGTGATAAAGATTATGCATAATAATGTACTTATGCATGGTTGGATAAATACTACAACTCACCTCTAAGGGAGGTTTGAGACAAAGAAAGATAATGAATATTACTGTGTAGTTACATGAATATATCATTGGTAGCATACATGTGATACGCAAAAAAAAAAAAAAAATTGCCATGCCTTATGAAAGTTATTAAAAGCAAAATCAAAGCAAAAAATTATTTTGCTTATGATGATTTTGAACATGACAATTATGATATAATTCTTTTTGTGGAGGAGACATTCATTTTATGGATGTTGTGACAAAAGATCTTGTAGTACAAAAGCAGTTAAGAGCTCTGAAAGAACTAATTTGTTACTACCCAGATGAATGAAATTGTTCATGACATTAATATTGTAGTAAGTCTCAAAAGAAACATCTTGATTTATAAATATATTAGCCAAAGTGGTTGGCATATTGAGACTATAAATGAAAAGAAGATTGAATATCTTTATATTGTTATAATCATACCGGGTAAATATGAAAGGTTACCTGACTTTTCTTCTATTTGTACTACACAAGTGTATGCATGATGATGCAATCACATGCCACAAGTAAACTAGAGCTTTACTTAAATAAATTTTAGTTGGCATGACCGGTTGGTCATCCCGGTTCAATTATGATGCGAAAAATTAATTGAGAATTACATTGGCATATATTGAAGAAATAGAAGATTCTTCACGAATTCTCTTGTGCTGCTTATCTCATGATATACCAGTTAAGGTTGGGATTGAATCCCTTAATTTCTGGAGCAAATAAAAGATGATAAATATATGAGCCCAGTCACTCGCCATGTAGACCTTTTATTATATATGACTTTAATAGATGCATCTTCTATGGTCACATGTGCATCTGTTCAACTTGTAGTTTGACTATTGCAAGGTTACTTGCTCAAATTATTAGAGTAAAGTTCCAGAAAATTATGATGATTTATCTTGATAATACTGGTTTAAATCCAAGTTGGTTTAGCAGAAATTATATGCCTCCAATTATAGCTAAACCATTGATTATGAGAACAAAACTCTGAAACGAAATTTGATATGGGATGTATTATTTAATATATAGCAGCACTTATACGCATTTAGCCAAGTTATGAAAAGTTCTCCCTATCACAATTGGTATATGGTTAGGAACCAAATTATTATAATCTAGAAATATAGATGTGCTATATGATTTAATTATGCCACCACAATGCACAAAGATGGGTTCCCAAAGAAGGTTGGAAATGTGTTGGTGATCCTAACATTACGGGGAGAAAATGGGCAGCTGAAAAATTGATACGCGGAATGAATTATTATAAATACATATAGATCATCGTACAAGAAAATATGAACTTGAGGTTCAAGTGATAATTCATTTGCAAATTATTGCCAGACGCATTTACTGACCCAAAGCTAAATGTTATATTTAAGTTGCTAATGCTCCAAATAGAATTTCGTCCCTGATTGACAGATTTTATGGCACGCATAAGGCATAATAGACTAATCGGTTCTAAAGATAAAACTCCTTGAAGAAGGAAAGGAGCAAATGTTCAAGATGGTCATAATAAGGAGGCAAGTTCTCTAAAAGAGCACCACGACATAATACTTCATAAGACCTCATGGGAGAGACTTAGGTACCTGAAAATAATGAGATAAAAAGATCTCAATAAGTTATGTCTTTATTGAGTAATAACGGAACCAATATAAAATGATCGTCGACGATGTTATTAATATAATATAGCGCTCAATATTATTAATATTGTCGAGGATTTTGAGCTCAAATCTGTCATGGAGTGTAGGCCGATAAATGATTGGCCAAAATAAAGTAAAAAAAATACGCAATCAAGATTGATTTCACCTGAAAAATGTTAAGTTAGACGGGTAGTCTCAACACTTGAAAGTATAAAGCCAATGGATGTATAAATATGTTCTTGTGCGGAAAAAGTCAATTCGATAGACATAAAGACGACTTGTGTCACAAGAAGATTTGCAAATATCCTGACATTGATTACATAGAGACATGCTCTCCTGTGGTGGATGTAGTCATTCCAGATTTTAATCTGGCAATACATGAAAAACTTGATATGCGTATAATGAAAATCACTGAAGGATTTAAATTGTTCTGAAGCATATTAAGGTTTCCAAGAAATTTATTAAATAAAGCTTCAAAAATCCTTATACGGATTGAAACAATCAAGGCGCATGTGGTATAATCACCTGAGTGAGTACCTGTAGAAAAAAAAAGGTACAAGAATGATTCAATTTGTCCTTGTGTCTTTATAAAAAGATCTGGATCTGAATTTGCTATAATCGCCATGTATATTGATGATTAAATATCATTGAAACTCCTGGGGAGCTTCCTAAAGCATTAGACTGTTTAAGAAAGAATTTGAAATGAAAAATCTTGGAAAGATAAAATTTTGTCTTGGTCTACAAATTGAATATATGAAAGTTGAAAATTTTGTCCATCAATTAGCATACACTGAAAAGATTTTAAAATGATTCTATATGGATAAAACACATCCATCGAGTACCCCGATGGTTGTGAGATCATTCGATATAAATAAAGATCCATTCCGACTTCATGAAAATAATGAAGAGCTTCTTGGTCTTGAAGTATCATATCTTAATGCAATTGTTGCACTAATGTATCTTGCTAATACTACAAGGTCTGACATAACTTTTTCAGTTAAAATCTTAGCAAGATACAACTATGCTCCTACAAGGAGACATTGAAATGGAATCAAACACATGTTGCGGTATCTAAAAGGGACTATTAATATGGGCTTATTTTATGGCTATGTGTTTACATGTGGAGGCACTACCATATCTTGGCGATCGACTAAGCAATCAATTGTGACTATTTCATCTAATCATGCTGAGATAATTGCTATTCATGAAGCAAGTCGAGAATGTATATGATTGAGGTCTATAATACATGTTATTTGAGATAAATGTGGTTTGAAGTGTGACAAACTACCCACAATTTTGTATGAAGACAATGCAACATGCATAGCCCAATTGAAGGGAGGATTCATAAAATGAGATAAGACAAGGCACATTTTACCAAAGTTATTTTTCACACATGATCTTCAAAAGAATGGTGATATCAATGTGCAACATATTCGTTCAAGCAATAATATGGCTTATTTGTTCACCAATTTTCTACAGACGTCAACCTTCAAGAAACTAGTGTACAAGATTAGGATGCAAAGGCCTAAGGATGTGAATTGATGCTCTAATCAGGGGGAGTTAATACATGTTGTACTCTTTTTTCGTTACAAGGTTTTGTCTCACAGGATTTTTCTTACAAGGTTTTTAACGAGGCAACCAAAAGGCGTATTTCTAAACATGTGTACCCTTTTCCTTCATTGTGAGTTTTTTTCCCATGGGATTTTTTCCTATTAAGGTTTTCACAAGACACATTGTCTATGGACATTCAAGGGGCAGTGTTATAAGAAAATTAAATTATGGTAGATGTCTACTCTTCTCCATTATCACCGTAACTCCCAATACTCTAATAATTATGGAGTTATGATTGTAACTCCGTAACCTCCTCCATGATCTTCCTCTCATATGCTTAATGACATGTTCAATAACATATTTTGCAATAGTGATTCTTCAATTTTCATGTTTATATAAAGACCGTGTAATATATAGGAATAGATATACAAAGTTAAAGAAAAAATCTCTTCCTTCTCTCTATCTTCACTTTTTGTTCATGTTTTACTAAATTACTTTTATTTCGTAACAATATTTCTTGTTCATATTTTACTAAATTACTTTTATTTCATATGATATCTATTACTCCACTATAGTTTAAATCAAGGTCAAACATGCCAGCTTAAAATAGACGGTCTTATCAAATTCTATTTTCCTAGTCATAGCCACTTGGCATAAAAAGTCAGCCAAAGATAAACAAATCAATACTCCTTAATTAGCAAATAACAAGCATACCAACAAACCCTCGCACTCCCCCCCCCACCCCCAACCCTCACCCTTGAAAATTTTGACCCACAGTTGTTTTAGTTGATTATTGCCTAGAGTTGAGTTAAAATGGCGTAAAGCTAAATGGTGAGAGGCCCAAGTAATCTCTTGGGCTTCGCAGTTGATGAGGATCCAACAGTGTGAATTTATATGGGCTCAATTGGTTGGGCTTGGATTTTAAACTTTGTAGCTTAAAGTGGGCCACTGCAAATATCTGATTGATCTTCAATCCTGGGTCGTAATTTTCTTTATTTTATTTTATTTTATTTTTGTTCTAATGAAAGAGACGGATATAGAATTAAAATTTATGTGTAATAAATATAAAGAAATATATATTTATGCGAAAAATTGCCGATGGTACGTCGCATCGACTAAATCAAATTTCTTATTTCACCTCGGCTTATGGACCAAGGCAAACAATTGCCGATGACGAGTGCTTGAAATTTGTTGAGTTGTCCCCCATCGGTGGGATTTGAGGTTTTTGGTTTTTTATATGGTCTTGGACAATCCTCATCTCGTAAGCTAGCTTTTGGGGTTGATTAGGCTCAAAGTCCATTTATCATGGTATCAGATCCAGGTCCATCATAATTATTGTTATCGATGTTGGACCCCCATTTATGTTGTCCACGCTCCATAGTGCAGGCCGAGGCGTGAGGGGGTGTGTTGAGTTGTCCCACATCGGTGGGATTTGAGGTCTTTGATCTCCTTATATGATCTTAGACAATCCTTATCTCCATAAGCTAACTTTTGGGATTGAGTTAAGCCCAAAGTCCATTTATCAAAATTGATACCCGTAATTATCTGATTTAATTAATGGATTTCTTTGTAGTGCAGAGCTACTTGTTTCAGTATAAACAAGTAATCAGATTCACGTGATGATGTTTCTGTTTTTGTATGTTGTCTTTGGGCATTTATTATAAAATTGTCCGTTACTAGTTCAAATATATTGGATGAAGTTAATTAAACAGTTAGACAAATGAGTCCGGTGTACATTTTTTCAACTATACCCCAGAACTTTGCACGTACTAGTATAATACAAAAGTATATAGTGAAAATAGCACGGGGTGGTCAGTTTTCGGACTGATAATTAAAAAATAATTAAATTTTTATAAAATTATTGAAAAATAATCACTATTTTGCTGCAAAACGGAAAGTTTGCTGCATAATATACTGGAGATTGTGCACCTGGGTATGAACTTCTAACATATTATGTTGGAACTTCATAATATGAAGTACCTGATTATGAAGTTCCTGCATATTATATTGGAATTTCAGCACACGAAAAGTTCCAGTACAGTATACTGAAGATTGGAGCACCTTTATATGAACTTCCAGTATATTATGCTGGAATTCTAGTACATTATGCTGGAAGTTCACATGTAAAAAATTTAAACTCCAGTATATTATACTAGAATACTTTCCGAATTTTGAAAAGTATTTTCGTTTAGATTTATCTTTACATAAAAAATGACTAAATTTCGATTATTTTTGAAACTATGATTATTTTTTAATTATTTCTTATAAATCTGACTATTTTTAAATTTTACTCGGTACTAGTTTGGGTGAATTTTAAAGACATGCAGAATCCAAGGCAGAGGCTCTTTCGTTTAAAATTACCAATTAACCATTAAAATACTGGTCCTCATTTACAAGAATCAAAGAACCGACATTTCTATCTTCAACCTTGGAGTTGCAGCAGCTCAAGATTTAGGAGCCGTGGACAGTGTTCAAAATTTGAAATGCGCTCCAACTCTGTAAATATTTATTTGTATCGAGTGTGTACATCAAATCAGCAAATACATAACATATATCTATATATATATATACCTCTATCATTTGAAAGCAAATACATAACATATATCTATATATATATACCTCTATCATTTGAACATATTTTCGCCATATTAAATTACTTAACCATAATATGTTGAGTTGATCGTAATATTATATATTTACAAACGACATACTATTATTAATATATATAATATCATCAAGATGATTTTAATTATCTGGTGTTTCGTCATTTAATGACCTAATACAATTAAGTCGTGACAAATAACTTGATAACTGTACGGAATTTAATATAGATTTTTTTATTCCTAATAATAATAAATACCAGATAACATACCATTTCGATATGATTTTTCTATTTTATAACTTTACACTCAATTGGTAGCTAATCCAAAATTTTCTATAAAGACTATATGAACGAGCAAATGCGGGAAGAACGAACCTATGCATTTGTAGTTGCATAGGAAAACCACGTTCATTCCTTCATTGAAGGTATTTAACGATAACAACTTGTGAGTAGGTAATTCATCGACACTATACTTCGATTCTGTCTTTTTAAAAGGAATATCGGCTTTAACAATTTCATCACCATCTATCAAAACGATCGAAAATTATTTAAAAAATAGTAGGCATACGACGTACAAAAAGTTCACGCCCTTCTTTATCTCTAAAGATAGGGTGTCCTAACCATTCAACTCGTTATTCCATCCCCTTTATCCATTGAGTCTGCTTTCCTTTTGCCGGATTATTGCTGATGTAATCATAAAAAGCTAATTTTTCAAAAATTTTAGATCAGACTTCTGTAAACTTTGATTATATCAAATTATTCTTCCCATAAATAGTCACCTTCTCCATTCATTAATGTTGACTTCAATATCAAGCAATCCACTCAATAATACAAATTTGGAAAAGCAAACACTAATCTAAAAATCGAATCTTAATTTGTCCTCAGCTAGTTCTTGATCATTCCAAGAAGAGCTTTCATCAATATTCCTTTGTCCTGCTGCTGACCTTAGAGAGTCAATAGGAGTGCGTCTCATTTGAATAGAAAGACTTTTACCTCTCTTATTGGGTAGGATTAAAAAGTCTTTTTCAAAAGAAAAATCTTCCGACTGAACAAAGGGAGCAGGCTGCGTACTGGTTGACACGACGGGAAACCGGCCACTAATTACAAAGCTCCAATAAGGTATCGAGAGCTTCCAACCCCGTCTAATCCAGCAAGACAAAAGAATTCAGTTATTAACTTTTTGGTTGTTGAAATTAATATTGTAGCTGATATTTTCTATAGCTATCAACCAACATCGATGTTTCTGTTGATTAGATTTCTTTATTCCAACTTGTGAATGGACGAGAGAGTTTCAACGGCTTCAACACATTAATTCACCAAACCCCATTACCAAATGAATATTTTAGAGGGCAATCTAACATGTTCAGTTGTACTACCACAATATTGTCAGACTTAAACATGATTCCCATAAAACAGCTCAATCCAACATTATACAAGTATCTTAATATGTGTTTCACTAAGTTGAATCTTGGATTACGACCAGAACTTAGCCAGTCCTAATCTACGTGATTGCATATGTTGTTTGCAACAATAATCTGTATACGGTTTAAAATAGTTTTTAATCAATCTGTCAAGCTCTTAGAAAAAACAGTGTAGAAACATAAACAATAAACAACAGAAATTGGAGAAGAACAGAAACAGTGTACAATTATTTTCAAAATATAATCGAGCCCACTAGTTCAAAGTGTGTTCTTAAGGAAATTATTTCCCTCACAGTACTTGAGGTTGATGGAATATCCCCTCCCAGATCAGTCCCCAGGTTTGGAAGAGGAAACGGACCGGGTCGCCGGGTCACGCACGGGTCAGGGTTGATCCGCGCTGGATGGATTCCTATTTATTAAATAATTAAATAAATAAATAAATAAATAAATAATTAAATAATTAAGGAAAAGTTTGTCCAAATAGATAATCAACCAATCTTTCACAAATCCAAATCCAAATCCAAATCCAAATCCGACGCCGAGCCAATGACACGACGACGCGAGGGGTCCTTGTCCCTTCAACCCTTTTAGCAACTAAAGAAGGTGTAATGTAATATATACACATCTCTTTTTCTTTATTTTTTCTATGTGGGACAAATACTTTAACCAAAGCAAAAATGACCTTTTATATTCCTTTCACTTTTTATTCCGTCATTTGCCATTCACCTATATCGATACCCAACATATATGGCCTTAAGGTGTTTATGTGGGGCTGAATAATTAGGTACAACCTAAGATGTTAATCATTACTTAATTAGAACACACCATCCCACTTAACAACTTCTGAAACACCTAATCCAAATTATACATAGTACACGTCAGTCCAACGACCTTCATCACTTTCTTTAATCCTTTTATTTTACAGTCCAAAGTGTACATACATCATAATTTTGTGTGGCTACACCTTCTTCCATTGCCGTTACTAATTGGGATATTTTGACTTTGACCAGCTAACCTATTAAATGCGCACTTAATAGTAAAATATTAACTAATCTAGACTCAGAAATTGATGAACGGAAATGTCGAGTCCAGGGCATCAAGGGATCGTTTGGTAGGCTGTACTAAATAAAATAATTTTTGTATATAATTTTAATCCGTTTAATATAATGTTTAGTTGCTGAATTTAATTTATGCATACTTAATACATGGATTACTTATACCTCATAGGAGGGTTTAGCTAATACCAAGGAAATCAAGGGATTACTAATCCCTGTATTAACTATACTTGGATAAGATCCTAAAATTACTGAACCGCCCCTCAAACTCTTTTCCTAAATTTCTTTATATACAGAAAGAAGAATATTCAAGGGTATAATTGAAAAGAAGATTTTGTACAGATTTAAACCAAAAACAAGCTTAGATTATACATTGCATAGCTAATTTTTAATACAGTGAACCAAATACTTGATAAAAAATAATGCCAGTACTATAATTCATGTATTACTAATCCCTGCATTACTTGTGTACCAATAGGTTCCTTAGTAAAATATTAACTAATCTAGACTCAGAAATTGATGAACGAAAAATGTCTAGTCCAAGGCACTAAGTAGTAGTTATGGGATTAAGTAATCGGAAGTTAGAAATCGTGCCAAGCATAAATGCAGTTTGAGTTTGAGAAAAAAACTTTAAAAATTAATGCCGAGTTACAACAAATAAATTAATTAATCTATAAATAAAAGGGGTTATTTGGTAGGCAGTACTGAGTAAAATAATCTCTATATAAAAATTTAATCCGTCAAATACAATATCTGGTTGCTCAATTTAATTTATGCATACCTAATACATGAATTACTTATACCTCATAGGAGTACTTAGCTAATACCAAGGAAAACAAGGGATTACTTATATCAGGTTTAACTATACCTGCATAAGACCCTAAAATTACTAAATCGCCCCTCAAATCCTTTTCCTAAATTTTTTTATATACAGAACATACGTAATCTGCTTTTTGTACAGTTTTAAACCAAACACAAGCTTAGATTATACATTGTATAGCTAATTTTTAATACAATGAACCAAACACTTGATAAAAAATAATCCCAACACTACAATTCCTGCATTATTAATATATGCATTATTAATTCCTGCAAAGGATTGCGTATGGAAAATATTGAAACCGTCCTTTCCAGTAGTATCGCCGCTGTCTTTTTTGCAGCTTTTGTCGTTGCCGGAACTATGTGATATGATTCGACAACAACCCCGATTGAATTATCTGGATCCACTCATTACCAATGAGATCAGAGATACTTTCATTACTTGTGTTCGTACCGAACTACACTTAAATCTATTACTACTAGCAATAAACAAGATTAGAATGACAGTGGAGCACGTGAGCTCCTTGGCTCCCTAGAAGAACGAGATGTACCTTTTTTCTGCCTTTTACAAAGATCTTTGCTTGAATGCTTGTCCCACAAACTAAACCAAAGGAAAAAGGATTTTGCGTCCAAGCAAGCATCACATAAATCAATTTTGTGTGATGACATTATCCTGTCGTAATAAAATAAAAAAATACCATAATTCTAGTGCAGAAATAATATTAATTAATTATATATGCTTCAATCTTTGACTAATTTTTATTGACAATATGAATCATACTTATCTCACTAATTTCCTCTTTAATTTTATTCAAATTCGTTTTATTCTATGAGAATTAAGCTTAAATCTATGAGTTGCACTTTCTATAACTCAAAAAAATTAATTTGACCCAAGTAACTTTCTATATAATTAAGACAAAGAGAAGAGTAAGACCCGAATAACACAAATATGAACAATTAATTGAAAATTGCACACATTTGCTTGTAAAATCATTGGACAAGTTTAATTTGCTTCACATAGATTTTTATATTGAGCAAGTTATCGGTAATAAATGGACCTTAAGCCTAACTCAACCCCAAAAGCTAGCTTATGAGATGTGGATTGCTCAAGACTATATAAGGAGACTAAAGACCTCAAATCCCATCGATGCGGGACAACTCAACACCCCCCCTCACGCCCAGGCCTGCACTCTGGAGCGTGGACAACATAAATATGGGCCCAATATCGGTAACAATAATTGGGATGAGCCTGACTCTGGTATCATGATAAATAAACTTTGGACCTAATTCAATCCCAAAAGCTACCTTATGACATGAGGATTGTCCAAGACTATATAAGGAGAACAACTCAACACACTCCCTCACGCCCAGGCCTGCACTCTGGAGCGTGGACAACATAAATAGGGGCCCAACATCTGTAACAATAATTGGGATGAGCCTGACTCTGATATCATGATAAATAAACTTTGGGCCTAATTCAATCCCAAAAGCTAGCTTATGAGATGAGGATTGCCCAATACCATATAAGAATACCAAAAACATTAAATCTCACCGCTGCGTTACAACTCAACAATCGGTGATAAGAGCGTAGATTTCTGCCAATTGTGGTACAATTTACGTTTGACTTAGTCGAGGCAAAAAGAAGATATCAACGGTTGGGTTTATTTTAGTAATTTACTAATGAATATTTTGAAAAGTTCAATGGGTCAATTACAACTAAACACGGTAGCATTAGAATTCCAATTTATACTCGTTCTATTTTTAGATGTCATTATCACTTTTGAGAGAGTAAAACATTATTTAAAATATTGGAAAATATATTTTTATTATGAAAATTTATGCCTTTTAATATTTCATCTTATATTACAATATTACTATTTGATGGGATAAGTCATTTGTCTTCTACTTTATACATTTTAAGTACATTTATTGTATAGTTTCTCCATATATAGTATATATATTATTTTTAAATAAAAAAATTAAATTGACTTGAGATCAAATATTAGATAATTTAACCTTAGCACATCTCTAGAAGAAATACTTTCGAGAAGGTATAGCTCTAGCATCAATTTTGTCTTTAAAATCGGAGACGACTTCACTTTTAATCCAACATTACTAAATATATACTATACATTTTATCTCACAAAGATAAACAATGAACTTCAGATGAACCTGCAAAGAGAACACGTGTTTTTGTATAGACGACTGTCTGTCATCAGATAGACAATCGTTACATTATTTTAAATTTAATTTCTTATTATTTTTTAGGTACAATTAATCATTACCTTAAAATAGACATTTTATATTAGAAGGTAAGGTTTATATCCTCTTCATCGATATATTTTAATTTCAATAATAAAATATAAATTACGCCAAAAAAAATATTTAGCATCACATAAGTAGAAATTAGGCGTGTCACTGTCGCACTTTCAAAGAGGGAGTATATATATATAAAAATAGAATAGTGGGTGGAAACAAAGCAAAAGCACAGAAACTTTAGGTAAACAGCCGTACCTGGGGGAAAGTGAATACGGTGAGGGGTGGTTTGGTACGAACACAAATAATGCAGGAATTAGTAATGTAGGTATTAGTAATACATGGATTATAGTGCTGAGATTATTTTTTATTAAGTGTTTGGTTCATTGTATTAAAAATTAGCTATACAATGTATAATCTAAGCTTGTGTTTGGTCTAAAACTGTACAAAATCTTCTTTATAATTATACCCTTGAATATTTTTTGTATATAAAGAAACTTAGAAAAAGGGTTTGAGAGGTGATTTAGTAATTTAGGCGTAGTTTGGTACGAACACAACTAATGCAGGGATTAGTAATGCAGGTATTAGTAATGCAGGGATTGTCGTGCTGAGATTATTTTTTATCAAGTGTTTGGTTCATTGTATTAAAAATTAGTTTCTGTTTGGTTTAAAATTGTACAAAATCTTCTTTACAATTATACCCTTAAATATTCTTCTTTCTGTATATAAAGAAACTTAGGAAAATGGTTTGAGGGGCGGTTTAGTAATTTTAGGGTCTTATCCAGGTATAATTAATGCAGAGATTAGTAATGACTTGGTTTCCTTAGTATTAGCTAAGCCCTCCTATGAAATATAAGTAATCCATATGTTAGGTATGTATAAATTGAATTGAGCAATCAAACATTATATTAGACGGATTAAATTTTTATATATAAATTATTTTACTTAGTAGAACCTAACAAACGACGACCCCGAATGAGATACACATTTTACTGCTATATAAATATATGTTGTTTGTCTTTGTCATACGGCCAACCCCAAAAATAAAGACGTAATAGCTGCCGGAAACGAAGTTCCCTCTCTTTGGAAAATGAAATGTTTGTTAGTAATCTACCAAAATCATCATCCTCAACCACTTGCTATTTTCTTCCTTCTACTCAACTCTCACCTATAGCCTATAGCCTATATACACTCTGTTAAAAAGCTAATTTGTTCTTTATTATATTATACAAATATGAAGAGGAGAAAACAAGGAAGCCATGAAAATTTGTTTCTTGTGCTACAAATCATTCTCCACACTCTGATATTCAAAAGACGCCGCCGTATTCACCACCTTATTCCTCTCCTCTCCGCTTTATCCGCCGGTGTTCTTTTCTTCTTTGTGCTTTTTTCTCCTCCCATCACTTCTCAACACCATCACCTTATCAATCCCATCTGGGTATGTATATATATATGTACATAATATTCTCATTCATTTCATCAACCATTACATTATTGTTTTTCTCCTTTCTGTTAATCTTGTTTTGATTTTGTGTTTCTGTTTTGTTTACTGCTTTTAGTTCAATAATGGAACGGAGCTTCAGATGAACCTGCAAAAAGAACACGTCTTTCGCGTTCCGGTGAGCAATCGTTACAGATATTGCACTTTTGACTCTTTCTGTATGTACGTAAAAGATGGTTAATTTCTTTGTTCGAATATTTTCTTCCTGATGTTGAACATGTAGATGGGTGGAGGAAGTTTAAGCGGAGACATATGGACTTCAAAGCAATCTAAGTTATACCATGGCTGCAGTAATTCTAGCGACAAATTTCCAAGTGGGTCCATTTTAATTTGTTTTAGCCTTTTTGTAATTATACGTGAATTTTGTTGAGAAAAGATTCGCCTTTAATTTATTGTTTTGTCTTTATCTTTGAATCTTGACATAGTCTTAAAGATAATGAAAAGTTCACTGCTTTTGGTCTTCAAAACGTGTTCTGTACTCTGTATATTCGTCTGATGTGTGGCCTTGTTGTAATATTTGCAGGTGCAGAGGTTAATACTCATCCCAATAGGTACTTGATGATTGCAACTAGTGGAGGCTTGAATCAACAGAGAACTGGGGTAATTTCTTTTTTCAATATTCATGCCAATCTTTTTTCCTAATTGAAGGTCAACAACGCGGAGAGGCATCACAGTGAGAGATTACCAAAGGTTTTATGTCGTTTGAATGTTTTGTTAGTTGTGGAGTCTGATTAATATGTGGAGGTTGTAATTGTAAATACCTTAAATTATTAATATATATATTCCGCCGCCGTGTAAGTTTATCGTAAGAGTCTGATTAATATGTGGAGGTTGTAATTGTAAATACCCTAAATTATTAATATATATATTCCGCCGCCGTGTAAGTTTATCGTAAGGGTTGTTACCACCAAATAAGCCTCTTACTAATTTTTCTCCCTCTACCTCAACTTTTCTCTCTTCAATATTTCTTCATGTTCTTCGTCAGTTCAGAGTGTTTGAGTGAATCGATCCAAACATGTTTTTCCTTGATGGATTTAATTCCCAAGTCACACCCCACAGCATTTAAGATATAGTATATACTTGCATTTTTGGTAGCTTTTGAAAAAAAAAAAAAAAATAGAAAAAAACATTGCAGACTTTGGTAAGATGTAAGTTCAAGTGTTCAAAATTTTAAACCTCTAATTAAACCATGTCCTTGTGGATACCTGAATGGCATCCTCCTTTATGAATGTTCTATGAGACCTCGTTTGAACTGGTTAATTGCCAATTTTTGGTATGGGTACAGTGAAAAAAGCAATTTGATTAGTATTTTAATTTCTATCAAAATTAAGAAAGAATGAGAATATTTTCACTTGGAAGGTGGAATTATGATCTGGTGCGTAAGCACTTGTTATTAATGTTACCTGTAAGGCTGTAACATTCAACTACATAGGGAGATCGAGTTGTAGCTTTTGAATAATACCATGAATGAATAGTCAAGAGGGTTGCGCTGGTCTGCTCCCTGATCCCATAATTTTGCAAAAGGGTCCCTTGTTTCAACTTTTAGCCTTTACCATCAGTTGATCTTGTTTGAATCTTCTTCCTTAGACCTGACAGAAACTAATTAACAGCATCATTTTGATGGTTATCAATATAGAGCAGCTAAAGAAATTAAGGATCCGATTAATTTACTTACTCGTGGTCTTTATATTTGTGGCATTGGATCTAGTTTCTGTTGACACTGATTTGTCTTGTTTACCTGCTATCATGAATCAGACAGTCCATTTCTTGACACTGTAAAAGTTTATATATTAAAACAAAGATAGAACAAGCAGATTTTTGGCCCTGGGAACTCTAATTATTTTCTGTTACATTTTAGAGAATGCTAAATCAAATTTGAGTTTCAAATCATATTCGTGCTGGATGCAGATTGTAGATGCAGTTGTTGCAGCTCATATCTTGAATGCCGTCCTTGTAGTTCCAAAACTTGACCAGAAATCCTACTGGAAAGATTCAAGGTTTTATTTGGAATAATATTTGCACAAAGGCGTTTTGTGAGCTATCTTTTTGTTTGTTGTAGTGTACTACAATTCATGAGGCTTAATCATTTCTTTCTTCGTGCAGCAACTTCTCTGAGATTTTTGATGTCGACCGGTTTATATCATACCTCTCAAAAGATGTCAAAATTATTAGGGATATTCCAAGAATTGGAGATAAAGTCATAACTCCATATACAACGCGTGTTCCAAGGAAGTGCAATGCCAAGTGTTATCAAACTCGCATCCTGCCTATTTTAAAGAAAAAGCATGTAAGTCCTTCATAGATTAAAGGGGCATGTTTGCCTTATCCAGTGCATCACAACATGATATCATCCCATGACATGAAACTTGTGTACATCACATGATTCCCTAAGTTCTTAGTATACTGTTACTCTTGCTGCATTGTACATGTATGTGGCAACTCGTGCTGAAATGTAGTATTTTCCCCATCCATGTTGCTCTAATGCACAACCAAGTCATAGTAGTTCAACATTTGAAACTTCAAGCTACTGAAAGCTAGACACAGATTTACTATCCGTACAACGAAGCTCCACCTTATTTCCAGGAAAAATTGCAAGTCAAGCATCTTTTCTTGACGATGTCTGTGTAGTTGAGTAGGCAACCTGCAAACTTTTTGTGTGAATCATCCATGAACTTTTAAGTCTTTAAAGCTGAAATGTGCACCATCAGCACTGATAGATTCAATGCCTTATTTTACAGAGTAGCTGTATAATTTATTGCACATTGTTTTCTTTTGGTTTCTCCAACTGGACCTTTAAACATATCTAGATTAACTAGTTTGTTTCTGGACATAGATTGTCATTTTGTTGACTCTTTGCTTTTTTCTGATGCAGGCTGTTCAGCTAACAAAATTTGATTACAGGCTTTCCAATCGGTTGGATATAGATATGCAGAAACTGAGATGTAGAGTCAATTTTCATGCATTGAAGTTTACTGATCCTATAATTGAAATGGGTAGAAAATTGGTTGAACGGATAAGAATGAAGAGCAATCACTTTGTTGCCTTGCATCTGAGGTAATTTGATTGACATTTATGTCCACAGATGTTTTACGCAAATGTTCTTTTCTTTGTTCATGAATTCTTTTAAAAAGTATACTTTTATATCATTCTTAAAAAAACAACAGCAAATCACGTGAACTCAAAAGTCATTTTTGTTGCCTAGATATGGTGATGTAATAGAAGGCGAAAGCTCAACCATATTGGTGTTGCATATATTGCGGATTTGTTAAACTGGATTACCTATGTGTGTTTTGGTGCTATTTCAGATTCAATGACATCCCTTTAGGATGTGAATGTTGATCTTGTCGGTGTAGATTATGGACTCCTAAGTCAATATTCTAAATTGGAACATGCTTGCTAAAAACTTGTTTACGACGTGCTAGGTTTGAACCAGATATGCTTGCATTTTCTGGATGCTATTACGGTGGAGGGGACAAGGAAACAAAAGAACTAGGTAAAATACGGAAGAGATGGAAGACGTTACATGTGAGTCACTACTTATTTTAGTAACCATTAGTTTATATATTGCCCCTACTTATAGTTAATATTGTATTGCTTCATCCGCATAACTTGCAGGCAAGAAACCCAGATAAGGAACGAAGGCATGGAAAATGCCCTCTCACTCCTGAGGAAATTGGCCTTATGCTTAGAGCACTTGGTTTCGGTAATGATGTTCATATTTATGTGGCATCTGGAGAAATTTATGGAGGAGAGGAGACATTGGCTCCTCTTAAGGCTCTATTTCCAAATTTTTATTCCAAAGAAACAATTGCCAGCAAGGAGGAGTTGGCACCTTTCTCTTCCTTCTCTTCTAGGATGGCTGCATTAGATTTCATGGTTTGTGATGAGAGTGATGTATTCGTGTCCAATAACAACGGTAATATGGCAAGAATGCTTGCTGGAAGAAGGTAAGCTACTTGGTGTTTTTGACCTGAATCAGTTAGCTGACTTCATAAATAATTTAAATGATATGCTGTGCCATATTCTTTAACCAAAACACCACGTTACATTATTTGCTAGTCTGCTAATTGGGGAAAGGGCAAAACTTCTGAAACTCCTTTTTCGTGTCGCAGGAGATATTTTGGTCACAAACCAACTATCCGCCCAAATGCTAAGAAGCATTATAAGTTGTTCCTTAATCGAAATAACATGACATGGGAAGAGTTTGCCTCACAAGTTCGAACGTCTCAAATAGGTTTCATGGGAGAGCCAATGGAGGTAAAACCAGGCAGGGGAGAGTTTCATGAAAATCCATCAGCATGCATTTGTGCAGATTCTGATGCCAATGATAGAGAAGATGCAAGTTTATTTGGAACTCCTTCTATCATCTCTGAAATAGATACCACTTCTTCTACTAATAGTGCTAGGAGAGATATGGTTGAAGTGACTGATGGTCAGGCTAGTGAAGAAGAGCAAGAATGGTCTGATACAGAATATATGGAAAATGAACTTGAAATTTAAGGAAGATGGCTCCTAAAGACATAGATGCAGATTCAAGCAGACCTTATAAAACAGAACAGTCAAATCGAAGCGATTTTCTCTGATAAAAGACGAGTTGCAAACGGCGCAGGTTCTCATTTTGAGTACTAGCTTCCATTGGTCGATACCAAGATAATGGTATTGAGCAGAAATTTGTATATAAGGCCAAGTGCAGATTAGGAGTTTAGTTCTCCAGTTTTGCTAGTTGAAGAGTACAGTTTTTAAGGCAAGAGAATCAACTGCATCATTCAAATTATATGCATTTAAATACACACACTGCAGGATGAGTTGGAGAAAACCAACTTTATACTGCATACGTTCTTGGAGTCTTGATTGATGGTACCTTTTGTTGGCGTTTCATGTTTATAGGGTTTTTTTTCCTTCTTTTTTATTTTGTTTTGAGGAAAATTAAGTTGTATATAGTACTCAGATTTTCCTTTGCATTTATTCAACTGTCTAATGATCATTATGTAGCTTTTATAAATGTTTTAAAACGTTTTTAGTTCCCAAATGTTTTTTTTTTGAGGGGGCCCTAAGGTGCCTAGCGTTGTTAAGAAACAATATTTTCTCATTGTAATGAAATGTCAGCATTTACCCTAAGCTTCGGATAACAATTAAATTTGTACGTGGTTTTAAGGACACGTGATTTGGTTTAATACAAATAAAGAATAAATAAAAATAAAGACTAAATTTAGTAAGTAAATTGAGAAAGAAATGCAAACCACCAAACTAGAATAGCTTCGCCTTGGTGTAATTCTCAAAGATAGACAAATGTGAGGCAAAATAGATAAAGGAAATGACTGAGCAGATTGTATTTTATGTATATTGATCGTTGTTTTTTTGGTCATGCCTTTTACAAATATGTTGTCTCTTTATATAGGGAGGGGAATGAGTCTTATATAATAAAAAACCTATCTACAAGGTAAAATATCCCTAAAATTAATGACTTTAACGTCTTTGCTGATTTTCGCCGTGATTGCCGCCGAGATATTTACGTATCACGGGATTTCTGGTCCTTCTGTTACGTAAATTTGATAATTTTACCCTAATCGACCTCAACGATCTCGTCTCGAACACCTTGGCTTCGAGCTCCGTTCCGGTGGCATCCGGTCTCGACCTTCATCTCTCGATGTCTCGATCTCGACCTATCGAACAGTAACTCCGATTGATGCTGGCCGTACGAATTCGAACCCGATATTCCTCATGCAAGCAATTGAGTTCGACCCACACAGTCAGTTTCCAAAGAATGAAGGTAGTAAGTACTAGTAGAAACAGTAGCGGATCTACATAGAGCATTATGGGTGCTCAAGCACCTATTGTATTTGACTAGATCTAGTAAATTTATATAGTCAATTAACAAAAAGCTTAGATAAACATTAGATAAGCACTCACAAACTAAATTTATTTTACCTCTTCTTGTCTCTGAACAACCACGACTTTGAAATCTTGGATTCGCCGCCGAATTAAAAGTGAAAAGGTTGAAAAGGGGAGAGGGTTCAAAGTTTAAAACCCGGGAAAGCTGAGGTGGAAGGCGGGGAACCATACATAATCACTCAATCCATAACCAAAGAATAAGATAACGACGTGGCCTCTTCTTCGTTTCCTATTCAATACAACTATACACTTTCTATCAGTTATACAGTTGGCAACAATTCTTGCCCAAATCTTCATTCTTTGATTTCTCACTCTCTAATGGCGTCCACCCTCTACGCCCAACTTACCCACCCCACTAAACTTAGTCCTCTTCCCTTCCGCAAGCTCTCTTCCTTGTCATGGCGCACCATGTTTGATGCTTCTACTCTTTCCCCTCCCAACTTTCCCATCAGCACTTCTAAAGGTAATTATTTTACAGTCTTTTGGGGTGTTAACAAAACATGATTCCAACATTTCTTGGGTTTATTAGTTTCTTTGGTGACAGTAGGCAAAAATTGTTCGGTACCTAAGGTGGTGTGCAACGCTCAGGCTGCTCCAGCCGCGGTGAATTTAGCTCCCGGAACACCAGTGAGGCCGACTAGTATACTCGTAGTGGGTGCGACAGGTACATTGGGAAGGCAAGTAGTTAGGAGAGCACTCGACGAGGGGTACATCCAGATCTTGGAATTTTTGTCATCCAAGATCTTGAAAGGGGCTGCTTTAATAACTTCATTTTTGTGAGCTATTAAAATGCCGTCTAGCGGAGGAGTAACAGACTCTATGATCTGGTTTGAACGAGTATGCCATTTTTGAATAATGACAGAAAGAGATTCTTTCTGGTCTTTGAGCTGACCAGTGATTTCGAACCACTTAAAGAACTCAATCGTACATTGAACTCTTTTCATATCATTCATCCACTGATCTCGGAAAGATTTTCTTTCTTCAAGAGTATAGGTATTGGTATACCAATTTCTCTTTATTTGATTCTTTGGATGATTCCAGAGAGTTCTCAATTCCTTTAAATCAAGTGTGAAATTGCTTTCTGATTTAAGAGTTGTGAGCGAAGCATCTGGTTGCGGAGGCATCATTTCGCTAGGAGTAGGACTACTGTGAAGTCTGTCATAGAAGATTTTAGGTATATCTCCCGAAAGATCTACACCCTGAATCTTTGATTTAGAATTGTCTTCTTCTTCTTGATTCTTAGAAGAAGACGCAATATCAGACGTAGATTTTCTGAATGTAAGAACTGAAAGATCTTCTACTGTTGATAGAGTTATTTCTGATGAATTTAAGATCAACAGATCCATCAGGAAATTGAATAATTCTATCTATTTTAGAAGTCTCAGTTTTACTGGGAATAGGAGGAGTAATGGCTTCAAAATGCCATT
>MCJB01044971.1:8550-19664 GCA_002018475.1 Nicotiana obtusifolia | reverse complement strand
AAAAAAAAAAAAAAAAAAACTACTAAACCCCTCTGTCCAAAATAAGTGGCATTTTACTCAAACCAATTTGGCTCAATATAAGTGTTAAATTAATTAGTTTTTTTTTCCTTTCAACTCTGTCTTTTCATGATCTAAAAAGTCTTAAAAGAGGGTAATTTAAGAGATACTAACCCTTCTGATTAAATGATTTTAAACGGGCGTGTCAAAATACTCAAGGTTACTTATTTTGGACCAAAGGGAGTACCTTGTAAGATTCATTCTTGTTTCTTTAATTTTAAAAAAATTGTGTAATTATCAAGCTAAACTGATTTGTGGACAGGCCGATTTAAGCAAACCTGAAACAATTCCAGCAACATTGATTGGAATCCATACAGTTATTGATTGTGCTACTGGACGTCCTGAGGAGCCTATAAAAACTGTAAGCATCCCTGCTTGAATCTTTCTTTTCCAATCGCCCTCTGAAGACAGACGTTCCGAAAGGTTCTTGAGATTCTCAATCGCTCTTTTTAGTGGGGAGGAATAGTGCGGAAAAAGGGGGTGAATTATTTACTTCAAATTATGATTAAGGTTCTCATTGGAATGAAAATTGTTCTGATTACTTAACTGCTTAATAATGTCATGCTGCCACTACTGTTTTCTCTTATTTACATGATTGTTGTTGTGGCTTATCAAGCTTATTTACTTTAGCCATTCATTTTAGGTAGATTGGGAAGGAAAAGTTGCACTTATACAATGTGCTAAAGCCATGGGCATTCAAAAATTTATCTTTTTCTCCATTCACAACTGCGACAAGCATCCTGAAGTTCCCCTTATGGAGATCAAACACTGTACAGAGAAGTTTCTCCGGGATTCAGGCCTGAACCACATTGTAATTCGGCTATGTGGCTTCATGCAGGTATCATCCTCTAATGGTTTTATTTGACATGCCAAAAGTGTGCCTTATATTTGTACATTGTAACCACAATGCTGAAACATATATCATTGAATGTTTTGTAAGGTAAGGTTTAGCTCGATAGGATTTGTAAGGTAAGGTTTAGCTCGATATGTTTTGCTTAGGTTCTATGCCTTTGGGTACAGACCAACGGTTATTAGATTATATGCCCTCGTGAGATACTATTGCCGGCAGTTACACCATGACTCCTTTACATGAGGCTGCTACAGAGGCAATATGAGGCGCAGATGAGTAATTATATAGCCAAGGCATATAGGCGACATTACTCGAGCTATTGTCCCCCTTACTTGTACTTGTTTTTTTTGTGGACCGTTTTCTTTATTTATAAAATATTATAATTTGCCTAACAAAAAAATAAATAAAAATCATTGAATGTGAAAACTCTTTAAAGGTACTGCAATAAGTTAGATTCATGAAATATTTTGGTAAACATATTGAAAATAGGAAGCATTTCTTAAGCTCAAAAGATGTACGAAATCACGGACTTATATGATAGTGCATCCCTAATGGACACCTTAGAGTGCAAAAGCCTATCAGTATATAGTTGAAGCACTAGATGTTGCTACTGGAAATTCATACATCTACCGCTACAGCTAGATTTTGAACCAACGTATAAGGTGTTCTTTGTTGAGTTGTCCCACATCGATGGTATTTTGAGGTCTTTGGTCTCCTTATATGGTCTTGGGCAATCCTCATCTCATAAGCTAGCTTTTGGGGTTGAGTTAGGCCCAAGATCTATTTATCATTCTTTCCATAGATATTTCCTTTTGCCATGTCTGTTGTCCTTTAGTCATATTATTCATCGTCTTAGTACTTCAAAAGTTAATTTCATTTTCTCCAGGGCCTTATCGGTCAATATGCAGTGCCTATATTAGAAGAGAAATCTGTATGGGGAACTGATGCTCCCACTCGAATAGCATACATGGACACCCAAGTAAATTTTCCACTTGTTTCTTTTGGGTCTATTTAACCCAATTGATAAATAATTCTATACTACATTGCTTTCAGGATATTGCTCGGTTGACATTCATAGCTTTACGTAATGAGAATATTAATGGGAAGCTTCTCACTTTTGCTGGGCCTCGGGCATGGACAACCCAAGAGGTAAGAAGGATCTCCATTTTAAGTATTACTATTAGTTTCCTTTGCAGCTTACAATGTCGCCTTTTGTGGTACTTTTTGTGCTGTTAAGAACAACCGAGATCCAATGAGAATTTGACATCAAAAAAGAAGGTTGTAATAACGAAAGGGACATGTGAGAATTTGGTCTTAGCTAGTGGAACAAGAAAGACATGGATCTATATCAATACGCAATCAAAGGATTTCTCCCCAAATTCTAATATTGGGATAAGCAACACCAGATGCTGTTAATATCAAAAGTTTAACTCAAAACCAAGTTCCTTTTGAAGCTTCCTTAGGAGTTAGGCCATCAACTTTCTGCTAAAGATACTCTAGATCTTTTATATATACTAGACAATAAGAAAAAAGGTCAATACACATCTTCGAAATCACAATACTGTTACCCATCGTCAAACCATTACTAATTATTTTGAACTTAGATACCCTAACTCTTGAAGTAAGTTTCCCACAAAGGCTAGAGTAAGTTCCTTTGCGTTTTCATTAACTACTATTTTGTTGCTTTTTCTGTCTCTGTTGTTCTCTCCCTTTCTCCTGTTTGGATGATGTTTATTACCTTCTTTAAAGTAAATACTCATTGGGTCAGGTGATAACATTGTGCGAGAGACTTGCCGGCCAAGATGCCAATGTGACTACAGTGCCTGTCTCAGTTTTGCGATTGACACGCCAGCTGACTCGGTTGTTTGAGTGGACGAATGATGTTGCTGATAGATTGGCATTTTCAGAGGTTGAAACTTCTTCTAGCATTACATTTTGTAGTTTTTCATCTTTGTTTGAGGAGCGTTTCTTCATTATAAAATGCAATCTGATGCGACCAGAACATCAATCCTGTCTTCTTGTTTCGGCTGTTCATTCTATCTGCTACATCATCTCTTTTCTTCAACTAGATCACTTCCTTTCTTCTAGTTGTTTGCGATGTTCTTTCCAAAAAAATCAACCTACTCTTAAGGGAAAAGATAACTCTTTAACAACGGTGGAGTTGGGGTAACAGGGCAAGGATGATGTGTTAGAAAAAACTACTCTTACTATTCTCAAAAGGTAACACTTTTAAAAAATGAGGAGTTTGGATGAAATTTTAGAATGTGCTATTCTTAGTGTCCTTTGAATAGGAACTATTTATACAGATTGTATTACCTTTGTTCCATCATTCCTTCGAAATTTAGCTGCCACGAAATTTTTGCTTGTTACTCTGTTTCCATGTTTGACAAATCTGCATCATAATAAGTGAAAGAATTAATCGCACGGTTTATCATTCAGATTCTGGTGACATTTTACTAGAACAACTTTTCATCTTTAATTAGCAAAGTCATTCACATTGAGGTATAGTGTTTGTTTTGATTGATTTACTTGATATAATACGGGATAAACCCATGTACAAATTGTGCATTTCTCCCTTGCTGGAGTGTTAGATGGCAAAAGACAGCTAATGTTTTCGGTCTGGTGGCCATTTCCAGGTTTTGACAAGCGATACTGTCTTCTCGGTTCCTATGACTGAGACATATAGCCTTCTCGGTGTGGATGCAAAAGATGTCAGTTCACTGGAGAAATATCTGCAGGATTATTTCACCAACATACTGAAGAAGTTGAAAGACCTTAAGGCTCAATCAAAGCAAACAGATATTTTCTTTTGAGAGGAATATTTGTTTTTGTTGTTGTAAAAGTAATATACACATGTGACAGGGATACATCAGCAGAGGCATGCTCCCTTTGGAACTTCCAATCTTTCTTTCTTTTTTTCCTAGTTTGTTCCTCTTGTATTCATGAATTGTAAAGAAGATAAAGAAAGAAAATGACTCACTTTGATTCAAATGAAAATTTGGAACTGCTTTTCCGATCTAGTGAATGATGAAAGTTGGATATGATAAATTACTACGAGAGCAGCTCCTCCACCAAGAAGCCCAAACAACAAATCAAAGCATATTAGTGCAGTGGGACGGCAGTCTTCTGCTCATCAAGTATTCTTGGATGTTCTTTCCAACAAGTCGTCTCAATTATATATTGCAGTGTTCAACCACAACTTTGTCACGGGCAATTTCACTTCCAGTTAGTTCCCTCCTGCATCAAAAAGCAAAATAACATGTAGAAATAAGTGAAAAGCATTCCATCATTTTCATCTTCACAGAAATTCAAAAGCAATGGTACATATTGTCACTGAACCTAATGTACCAAGTCTAGCTGCTGAATGTAATCAATAGATATGACGTTCAAAGGATGCCAAAAATATCACGAAGAGATTCACACATTTGAGATTGACATATCTGCCTGATTTAAACCAACAAATGGTTGTGATGAAAAGTCAATTATCACATTAATGATATGAACAAAGAAAGAAAGACACTTTTTTGAGGAAACACACAAGTTATTACAAGTAACTGATGCAGACCTCAGAGGCAGAGCTAAGATTTCAAGTTTATGAGTTCGGAATTTTAGTTGTTTTGAGTTATTGAGTTCTAAATTAATAATTTATATATATTCAATGAATTTTTAAAAGATAAATACAAGGGTCGAACCAAAGCTACTGGGTTCGGCCGAACCCGCTCGGGACACTCTAGCTCCGCCCCAGGCAGACCTAATATATTTACACGCGAAAAAATGTAATTTAGATTCAATTTATGATCCATATGGTGGTAGAAACCTCATCAGAGAAGTTATATAAGAAGAAATAAAGGTAGACGAAGTCATCTGTGGAAATGACAACCATCTATACGGATCACAATCCAAGTAGATAACATCAACTTGCTTTGAAATTGGAAGGACCTCATATACTCGGGTTTAATCTTGTTGATGCCTTCTCCAAGGGAACCAAGTTCCTCAGTAACGCATGATTAGTTATTCCAGAATCCTTTTGTTGCTATATTTTTTGAGTGAACTATGACTGCTTTCTTCCTTTGTCTCTTAACAGGAGTGCCATTTTCCAAGTATCTCACAATATCTTCCACCTGAGTTAAAATGGATAAATATAGCTTGAGAAAGCAGATATGAAGTATGATCAATAGTATAAGGTATCAGCGTAGGTGGTGCACAAAGTATTTCAACGACTTTAGCATGAAAGCCATGGTTGCTGACGAACTTCAATCAATTTGTCTATAGACACATGATACTAAGAGCAACATTGTTACTTGAGGTCCAATAGTACTTTCTTGATAACCAAATTCTTTTAGGTCCAATAGTACTTCTGCTTTATATATTTCAACTTAACAAGTAGGTACTGTATTAGTTTAACACAAATGTTTTCGGCTGAAGAATGTTGACTCTTTAAAGATTGCAGTGATCCTTAAATGTTCATAATACCTGAAAGATCTTTACATATGAAGATTAAAACAGCAAAAGAGGCAGTGGTGAATGCATGCATATGCATACACACGGATAATGATACTTTCTAAAGGAAGCGGGAGGAAGGGAGCTACCTTTATCTTGACAGCACATGACCCTTGGCGAAAAATCTGCGGAAGGTCTTTGTAAATATACCAAACTGCCGAAAGAGCAACTCATGTAGCTCCTGCTGTTGTGTTCCCTATCCACATAGTAAGAAAAACATCAAAACCCAAAAGGATAAGATGGTATCAGACTTTCCCTAGACACCCTTATACAAACATGCACACTACAAAAAAGCCAAAGAGAAGAAGACAAATAAACAAATTGGGAGACATAACTTCTCTATGCTGGAGAAGCAAGGAGAAAATCCTAGATCTGCATCCACTATAATTTTTGACAGCACAGCATATTCCACAAATCCTACTCGTATTGATAGACAAAACAATCAAAGATTCGACAATTGCTTTGTAAGCACTTTGAATACAGTTAGCATCATATGCTGGTACCCCCAGTATATAGAATCTAATTTAGAATCTTTTAAACCACAATCCAAAACTTTGCACATAGAATCTAACACTTCTAGCTAAGCTTCAGTAACATGATTCACCTAAATCAAACATGGCAAAGAGAACAATTTGGATAATCAGAATAAGGATCTTACAAAATATTTCTCAACATCTGCGGGTATCCAGATTTTTAGAAGGAGCTCAACGAATATATTCCTAGGTGTTCAGACTATAGACATCTAATCAGTCAGAGATCTTGATCTGTATGCAGATATATAACTCTAGAAACTTTGCTGGAATCTTTTTCCCCTCTATTGCAGCCATTTGCTTTAAGACCTCAGATACGTGATTTCATACGAAGACCTCTACATGCATGTAATTACTTTCCTTCTGTAGATGCTACCCTTCAAGAACCACCTGTTACTTGCAGCAGTTTGACAAACTACAACGTGAGCAGAAGCAACCTCTTTATGCTAATTAGATTTCCATTCCTTCCTCTAGATAGAGGTACATTTTGCTAATTCCCCCATTTCCCAACAGAAGATAAAGTATCCTTTTAAATGCATGAAAGGAAATGAGAAATCTAAGCTGCTGTTGTTTCTTACAAACGGGAATAAATTGCACTTCAATTTTTTTCAGTCTCAAATATGGGTCAAGTACAAAACCTTAAGAATCTCTCTGGCCTCTGTTTTGACTTTCCAGAAAATAGCAGCTTCCACAAACAAGTATTATATAGATTGCTTATATGACCTACAAGAAGAACCAATATATTTTTTAGCATCAGATTTAATCCAAACATCCAATTACTATGCTTTTACTTAATTGTAAACCAACTAACGTAATACAGTCGGTAATATTTCACTACTTGAACTTACATTCTGTTTGTCTCCATGCAAGATATGCTTGAAGAACCTCCATTGATGCACAGCAAATAACTCTTGAATGGAATAATGGAGGGGCATTTAACTCCTTTCGAGGAAAGAACTCTTTAAAAAGTCACGACAATGGAGAGTATGTTGCTGCAAAGTATCAGCTAAGAATATGAGCAACCTCAACCCCTGAAATGAGGAAACTGTGGTTGTCTTAAGTGTCCTTTTTTTTATTTTATTAAAACCATGGGGGAATATAGTTTCTTATAATAACAGAATCCATTTTAATCTAATCCTCAATTAAGTCCTGAAAAAACTGTAACATATTGCAAGTGTTACCATCTTTGTTAGGAAAGGGCTATGTTAGCCTATAGAATCCGCTGGTTCAGTTCAAGTCTAGTCTACCAAAGTGCCATACTATTACTCTAATAAGGGTTAAGAATATATTAAACATGTAAGGCACTTATGTCCATGTAATGAGGCTTAGTTTTCAGTGCATAAAACTGCCATTAGTCCTATATTCTCTCATCTTATTTCCTTTGTGACATTTCTATTTTGGAATCCTGTAAACTGTTTAACATATTTGTTCCCAACACCAAGGCATCATAAGCTGCACAAAAGAGAAGTTACATATCACTACATGGATTAACAGGTATCATTTAGATGTTGAAGGCAATTTTACATTATTATAATATGTGGACTTTTAAATTGGAAAGCTTGCTGTAGAGAATGATTCCAATTATATAATAGCCCCTTACACAGTGCCACGCCAATGTGTCAGAAAGCTGATAGACATAATGGCTGATTTGTTAGCGTATCTCAGGAAAGAAGAAGAAAAAAGGGTATGTTGGTACAATGAGCAGTCACATACAATTTGGAGATGCACTAATGAAATATTGTTGACATATTATACATTATAAACATAGACCACGGCAGTCCTAGTTGAATCAAATACATAGTCGTCCCAGAATCATCAAAAACATGTTCAAGATGCATAAGACCATCAAAGTTCATTTACCGGCCATCCTTATTTATAGTGGTTGGGGAGTTCTCTCCAAACTACTAGGTCAAGTTCAAGGTTGGTAGACAATCTCGAAAAGTGTAAACGTTCATTTGCTTGTACTCAAATCAACAATCAATCCAAGAGAAACAAAAGGTATACTATGCCTGCTGTATATGAACTCACAACAACTTCTACTACTACTATTGCAACTACTACGGTTCAATTCCAAGCAAGTCCATCTATGAACTTAAACGAGACAAATTCTTCTCTTCAAATTACTCATCCTAGGGATTCAAAACTAATTCTTAATAAACACGGATAAGACAAACTTTGGGCTGTGAAATAATTTACACGCCTTGCTCGCCTCTGGTAAAATGTGGTTTCCTTCTTCAACACAAAACTGCATGGATGATGATCGTACACATTATCAATCTTTTAAAAGGGAAAAGAGATTTGGCACAATCGTTTAATACTAGTAAGAAATGCCATATACCTGTATTCATCACTGAATCCATACCCAAATACAACAACAGAGAAGTTCTCTAGTACCTTAGTAGCAGAAGCATTCATCAAGTTCAAGGCTTTTTCATCATTAGGCTTCTCAAAAACATGCTCCTCTAAGCACCTATCGAAATTGTGATGCAAATTAGCAAATAAAACACTCCTAGATGTCATGCAGTCAGACAATTTTTACAGTATTTACCGCCACTTGGTGAAACTCAATACTCTAGCATAAAACCTAAGTTTAATTTAAGCAAAAAACAATATATAGAGAGGCTTTTCTGCTCGATGGCATGTTTCTCTCTAGGCGCATGTTAGCAAACCTGCGCCTTCCATGGGGAAGAGAGCATGCAAACCATCTCAGAAAATTTAGCTCCCGGAACACCAGTGAGGCCGACTAGTATACTCGTAGTGGGTGCGACAGGTACATTGGGAAGGCAAGTAGTTAGGAGAGCACTCGACGAGGGGTACATCCAGATCTTGGAATTTTTGTCATCCAAGATCTTGAAAGGGGCTGCTTTAATAACTTCATTTTTGTGAGCTATTAAAATGCCGTCTAGCGGAGGAGTAACAGACTCTATGATCTGGTTTGAACGAGTATGCCATTTTTGAATAATGACAGAAAGAGATTCTTTCTGGTCTTTGAGCTGACCAGTGATTTCGAACCACTTAAAGAACTCAATCGTACATTGAACTCTTTTCATATCATTCATCCACTGATCTCGGAAAGATTTTCTTTCTTCAAGAGTATAGGTATTGGTATACCAATTTCTCTTTATTTGATTCTTTGGATGATTCCAGAGAGTTCTCAATTCCTTTAAATCAAGTGTGAAATTGCTTTCTGATTTAAGAGTTGTGAGCGAAGCATCTGGTTGCGGAGGCATCATTTCGCTAGGAGTAGGACTACTGTGAAGTCTGTCATAGAAGATTTTAGGTATATCTCCCGAAAGATCTACACCCTGAATCTTTGATTTAGAATTGTCTTCTTCTTCTTGATTCTTAGAAGAAGACGCAATATCAGACGTAGATTTTCTGAATGTAAGAACTGAAAGATCTTCTACTGTTGATAGAGTTATTTCTGATGAATTTAAGATCAACAGATCCATCAGGAAATTGAATAATTCTATCTATTTTAGAAGTCTCAGTTTTACTGGGAATAGGAGGAGTAATGGCTTCAAAATGCCATTCGCCATTTGAAAGAACATTTTCCCATTCAAGTAGTCTGGGGACGAAAATATTACTTCTTTCTTCGTTTGCTTCCATTAGCATTGTAGTACCCTTTGGGCTTTCAATTATAGCCTTGGGAGCAAGAGTTGTTTTCATGAGACGATAGTAAACTCGAAATATAATAGCAATTTCTCTTGTATTGAGTTTACTATTCATATTCTGAGTTTTGACATTTAATGTCAAAGAATCAAGGATATTTGGGTCATTAATATCCACTGAAAAATTGGGATAGCAATTGAAATAAACTGGGCCATTGGCTAAGTTACTTTCAAGTACTCCCAAAAGTGAATTATCAAAATGATATCCAAGATCGCTAATCTCAAATCTCAGTTTGAGAAAGAAGTATGTTCTAACTTACCTCATGCTTTCTGGGAAAGAAAGAAACATACGATTACACTTCCATATGTAGAAGGATTCAGTGAACAGGCCATTCCAACTAAAGCCAGGCCTATTCAAATGAATCAATCACTAATGGAAACTTGTAAAGAGGAGATCAATAATCTTCTTGAAAATAAGATTATTAGACCCTCTAAATCTCCTTGGAGCTGCTCAGCGTTCTACGTAAACAATGCCGCAGAAAAGGAGCGCGGTGCACCAAGGCTTGTAATCAATTACAAACCTCTAAACACTGCTCTTAAATGGATTAGGTATCCAATACCTAATAAAAGGGATCTTTTAAAAAGAACCTACAAAGCTAACCTTTACAGTAAATTTGATATGAAGTCTGGCTTCTAGCAAATTCAAATTGCTGAAAAGGATAGATAAAAAACAGCGTTTAACATTCCATTTGGTCAATACGAATGGAATGTAATGCCTTTTGGGCTCAAGAATGCCCCCTCTGAATTTCAGAATAATATCTTCAATCCATATAGTTACATGTCATTTGTTTATATTGATGATGTACTAATTTACTCTGAAGATTTTTTTTTTTTAGCAAATTATAATATTTTATAAAATAAAAAAAGACAAACGGTTCGCAAGAGGACAAGTACAAGTAAGGGGGACAATAGCTCGAGTAATGTCGCCTATATGCCTTGGCTATATAATTACTCCTCTGCGCCTCACATTGCCTCTGTAACAGCCTCATGTAGAGGATTCATGGTGTAGCTGCCGGCAATAGTGTCTCACGAGGGCATATAATCTAATAGCCGTTGGTCTGTATCCAAAGGCATAGGGCCTAAGCAACATATCGAGCTAAACCTTGCCTTACGAATCCTATTAAGGCAAATAAAATGACTCATTATTAGCACGCATGCAAAAAGAAAGAATTAGATATTCTATGATCATCATAGAGTTTATAATACACTCTATGATGATATTACAAATGATAATGCTTAAAAAATGACATATTAAAAAGTAGCAGGAATTATAAAATTGCCCCTCCTCTTTGTCTAGTGTTGTGAATTCTTCATTATTGAACTCATTAACATCCTCCTTCCGCATCTTCAAAATATATCCAAAAATCATTTATTCCTTGAACGGGTGTATGTCTTGGAGATGGTTGAACCAACCAGATTTTTCTTCGCGACTCGCATCGGTAGTCGGCGAACATTTGTTTCGCAACTATTTTCCCTTGTGTGTGATTTCTTACTCCTCCTACTGTG
>MCJB01044960.1:123619-169946 GCA_002018475.1 Nicotiana obtusifolia | reverse complement strand
CCCCCACCTGATTTGATATGTGGGAGCCCTCGGCTTTACCCGAGCCTGCGATGAACCATGCGTCTCATGTTTCTTCATCGGGAAGTCGGAGATAACTTTATCCTCGATTTTACCCGTATACAATATATTATATAGTCATACAAGAAATTACATAATTACACAATGTGATCTTCCAGTAAATGAGTGTCAATTGACCCCCTCGGACAAAGGTGACTCCGACACTATTCATATTGCCGTTACGTTCTTCTTCAAATCATGCATACAGTCCGCCAATATTTTGGCCCGCTAGCAATCTATTACATGATAAAGCTGTCATAACGAGCTGGCCGCGATTCAACCCTAGCGAATAGGAGAATGCAAACCATCATAGCATAGAGCTCTTTGTTTTAAAGGGCATACAAATTGCTAGTCCAACACATCCTTCAACGTACCATGAGCTGATTTGCACACTAGCTATGTTGAGTCCCACATCGGCTAGGGCTTGGATAATTTTTCTCCTAATATAATCTTTGACAACTTTCACCTCATGTGACAGGTTTTTTTTACGACCCAAAACTTAGCATGTCGTGATGGCGTCTAACGTGGTACCAGGCAAGCCGGCACTTTAAAAATACTTCCAACACTTCTAAATGAAAAATAAAACAACACAGGTTTAAATCATCAAACTCTTAAAAACTGGATAGAAGGTCAAAACCCAATACGGAAATCCCAACATCGGGGTGTCACTGAGTACATGAGCGTCTATACAACACAAGTCTGGAAATACTATCTATGATAGTCTTAAACTGAATACATAAAGCGGAAAGATAGGGAAGGAGAGACAAGGACTGTGAACGCCGGGCAGCTACCTTGGAATCTCCAAACAATCAAGCTACGTAGAGAATCAACACCCACCGTGTTCGAAAACACCTGGATCTGCACACAAAGTGCAGGGTGTAGCGTGAGTACAACTAACTCGGTAAGTAACAAGACTAAATAATGGACAAAAAGTAGTGACGAGCTTCCAGATATAGCTAAATTATAGTAATTTCAACATAGGAAGATAGGCATGCTTTCAAGTTCGACAATTATAAAATCTCTCCGAATTACATGACAGTGATACATGCCAGCTGAAATGCAACAATAATGAAATCAAGTATATAATCTCAGAGCAACAGTCACTCAGTCCTCCCATTTACTCCAACCTCACAGTCACTCGTTCCTCGCATTCTCTCACTTTTTTCAGTCCCTTGGCACTCGGCGCTCGCACTCATTAGGTACCTGCACTCACCGGGGGTGTGTACAAACTCCGGAGGCGCTCCTTCAGCCCAAACCTTATAATAAGCCAATCATGGCATAAATCAATAAAAACATGCAGCGGAGTGCAGTCCGATCCTATAAATATCCTCACCATCAGGCCCTCAGCCTCACTCAGTCATCAAACTCTCCAGTCTCTCGGCTCTCAGTAATCATGATAATCAGCCCGAACAGCAATGATATAATGTATCGATAAAGAACAATAGAGACCGAGATATAATATGCAAGTAAAAATGTGACTGAGTATAAAACAACAATTTAGCAGATAATTCAACATGTAAACAACCTCTGTGGGTCCCTACAGTGCTAACACATAGTCTAAACATGATTTCTAACATGATTTGCAGTTCAATTTCTATAGCACATGAAAAACATACGGATAACAAAAGATTTTTCAACTATACAGTTCCATGAAATTGACCAAGTTACAATTCCTACGGTACATGCCTAAACACCCGCCACCTAGCATATGCATCACCTCAAAATCAATCACATGACACATAATACGGGGTTTCATACCCTCAGAACAAAATTAGAACGGTTACTTACGTCAAGCCATGCAAATCTCTACTCCAACACACCTTTGACTCGTGGCCTCCGAATGCCTCGAATCTAGCCACAAACAATTCGATACAATCTACATGAGCTAAATGAATCAATTCCATAAGAAAATACTAAGCTCTTAATCAAAAGTCAAAAAGTCAACTCAAAAGTTGCCCCCCCGGCCCACGTCTCGGAATCGAATAAAAGTCACAAAATCCTAACACACATTCAACCACGAGTCCACCATATCAAAATTACTCAAAACCGATACCAAAATCTCGATCAAAACCTCAAAATTTGGCCTAAGAACTTTCCTCCATTTTTCTCAATTTTCCATCCCAAATCACTAATTTAATGATGAAATCAAAGACATAAACATGGAAATTAACCAAAAATAGGTAGGAATCACTTACCCTAATCACCCACTTGAAAATCTCTCCAAGAATTGCCTCCCACCGAGCTTCCAAAATGAATTTTTTGTTATGAACTCAAACCCTCGTTTTTGAAATTTAACACTGCTGCCAAGTTATCCTTCATCGCCAACGCAACCATCTTCCCCTATTCGCAAAGCACAAAATAGTTTGCCTCTCAATTTGCCTTACGCGAATGCAGAGACATCCACGCGAATGCGAACGCGAACCAATGCTTCCTCAAACCTACGCGATCACGGCCCTCTTCACACGATCATGAAGAACAAACTCGTGACCCCAGCTTCTGCCTCCTATACCTTACGCGAATGCAAGCTTAGCCACGCGTTCGCGAATCACAGCATCCAACAGCTACGTGATCGCAGCCTCCTTCTCGCAAACGCGTAGAACAAAGTCCTCCACTGCCCAGCTAAGCCTACGTGATCGCGGACCTTCCCACACGATCATGTATAAGGAAACCAGATCAGTGCACCAAAAAATCTGCAGCTATAACACCAAATCAAAAATTGATCTGTTAACCATCCGAAACTCACCCGAGGCCCACGGGACCTCAACCAAACATACCAACATAAAATACGATATGAACTTAGTCGAGCCTTCAAATCATATCAAACAACATCAAAAACACGAATCGCACCCCCAATTCAAGCTTAATGGAACTAAGAAAATTCAAATTCTACAAACGATGTCGTAACCTATCAAATCACGTCCGATTGACCTCAAATTTGTACACAAGTCACAAATGACACCACGGACCTACTCCAACTCCCCAAACCCCAATTCGAGCATGGTAACCACAAAGTCCACTCTCGGTCAAACTTCAAAATTTCCAACTTTTGCCATTTCAAGCCTAATTCAACTCTAGACCTCCAAATCATAATCCGGACATGCTCCTAAGTCCAAAATCACTCAACGGAGCTAATGGGACCATCAAAAATTCAATTTCGTAGTCGTTTACACATAAGTCAACATCTGGTCAATCATTTCAACTTAAACTTTTAACCTTGAGATTAAGTGTCTCAATCCATTCTGAAACCTCTCTGGACTCGAACCAACTACCGCGGCAAGTCATGTAGCACTAGTAAAGCATAAAATAAACAGTGAATGGGGGAACGAGACTACAACTTTCAAAACGACCGGTCGGATTGTTACAGTTTTGAGGTTGAATTAGGCTCAAGCTTTTTTTTTTTTTCAAAAGGAATCTCTATATAAGATAGGTAGAAAAACCGTTAGAGGTGGTATTCCTCATTATATCTTTACAAATATAGCCAGTCAGACTTGTTCTTTACTTTTTTTAGTCGATATATATAAGTTATATATTGATTATATACAATATAATTCATAAATATTTTATATATCTCCGATTATTTTTAATTTAAGTAGTTAATTGGACAACTATTTAGGTTAATCCTTCCCTTTTTAAAGTAACCGATAGCGCATAGATTTGGCAAGAACTCTATCTCTCTCCTCATTTCTCCTCAACAGAGAGAAGTGGTCCAGCCATTCAAAAGCCACTCTATCATTCCAAGGTCCGAGGGGAATCTAAAAAGATTAAATTTCATTTGCCATTTGGACATATTCTTATGATTTTTTAGCGGAATACTAGGATAATTACATCCATTATTTGTAATACTCCCCAAAAGGAAAAATAGACAGAAAGGGTAAAATATCTAGAAAACAAAAGCACATAAATAACCATTGTGGCATGCATTTCATTATAATTATCGAATACTATGCAATTATAATTCATTCAACAATTCTCTTTCTCCCATCATATTAACTCGATAATGCTTCAAAATTTTAGCTTCAAGTTGACCATAAATCCACATCCAGAAAGAGAAAGCAATATTCATGAGCCGCCTGGTGGAGCATCATTGCCCATGCCAGGGCTATGTCCTGGCTTGATCGGCGGGTAATCATACTTCTGGTAATGATTGGTGGAAAAACTATTAGCTGCCGCACCATAATTTTTCATCAAAGGGGATTCAATAGAGCATTTTTTATCACATGCAGCTCTATCTCTGTCCATCGGAGGCGGCGGATAGAATTTGGAAAGCCTTGATGAAGCTATGAACTCAAGTTGTTGGAGAAGAAGCAAATAGA
Organism: Nicotiana obtusifolia; assembly: GCA_002018475.1. Classification (NCBI taxonomy): domain Eukaryota; kingdom Viridiplantae; phylum Streptophyta; class Magnoliopsida; order Solanales; family Solanaceae; genus Nicotiana; species Nicotiana obtusifolia. The sequence goes on along the minus strand of MCJB01044960.1, from coordinate 165,576 downwards.
GAACAATCATGTAAATGCCTTTGTGATGTGTGGAGGCCATTATAATAGGAAGATTGAGCTCAAAACAGCTTTGGAAAATGCTAGTATTGAGAAAAAGAATAAGATAAAGACACTAGCATTGACATGAGGAAATGTGATCAAACTGATGTTAATTAGCAGTCAGAAGAGCTGCTATTTAAGCTAGAGGAGAGGTGGAGCATGATTTAATGAGTTCAAGTGAACCCACCACTTCCGGCACGGAACATAAACAAATAAATAACTTAATATATGTGTGCGGTTAATCGCTAAAAATTTTACAAACTTTATATTTTAAATTTATAACTTTTAAAGTGCGATAATCCAATGACGAGAATCTTAAAACTTGAATACATTAAGTTTAAATTTTAAATCCATCTCTTATTTAAGCATGTTCAAAACAGGGGGTCGGGGTGCAACAAAGAGGCGGAACGGATTTCATCCGAACCCTACGATATAGTATAAAGTTTAATTTTTTTTTATGTATATATAGTAAATATTAAATCTCCTTGATAAAATTCTATCTCCGTCACTGTTCAGAAGTCCGATGACAAAGCCTGATTGGTCATAACAAGAACACTTTAAGTGAAAATTGATGCACACATAGGGGGGTGCTTTATCAGATATTAATGTAATCAAAATTCTAAAAAGCAGCTTAGCATGAGAATATTTCCATTTTGGGAAAGGATAATAGTTCTTGACCTATTCCATTTGAAGGACATACTTTGTGACCTTTGTCACGGCCACTCATTCAAATACTGAGATGTACATTAAAAATACCATTAAATTGGGATGATTAGACATCACAAATTAAAGATAATACTATTATTGATTTACATTTTTTTTCCAATTGTTTGCAGAGACTCAGTCTAATGTAAGATATATACAAGGTAAGGTTTTCTATGCAAAATGCTCTTTCCACTAAGCCTATCAAGGATTTTGCTGTCTGCTATGAGTATTTTTCTCATTATATATTTTCCTCTAAAACCTTGTTTTTCCCCTTATGTGTCAGTTTTTTCGATTTTCTTTCTTTTTTTCCATAAACTTTGAGAGAGCACTAAGATTTTAATATGATTGCATTTTGTAAAAAGTAGTACGTTGTTACTAAGAACCCGTTTAGCAGTACTGATTGAAAGTAATTGATCATAAGCATTCAACGCTGAAAAACACGTTTAAATATTGAAAATATAAATGATAGTAAGTTTTTTTATGTTAAAATAATTAAAATATCTTATTTACAAAAGATATAAATTGATAAGTATCTCTACAAGAAAGTGGATAAACGACAGAAATTAAAGAAAGAGTGTTAAGAGCTTCGTTTTAAAGTGTATTATTCGGGAATTAAAAAAGATTTATGGATCTTGGTCAAATCAAAAGTGTTTGTAAGTTTTGGGTGATTTTTGCTTATAAATACTAGACTTATAAGTAATTTTGATTTTTATATTCTGTTTGGCCAAGTTTTTTAAACCCAAAAACATTTTTTCAAAAAAAAAAATTAAATTTGAGATATTTGTCCAAAATTAAAAAGCGCTTTAAACAACAACAACAAGAAGTTTTTGCTATTCGAGAGAAGCTATAAATTAAGAGAAAAGAAAATTAATTTTTTTAGATAAAAATATTCTTACTAAAAATTTATATTTGACAAAGTATCTCTCATTAATTTAACTCATATACCTCAAATATAATGCTACTTTCTTTTCCTCTTCCTTTTTTTATTTAACTATATTTACATTCATTAAAAACCTTAATATATATTTTTGTTTTATATTTTAACTTAATAAAATATAAATCCTAATGAAAGTGTTTCATTAAAAAATATTTTAAATTATTTCTCCATTAAAATAATACTAACTATAAACTGAACCTTGATATTATTCTTTTTGAAATCTAGCACTCACACAATCTATTTATTACACTACACAAAAATTATTTTTTAAATGATTAGTCAAACATAAATTATTCTCTCCAAAAGTACTTATCTAAAAAATTATTTTGACAAAAGTACTTTTCAAAATAAGCAACTTTTATAAGTTTTGCGCTCTGAACAAAGCTCGTAAATTGATTTCATCAACTTAAAGCTTCTTATGCAAACATTCTGATCAGGGCTGCCTGGAGGGTAAATCTGCTCAAGCCATTGCCTTAGGCCCCAAATTCTGGAGGGCCCCAAAAAGAATAATCTTTTCATAGTTTATTTTTAAGCAATAATTTATAGCCATATAAATATATGTGTCTCATTTTAATCACGAGTTCAAAAGTCTTTTCTTTTTTCTTAAACTTCATGTCCAGTCAAATAGGGTCACATAAATTGAAACAGATGGAGTACTATATTATTATGTATTTTATATCTTAAACAATTAATTTTAAGAGTCCAAATTTTAATATTTTCTTGTTTAGTTAAGAAATCACAGATTAATGAGTAAACAACGATAAATTTACATCTTGTTAGTAGTATATTTATCTTCCTCTTCAGTTCTAAGTTTTTCCTCATTTCTTTAACATGTCTTTGAGATTTCACTTTCTGATTTCAAACCCAGTTTCTTTGATTTAGCTACTTTCTCATGTTTGATTGAAACATTGATTAAAACAGAAGATATTTTGTATTTCACTATTATATAAATTTTGTGGGATAGGCCTCTTAATACAGTTTAGCTTTAAGCCACCAACTTTGTTGAGCCGCCCCTAATTCTGATTCGTCTAACCTCCTTCCACTCTTAGCAGAGCTACATACAATTAAGAGAATCTGAATCCCCTTGGCGAAAACTTATACTGCACAAATAGAGTAATGATCTATTTTTTCCCCTCAAATATAAAATTTTAAATCCTATTTAGAAATACATGTCAGAATTTACTCAATCGCTGCTTCCACAAAACAATAACCTTATTAATCCCTTATGGATATGATTAAATGAGTATCAAGGTTCATTTCAGAACAAAGGCTTTCTTTCTCTCTTGCAAAAGAAAAAAAAGAAGAGAAAATGCAAAGTAAAAAAGACATGAAGCAGCAGCCAGAACCATTTCCACATACTAATATTCTTCTTCTTGAAAAGTAATTAATTAAATAGGAAAGAAGAATGTTTTCTCTTTCCACGTAGACCTAAATCAATTTTCCGCTTCTCAAGGCATCATTATAGATAAATCTTTGTACTACTTAGCCTTTTTCTTCTTCTTTTTTGGGTTTTTAATTCGGAGGTTCATATTCATTTTAGGATCCGACTAATTGAATTTGCGTAAACGAAGTCCTATAGTGAAAGATTGAAAATTTTATATCAAAGACGACTTCATACTAAAAAAAACTCGAGACATTTAATTAAGTACTTATCATTTCTACTAAAACTTTTTGGTGACTTATAATACATAGCCAAAAGTTTCCCCTCTGCGCAAAAAAACCTTTATATTTTGGTTACTTTTAACGCACTTTGTCTCTTCACCGCTCTATAAAATAACAAAAAGTAAAAAGAGAATAAGGAATAATTCCAACATCAACTCACTCCTTTTTGTTAGTTTAAGGAAATTCTGACCCCAAATTTTTTTAAATCGTACTTTAGACATCGCCTTTTCAAGAATGGCCAAACCCAGCCAAAAAACCGTCAATCTTGACTGCTATCTGATTTTTTGATTCATTCGCTCCAATAGCCAATCCCCTAATTGGTTAAAAGAAAAAAATAATTGTAAAGCACGTATATAACCCTAATATTATATCATTATTTCATGTTTGACCAAATATCGAAATATCTAAAACATTCCTCTCCTTAATTGGCGTAACTATAACAATCATTTTGATTCCTTATAGAAAACAAAATTTAAGGTTGGATTTTCACTTTATTACTTCTTGTTGTTTCATACTTTGCCGGTTTATTTATTTTTATGGAACTTTTTCATGTATCACAAATCTCTAAATGGGCGGGGTGGAGTGTACTATGAAGTTCTCACTTCTCACTTGAAAGAAGAGGAGAAAACAGAACAAAGGTAATAGGTGGGGATGTCATAATTAGGAAAAAATAAAATAAAATCAGGGTATACCCGACCTCTCATAGACCACCTCAAAATTTTTTAGGATTTTTACCGTGAAACTTATTTACTCTCCCTAATCAAATTTTAATTTAATTATATGTTCATATATAATTTACTAATTATATACAAATTAGTATTAATAAGTATCTATTTATATTAGGAATTGAATGAGAAATCCCAATTATTTCCCCATCCATGCGGTCTCTCTCTCTCCGTCTCTCTTTCTCTCCCTCCGTCTCTCTCTCTTTCTCTCCTCTGTTATTTCCCTAATTTTTCTTTCTACGTTTTTCTCATCTTTTTATTCTCTCTTTTTATCAATGAATTTCAATTGTTTTCATATAGAGTTTTAACTTAGCAATTTCCTTTCATGTTGCACAATTTGTGTTCAAATTGAAATTGCCAATCAATAAATTTTGAAGGTGTTTGATTCTCCACCATTGATAGCTATTAAAAAGCTTCAATGCTTTAAATTCGAATTTGGGTTTTCAAAAACTATTATTTGTTTGGATTGGGTGTTGTCGCAAACAATTGAGAATATGCTTTGGAGTTTATATCTCAATTTTGAGGGTGTTTGGTGAAGATTAGAGTTGATTTTTGCTGGATTTCAGATTGAAACTTGAAGAAGAAGAAGAAGAAGAAGAAGAAGAAGAAGAAGAAGAAGAAGAAGAAGAAGAACACAAGACATGCAATATACATACATTTTGTATTAAAATTGTATTATAGTTGTATATAAATTATATTTAAGTTGTATTCTGTTATAGTTTCATATTTTTTTTATTTGATGTTGTATGAAAGTTGAAAATTAGTTTTATACTGTATGAATCGTTGTATGAAATTTGTATTTAATTTATAAATACTATCTTTTTACATATAAGTTGTTGATATGTATCAAAATTATACTAAGAAAGGAGTTTTAATTGGAATTTTCGAATAGGATGAAGAATATACCACATAAAAAATATATACAAATCATCTACAAAATACATACAAAAGACATATTGTATAAAATTCGCATAAAAATTATATATAAATTGTATGATATTGTAGTAATATTTAACTGGTAAGAATAATATATGAAAGTTGTAGATAAGTTGTAAATAAACAGTATATTTATAATTAATATGGAATTTATTTTTAGTTTGTATATCGTTTGCAAATCGGCTTGACATGGAAGCTGGTTATAAATTATATACATATTTTTGCAGATGAAATTACGTATCCGTAATTTAAGCGTAATAATATCCAACAATTACACAACAACTCTTTAACTTAATAATTAGCCAATTTTTTCAGGTAGCAAGCACTAAAAAGAGTATAAGTATAATTGCGTCGACTCACAAATATCCAAAAAACTAGCACAGTAATCATCTATTTAATATGGTGACGTCCTGTAATGTGAACTAAGACTAGCAGAGTGATCGATATTATTAACTGTTCGAACATTGAGGATGGACAGTTAAGGCACTGTTGAAGGGTGTAACTAAATTTACTAAGTTAAGGCATTAATAATGGATTGTTTATGGAGAGAGACGGCAGAGAATAGGGAAGAAAGAGAAGAGCAAAAAAAAAGAAGAAAAGTTGTAACTCAAATCCCTAATTTAAGACACAAATAATGGATTGTATATAAATTATAATCAACCCTAGTTTAGGGCAGATAATATATAAAATTAAGACAATTTTAATAAATAAGTTTCAAATATTATATAGGAACGAAAAAATTTCAAAATTTTTTTGGCCTCGCGATTTTGTCCTCTTGGACTTTAAACTCAAAGACGCTTCGACATTTGAATCCTAGACACGGCCTCTTTATGGCCCTCCATGTTCAATTTCACAACAAGTTCATTTCGAGTTTAATCGTCAGCGATTTGTAGGATGTTACATTTATCCTCCCCTCCCCTCTCCTCTTAGGGACACATAGTTGATGTTTGCCCCATCACCATACTAGGGGACGTACCAGCTTTGATACCATCTATTACGGTCTAGGCCTAGTTGTCACCGTATTGTCTATTTTGACTTGATCTATATGACTAGTTCAAAGCTTTTGGATCTCACGATTTTGCCACTCGAGCTTTAACTTAAAAAGCGTCTCAACAATTAAATCTTGAACTCAACCTAATATATCCCCTAACTTACTCCTTTTTTCGTAGTGGGATTTCAGCCTAACTCAAGTTTTATAGTGAACCCCAATTCGACTGACAGTAGTTCATGGGTTGTTACACTCATCTTCTTAGGAACTTAGTGTCCTCGCTAAAATTTGCACCACCATTGTACTAAAGGAGGAATCATATTCTTCATAACCCAAGCTCATGGAATGTATTGTGCACTTAGGTCAAACAAAACCTCATAGCTTTGTCCTTCGATCTACGCCATTATAGAACAAAAAGTGTGTGTAGCATATGAATTTATGATTTATATATATCTTATATGCACTAAGATGTCATATTCACTACTTCTCTGGAGACTTTCCAGCCTAGAAGTATGTTAATCTTTTTTTTTTGGACCTGTCGTATGAGTTTGCTCTCCGTCAAAAGCGTCAGACTGAGTCCATAAAAGGAGGTGTACCTGATTGATTCTTAATTAAGCTGCGCCACACCTTCAATTGTTCTACAGTGTAACTATTTAGAATTCAAAACTTTCTTTTAAGCCCTTGGAATAGAGAATCTTTGGACAGTGAGAAAAACCGAATAAATCGGGTTAGTAAGTTTCAATTCGGGTACCACCCCGATTGATAAAAGCGAAATCATAATACTCTTCCTAGACAGAAAATTTGTCCACCTTGATGGGACAGAATAATGTGCATACTCGATCTTATTAAGTTCTATATTATTAATGAATATGCCAAAAGGTAAAGAGAAACAAGAAAGCGAGATACAATCGGACCTCTTTATAACAATTTTATTTATTTTGAAATTTTTTGATTGTTATAGCGAAATGTTATTATAAAGAACATATAATATAACATACTATGAAAATTGAATCCATAAAAAATTTAACTTTTATGGTGAATAATTGTCATATAATGATGCTATTATAGTAAGGTTTCACTCTATATATGAAATATAAAAATTGTTTGGTTAGGAAATTGAGGGAGAGTAGAAATTATAGATAATTTTTCAAACTTTTCTTTCTTCCTTCTTTCTTGCATGTGTGGCATTTAACTTCTAATTTTCTTAACCTTTGCAAATTGGTCATACTGAAGGTCCTAGTTTCTGTATAAAAAGAGAGTATTTTATTTCGTCTGTACCTTTGTACTTCCTTTACTACGTTAATATTATTCCAAGTTGTTTCAAAAGGAAATACTAATTAATCTGTAGCCTAATTAAAAAGCTTCAAAAAGCATGTTTTTTTTTTACGAAGACTTTAACGACAGTCTTTCTCTTCCAAGTTGTAACTTTTGAAGCTAAAAGCTAGTACTTTATTTCGAAGCTTATCAATAAAACATAAATCAAGCATAATATTTGGTAAAATACATAAAGATCACATTAAACATGTTCAAAAAATTAAATTTGAACACTTAAACTAAACGGATGTTCTTTTAATTCCCTCAACGTATTTGGAGTGAATTTTATTCCACTTTAATAGTTGATGTGGCAAAACAATAAAAAGAAAAAATTAATTAAGCGCGCAAAAGATGGGCCCCTTTCTCTTCTATTCTTCATATCTCTTCAACCACCCATTTTTCTCCTTCTCCCCCTTTCTTCTTCAGATTTGAGTTCCTTTACTTTCTTCTTCTTCTTTTTCTACTATTTTCCTTTTATAGGTTTAACAAAAGTTTTTGAATTAATATCCAGATTTACTAATCTATAAGACAAATATGAAAACTAATCTTCAAGAATTTAGAATTTGATTTATCAAATTAACGAAGCAAATTGAGGAAAAATGATTTCTATTTGCAACATATGATTTGCTTCGTTTTTTCAACAAGATTACCGTAAAATAGCATATCATTTGTGATTTAATATTATTACTTATTTTATTGAAGAGAGATGGTTAAAATCAAGCACTGAAGCATTTAGTGGTTAATTAGGATTATTAGTGTAAAATTATGAGTAAGAAAAAAGAAAAAGAAAAAGAGGAAAGTTTATCAAAGAAAAGATTTTTGACATGGCGCTGACATGGTTTGACGTGGCGCGCGTGTGTAAAATACTTCATATTATGAGATTAGTATTAGTGTTTCAGGGAGGTAGAAGGAAATAATTCACACCAAAATATATTTAAGGGATAAAAAAATACATTTAATTTAAATATTCAAACCTGTTTTTTGAATAAATTAAATAGAATCTTTATGTATTTTTCCTAGAAACTATAAACTATGAAAAGAGTCCTAAAATTCTCTTCTAAAGGTCTTTTCTTGGAAAAGGTGGGGGCAGTAACCCAGGGCACTTTTCTACTTCCCCATAATTTGTGCTATAAATAAAATCCGATATTTTAGCTACCCATTAAAAGTTGTAATAAATGCGTTAACTTTGAGAACATGGTAAGTTAATATCTTTAGGGGTCGTTTGGTAGGCCGTATTAAGCAAAATAATCCCCGTATAAAAATTTAATCCGTCCAATACCATGTTTGGTTGGTCAATTCAATTTACTCCTACCTAATACATGGATTAGTTATACCTCATATGAGGGATTAACTAATACCATGGAAAGGAAGGGATTACTAATCCATGGATTAGCTATACATGGATAAGACTTAAAATTACTAAATCCAAACTTATACATTGCATAATTAATTTTTAATACAATGAACCAAACACTTGATAAAAAATAATCCCAACACTACAATCCCTGCATTAATAATCCCTGTATTACTAATCCCTGCACTACTAATCCCTGCATTACTTGTGTTCGTACCAAACGACCCCTTAGGGTCAGTATGAAAAGCCACCCGACAATAAAAATTGGTGTAAATGCTAAAAAAGTAGTTACAAAGCTTAGCGATTACACGTAATTACGATGATTTATTTGTTTGTTATGACATAATTACAATATAAGTATAAGTATACTGTTTGGTTGCACAAGTGTAATTATACAGTTAGATAAATTTTAAATAAAATAATTATCAAAATTTAATAGTTAATATAGTAAATATATGCCTATAAATAATCTTTTATAAGTATAAAAAATATTAGAGTTGATATTTAAGATGCATATTTTTTCCTTGAATATATATTAATTAGTAATCATATATTTATAACTGATATTATAAAAATAATTGATATATATTTTTCAAATTAATAATATTTAGTTCAATTTTTTTAAAAACTAAATATATACATTTTATAAGAATATCATGGAATGCATGTTTGATAAAATAAATTAATATATATAAATATAATATCATAAAATTATTCAAATATTTGACAAATCTATCAATTCTAACTAAAAATTGAACAACATGCAATGTGAAATAACAAGCCAATACTACTAAAATAAGTAAATTGGAACTATAAATGTAACACAATTTCAAAATCCAAGAAAAATTATTTAACATATGTCAAATTCCAACATAATAAAAATAAGTTCCAATACAATTTAAGATTAGAAAACTAATAAGTTTATAACCTCGTTAACAATGAAATTCTACTTTAATGACATCACTATTTATATGCCAAGTTTGTTAATGATCCATCATTTCTAATATTTGGAGGTGTAGTTTCAAAAACTAGAATAATAACACATTTACGCTATATGAATAAAATAAAATAAATAAGAAATAAAATATACAAGCAATTACATGGAATCACACGAAGTAAACATAGAGAAATAAAAGATAAATAATGTATAAAGAAAAATATATTTTAAAATTAAAAAGTAAAAATAAAATAAATTAAATTAAAATAACGAAAATAAAAAGTTACAAAGAAAATAAATTAAAATAAAAACTAAAAGGAAAGAAATTAATAAGTAACTTTGTAATTACACAGTGTAATTACTACCAATTATTATCTCCTCCTTGATAATTGGAGAGTGTAATTGCACATACCTAATTTTACGTTGACCAAATAATTACTTGACCAGACAAACATACCAAATTGTATAATTATATCCAAATTTAATTTATAAATAGCTTTCCAAACGGGCTCTTAGACAATTGGGTACGAATTGGTCGGTACGAATTTGTAGAAGATATAAAATAAGCTTATATGAGTGCAAGCAAAAAAAAAGAAGAGGAAAACAAAAACAAAAACGTGGCTTAAGGAGAATAAAGTTACAAGTCATTGAGTAAACCGAATACAAAGAATCATTTTCACTTTTAATATGGTCAAGTGATTATGAAAACGTATACATGTTATCTTTTTCAGTTTTGCCTTCACCTTTTAGAACACTATTTCATGCGCCCTTTATACAAAGTAAAAACAAAGTTAATATACTAGCCAGTTGCATGTAAGGTTAGCAATATTAAGGGAATAGATCGGAGTGCAACAAGCTCATCTAATATATTCAGTTCCGTCACACTTTGTGTCTCAGTGACCAGGATGGAATGATAGTCCTAAATTGAAAAATAAACCTAAATAGCTGTATTCGCAATCATGTAATATATTTATAATTCATGTATAATATATATATATATATATATATATATATATATATAATATAATTCATATATACCGATTAAAAAAAAGTAAATTATGAAATCTAGACGTACGGCTCTTTATGTAAAGATCCCTGCAAATTTCCATCATGAGACTCTAACTATTCCCCGCGTTCAACACTATCCAAACGTTAAGCATCTTATACTTTGCCCCTTAAAAAAAAAAAAAAAAAAAAAAAAAAAAAGAGCTTGAGTAATTTAATAAAACTGATCTCGCGTGGGCATCACGCCCGTCCGAAGCACGTGAAGAAAAAGTAGACACGTGAGGGAGAGAGAGAAGCGGGTAAGTTGAGGTTGTAAAAGGTATGAGAAATGAACCCCACAAAAATGTCCCTAAAACGACTGCTTCAAACCTCAAAACAGTTAAAAAAAAAATTAAAAAGAATTAACTTAAAATAAAAAAACTCAAAACAAAAGAGAGCAATAAGTGACACAATATTATTGTTCTTACTTATGTGTTTCATAATTCGATTAATTCATTTAATTAAATTCACATTCTGAATAAAGATCACGGATAAAGGGTTCGACAAAATAAAAAGTTTCAGTATTAAGAAATTTGATACTTTAAGCACCATTTCATTTTTAAAATTCAAATTTGATTGCAGGGTTTACAATTAAACAAAAGAAATAATTCTTTATGATTAGTAAATTTTGAATAAAATATCATCTTAAAAAGATTCATATATTTTATTTACCGATCTCTTGTTTTATTATGTACCAATCACTTGTGGAAAATTTCATGTAATTAGCCACAAAACCGATATCTCTTTTAAAATAGTACGAATTAATAACTTGATGAATGGCTGAAATTATACTAAATATGAATAATTAATTTACTTTGATATTGTTTTTAAAAAGTAAACTAGATAAATAATTACACACAAATTCCAATGATTTTTCTCACAAGTTTGAATATTAAAATAACCTTATGTTTTTACGAGCTACAAAATCCACATAATCCTACCAGAGAATTAAATTCTGTGTGAAAGAGCGATTTTAAGAGCAAAATATCTCAAAGTAAATAAATGTTATATAATTGGTCAAGCACAGTCAATTCAAATCTTTTTTAAAAAAATTACTGTAACGACCCGACCAATCGTTTTGAGCATTTGCATTTCGCTCGGTGGTTTGAGGGCATGAGTAGGTCCGTATGATGTATTACGACTTCTGTGTATCGCCGATTTCAGTTTCCGGGTGATTCAGAATTAGTTTGGAAAAATAAATTTCATTGTTGAAGCTTTAAGTTAGAAGAGTCGATCAAGTTTGACTTTTGTATGTTTGACCCCAGATCGGAGATTTTATGGTTCCGCTAGGTCTAGATGGTGGTTTTGCACTTGGGCGTATGCCCGGATTCGCATTTGAGTGTTTCTAGAAGGTTTTGGCATTATTTGGCGAAAAATGGAAGGTTGAAAATTTGGGAGATTGAGAGGTTTGACTGGGAGTTGACTTTGCTGATATCGGGTTTGGATTTCGATTCCGGAAGTTGGTATAGCACTGTTGTGTTATTTGGAACTTACATGCAAAATTTGATGTCATTCCGGGTTGATTTGACATGATTCGGCACGAGTTGTAGAAGTTGAAAGTTCATAAGTTCATTGACCTTTTTTTGAGGTGCGATACGTAATTTTGATGTTGTTTGATGTGATTTGAGGCCTCGAGCAGGTCCATGTTGGAACTTGTTGGTAGGTTTCAACGGGGTCCAGGGGGCCTCATGTGTGTTTCGGACGGGCTTTGGGCCATTTCCTTCTATTTTTGGACTGCTAATTTTTGTCATCTGCTATTCTTCATCACGTTCGTGCTTATTCTTTCGCGTTAGCATAGTGTTATAGTGGTCTCAGGTACTTTGTTCTTCGCGGTTGCGAAGAGTCGACCACATTCGCGATGATGTGAGAATTTTGGCTTCGCGTTCGCATCAGGGGATACGCGATCGCGTATAAGGAACGGAAAGGGCATTAGGTGTCTTACTCTCCATGTTCGCGAGGTTACCAATGCGTTCACGAAGGTTGATGAAGATTTTGTGCCGCATTCGCGCTCGCGTAGGGGTATTTTGGCATCATATACTTTGTGCTTTGCGATCGCGATGTATATTTACCTGGGTAGAATATAAGTACTCTATTTCGAGGGCTTTTGATATTCTATCACTTTTTGAGTTAAAGTGCTCGGATTTAGGCGATTGTAAAGGGGATTATCACGTGTTGGTTTGGGGTAAGTATTCTTTATATGAAACTGATTATATTTCATGATTTCATAATTATTTTTATCATTAAATTATTGAATTGAATGAAAGAAAATGAGAATTCAAAATGTAAAATGAGGATTTGAAGGAAATTTGATATAGGAATTTAGTAATTTTGGTATGGTTGGACTCGTATCAGAGTGTGTGTTCGGATTGTATAAATTTTATCGGGTTTCGATATGCGGGCCCGGACTTGACTTTTTGGGTTGACTTTTTAGTTTTCTTTAAAGATCGAAGCTTTATTATTCGGAATTGTTTCCTATGATTTTTATTGAGTTTGTGGCTAAAATTATCCTTTATCTATGAGGGTAGGTTCATTTTTGTCATTCAAATATATATATTTGAACATTTTTAATTCCTTAAGTTTGCTAAATTGTGGAGCACATTTGATTTCACTAACATAATGGAGCTAAAAACTAAGTGCCTACTATTGTTGCTCATATAACGCTGTTAAAAGATCAAACACTCAGCAATAAAAATCTAAACTCATCCCCATCCCTCCAAAGCCCAATAGTAAAAAGACAATTTAAGGTAATAAAAATAGCTGAAAACGACGAGAAAAATAATTATGTTGGAACTGTTTTTAAGCTTTAATTTTTTTTCTTATGAGAATTGATTTTTTTAAAAAGTATCTTCATCCTTATGAGAAATAAAAGTCGGAGTTGAGCAAAAGACTTTTATTGGAGACTAGGCAAATCAAGTTTGGTTCCAAAATTATAGAACTCAGATGAAGATAAAAAGATTCAATTTTTGTGGCTTTAAAAAATTCAAATTTTATGGTTCTTTTTTGTTCTACTAAAATAGTGAATCTTGATTGCATACTCAACTGGAACATCATGAGAATTCGATAATGCAAGAGAATAATGAGCTTCGAACACAAAGCGTATCAATAAGAGTGGCAATGAGAAATCCAATTTGCCTTTTCACAGAAGAATTAGGGGAACCGGGCACGAATTTAGCTTTTTACTATTGGATTTTGCTGGAATTGAAATGTGTTTTAGAATTTTACTGCTGAGTTTTAATTTTTTAACAGCAATATATGAGTAGCAATGATAGGCACCGTTAGTTTTTAGCTCCATTATGTTAGACCAAATATGCTCCCCTTTAGTAAACTTAAGGGATTAAAGATGCTCACATGTATATTTGAAGGACAAAAATGAATTTACTCTTATATATAAGGAATAATTTTAGCTAATTATTTTAGCTAGATTTGAGCCATCCGGAGGTTGTTTCACACGAGAAGGTTATTTTAGAGTATCAGTTTAGCTTCTTTGAGATAAGTATCTTATCTAACTTTGTGTGGGAAAAATTACCTCTTAGGATTTGAGTTGGTTGTGCTATTTGTGTAATGTGAAAGCCGTGTACGCAAGGTGACGAGTGGGTACATGGGCTATATATGGTATTTGACCGGTTTAGGTTATCTAGACTCTTTACATACCTTCAATTGAATTGCCATGATATGTAGTATCTCTCATTGTTAATCTACTCTTACATGCTCTATTAGACGTTGTTAGCATTTATTGTACCTCTTACTTGTTATTTTTCCCTTATATGCCTTAGTTGAAGTTATTGGATTCCTTATTGTCTTGCTACCTCTTAATTATTGAGTCCCTTCCATGACTCTGTGCCTATTTGCTACTTGTCTTAATTGTTTTACTTGCGCACCTTAGTTGTCACGTGCTTTACTTGTCCTGTTGTTTTTGTAATATTTGTTGCATTCCTTTGATTATTACGTGGTTCCTTTATTGCCTTGTACTCATACCCTTGATTGTAGAAATTCTTATAAATTGAGTGATTAGATTGTTGTTGTTAATTTAAATTGCTTGTGAATCGAGTTGCGCGCCGCAATGGGTGAAATAAGAGAGGATTATGATATTGATAAATAATAATATGGTGGGATCGGGTTGCACGCCGCAACGGGTGGAATAAGGGAGGATTATTTGATATGGCAAAATAAGGGAGGATTTGATATTGATACAGTGGGATCGGGTTGCACGCTGCAACAGGTGGAATAAGAAAGGATTATGTGATATGGTGAAATAAGGGAGGATTTGATATTGATATGGTGGGATCGGGTTGCGCGCCGCAACAGATTTTGTATGCTATTCTTAATATTGATATGGTGAAATAAGGGAGAATTGTATTTGTTCGGTGAGATCAGGTTACGCGCTGCAACGGATTATGTGTGTTGTATTCATTGTTGTAATGTATTAGCTTTCGGTATTTATCATATGAGATTCCGAGGACTGATATTTTAGTTTTACTGATTTTCGAGGATTGAGTTATTTTCATTAGTTACAATTTTGCCGTCATTTCCTGTTTTTCTTCCCCATTACTATTATTTTGGTGAATTGATTTTCAAAATGATTTACTACACCGAGTCATTATCTCATACCCTGTTGAGTTATTAGTAGCAGAACGGTTTTAAGTAAAATGATTTTTAACATGCTTACCTTACTTGACTCTTATGTTAAAAACTCATCGTTTCATTGGGCACTTTACTATTCTTAATAGTTGTCATATTTCACTTTAATTGATTTCTCAACTTAAATTCCTTACCCTACTTTATGTTTTTACTTTGCTTAAAAATCATTATTATGTTTTAATTTAACAAATTCTATATTTAATTCGATAGCTTATTCACCCAAATGGTTTCTAAAATAAACTCATTTTCTCACATGATTTTCCTACTTTGTTCAAAGTTGTTATTATGCCTTATCGTATACAAATAAATCTCTTGAACATTTTAATTAGCATTTGACACGGATACAATGTACATGGTGGTACGTGAATTTTGCCGTGTGAAAGTGATTTGAAAAAATGTGGGCACGAGGTGTCATATGTATAAGGTTTGAAAGTTGCGACTTATGATTTGAGATTATGAGATTGGTGCCTCGGGTAATTCTTGTTGTAAATTGTGCATCTAGGACGACTTGATTGATTGAGTCGCCATCTGTTTCTTTATTACCATCTTTTTCTTGTTGTTATTCGGGTTTCTATTATTTTCGATGTTGACTGTAAATTTGTGTTCCTGCGACTGTTGGTCTTACATTAATGTTCTTTTCATTGTTAGCTTTAAGTTATATCCTGCACAGGTTTACATGTCTGGTAGGTGTCTTGACCTGGCCTCGTCACTACTCTACCGAGGTTAAGCTTGATACTTACGGGGTAACGCTATCGTGTACTCATACTATGCTTCTGCACATTTTTGTGCAGATCCATGTACTTATGATCGAGTGGTTTGAGATTTATGTTTGCGCGCTTGGAGACTTCAAGGTATACCTGCTTGACGTTCGCAGGCTCCGAAGTCACCTTCTGTTGTCTTTCATTTCCATTGTTTCCTACTATTCCGGGACAGTGATGTATTGTATTTTTATTTCTAGTGACTCTTAGGAAAGATTATGACTTGTACTACCGATTTTGGGATATTATATCATGTTGAGATTGTTGGCTTATTATAGAAACTTCTATTTCATGCTTATTAGATATTTGAGTAACGATCCAATTTGTCGTTTTGAGCTCTAGCACGTCGTCCGGCTATTTGAGGCCTTGGGTAGCTTCACTTCATGTTTTATGACTTGTACGCATAGTCAGAATCAAATTTCGGGAAGTTCATAGTTGATTCGGATGGAAAATTCTAATTTCGAAAGCTTTAAATTGGAAGAATTAACTAAGGTTTGACTTTTGAGTAAACGAGCAGAATCGGGATTTGAAGGTTCCAATAGGTTCGTATGATGATTTCGGACTTGGGCGTATGTTCGGGTTGTGTATCGGGTCGCCCGGGAGCATTTCGGCGCTTATTGTGGAAAGTTGGTATTTTGAAGTTTTAGAATTTTCTAAGTTTGGTTTGAAGTGGACTTTGGTAATATCAATATCCGTTTGGGGTTCCAGCCTTCGAATAGGTTTGTATGGTGATTTGTGACTTGTGCGTAAAGTTTGGCGTCATTCCGGAATGTTTTGATATGATACGAATGCGTTCGTCGAAGTTTAGAAATTTGAGAGTTGAAATAAAAAAAAATTATCGTCGATTCATGCTTTTTATGTTATTTGTGGCGTTTCGAGCCTTTGGATAAGTTTGTATAAGGTATTGAGTTTTGTTGGTATGTTCGGACGGGGTCCCGAGGGGCTCGGGTGAGTTTCGGGGTGGTTTCAGACCATTTTTAGGCCTTTTTTAATTGCTGATTTTTTGCTACAGCAGTGTGCATCGCGATCGCGGATGTTGGATCGCATTTGCGAAGAGCAAAATGGGAGAAAGGGGTTTGTGAATCGCGTTCGCAGAGACAGATTCGCGTTCACGAAGAAGAAATTTCTGCTGCACAGGGCTGACTTTGGAAGCTCATATCCTGCAATCTATAAGGAATTTGAAGATGATTCAAAAATAAAAGTTGTAGATCATGGTGTCTAGGTTTCAGAAATTCAAACTATTTAGCATTTGGAGTTGTGTACAAAAAGTTATGAATATTATACTAGAGGCTGTGGGGAGGAGTTGGGCTACTTGTTCTTCGCGATCAGGATTGGTTTTCTGCGATCGCAAAGGGCAATTTTGAGCTGAGAAAAGTTGTGCTTTGCAATCGCGAAGCACTTTCCGCGATTGCGAAGGATAAAACCTTGGCAGAAGCTATATTTCGAAGGTTTCGGCCATTTTATCATATTTGGAGCTATGTAGCTTGGATTGAAGCGATTTTCGCCGTATGGATTGGGGTAAATGTTCTCTACTTGGTTTTGATTATATTTCATGAATCTATCCTCATTTTTGGCATTTGGTTGATGATTTAAAAAGAGAAATTGGGGGGGGGGGGTTTGTCTAAAATTTCATCGAGTGAATTTTTGGGTTTTGGATGTTGATTCAGAGTCGGATTTGAGTGAAACTAGTATGGTTGGACTCGTAATTGAATGGGTTGTCAGATTTTGTGACTTTTGTTGGAATCTGGGCACGTGCGCCCAAGACTTGACTTTACTGACTTTCGAGCAGAGTTGAAAATTATTATAAATTAATTTATTACGAGTATTAGAGTATATTTTTATTGGTTTGCATATTGTTTGACTAGTTTTGGAGCAACGGGCACCGGTTTGAGGTGTTAGAGTGGCATTGGAGCCGGTTATGGCATTCTGGAGCGAGGTAAGTCTCATGTCTAACCTTGTGAGGGAGAATTTACCCCGTAGTAGTTATATTCTTATGTGCTACATGTTGTGGGAGCTACGCCCGTATGAGGTGACAAGTGTCAGTGCGTATGCTAGAATTTCTGATTA
Organism: Nicotiana obtusifolia; assembly: GCA_002018475.1. Classification (NCBI taxonomy): domain Eukaryota; kingdom Viridiplantae; phylum Streptophyta; class Magnoliopsida; order Solanales; family Solanaceae; genus Nicotiana; species Nicotiana obtusifolia. The sequence continues at coordinate 147,472 of MCJB01044960.1, read as the reverse complement.
TGTCCGGGTAGACTTAGGTTTCACGCCATGCTATAATTGTATTATTTGAGTCATATTTGCTCGTTTAATTCCTTTAATTCACGTTACGACTTAAGACTAGACTTACATAGGGTGATAGGCTCGCTATTGTAAAGATGTGATGAGTTACTTGATAATCTGCGGAATAATTTGTGCTTTCCTTATGAATTCCTCCTGCTTTGTGCGTTTTCACCATAAAGCTTTCCTTAAAGTCCTAACTCACACATTTATTCATGAGTGGGGTCAAGGACCCGTTAAAGCTTCGTACTCTAATGGGATCGGGCTGATCATAAATATGTACCACACTCTTATGGGAGCGGGCCATTCGCCTTGGTAGTATAATAGTTGCATCGATGGTTTGTATCGTTTGACCCTCGGCGGTGTACATATTATTATGGGATCAGGCCGAACACCTCGGCATTTCTATAAAATACTCTTATGGGATCAAGTAGTTCTCCTCGGCAGCATCATGCGTAATATTTGACAAGAAACCAGCGTATTCGTGTGTTTTCCTGATTTGAGTTGTGACGACCTATCTGGCAAGGTCCATTTCATATATACTCCGATTGAGGAGGTAACTGATAATTGAGAGCTTGAATTTACTGTTCAGAGGAGGATTATATATGTACCTATATTTATTAATACTGTTTATTACCCTGCCGTATATTTGTTTACTTCCTACTGTATTTTAGTTATTAGACCACTAGTAAGTCTCGATGTCGATCCCTCGTCACTACTTCTTCGGGGTTAGGCTAGATACTTACTGTGTACGCGTTGATTTACGTACTTATGCTATATTTGCTGCACTTATTGTGCAGGTATATATATATATATATATATATATATATGTTTGGTGGTCTTTTGGGCGCAAAGGCGCGACTGTTGCGGGGACTTTACGGTGAGTTGCATTCCATGTTACGATCCGCAACATATAGAGTTTCAATCAGAGTTATTTATATTCTCTTGTCTAACTTGTATTCCAGACATATGTTGTATTATTATTGTATTCTTTAGTAGATGCTCATGTACTTGTGACACCGGATTTTGGGGGTTCCTACTGGATGTTCATTATTGTAGTTCACGTAGTTATTATCATTTCACCTTGTAATTTATATTTTATACGGAAATTGGAAAATAAATCACGGATTTTTTGCGAGTACCAAATTTTACTCTACTTATCTAATTTGATTCATGATTTCAAAAATAATAAAATGAGTAACTAAGTTGATTAATCACCGTTGACTTTTCTGACGGCAGCGTTAGGCGCCATCACGACCTATAGTGGATTTTGGGTCGTGACAATTTGGTTAGAGATCTATTATTAAATCAACAAGTGTTAGGCTTACCTAATTTTAGAGACTAGATATTATTACGACATCATACGGAGGAAAATTGGAGTCGTGACAATCACATTCTAAATAGTACTGATAAATTTAAAAGAAAATATTGTAAAACAATTTGTTAAAATATATGAAAAGAATGCACACACGACATCTTACGAAGCGGTAGATACGTTCTATTACCAATAGTAGGGTATATTTTCTAACATTGTTTGATTTCCTAAAATAGCTCTAGAAGGGTGATCTAATATTACATTTTATTGGAAATCAAATACTTAGATATCCAATTATTGATACTATTTCTTTAGTTTTTCGGAGTGCTTTAACTAGTTATCGTTTTTGCTGTACTTTCTCTTAAAATAGCATGGTAAAAGATTTGACCATATTATTTACATCAAACCGATAAATACGAGATGCAATATTTTTCATGGGCACATTAATTAGTTAATCATTACTAAGTGATATGTATCTCCACTGAAATTTTTAGTTGTTGCTTCATTTAGTGTATACGAAATACAAGTAAACCTTTATTGACGTGGCATTATTATCTTTTTTTGTTTTTTTCATCAGTAGCTAAATAGAACGAATTTGTCTATCAAAGAATAAGTTACATTATATCAACATTAATACTTAACAAAAACCTTGCCTACAGAAGTTACTATTATGGATCCTAGAGGCTGAAAATTCTAACAAGAATTAGTGTATGAGTGAACCAAACTACTGTTAGGAATGCTAGACTATTGGCCACATATGTCCTAACCAATAAGGGCCTAGAATGCAGCAGAATGGGAAACCAAAGAGAAGATCGAAGAGAAGCAAAAAAAGTCACATATGAATGGAGAGCCAAAGGACCTTGATAAGCGAAGTTGCCAACAAAGTAAACCAATCTCAATATTCCATAGTACAGGAGCAACCTCACTTGCCTGTGGTGACTCGGGAGCATGGGTAGACCCAAGATGCAATTGGAGCAGGGAATAAAAGAGCAACATCAGTGGATAAAGGCAAAGAGATGGCTAGCCCAGAAATGAACCTAGAAAACTTTCCTATGCTATCACCTACTGCTAGCAGAAGTGGACTTAAAATTGTAGCAATGGGTACCAGTGGAAGCTCCAACCTACCTCATGATAGAGGAGGGGACACTCATAATACACAATGACTTGGTTATTTTGGAATGTTAATAAGTGGTACAAGCAGAAGGATCTTAAGAACTATCTGAAGACTAAAACCTCAAGTTTGTAGGTATCATTGAAACTAGAGCTAAGGAACATAATGTAAAGAGAGTGAGTTGCCTCATTGCCCCTAGCTGGAAAATAATTGCTAATTACAATAGTGCAACTAATGGGAGAATTTGATTAATATGGGACCCCAATTATTATACAGCAACCTCACTTAGAGCAGACGCACAAATTATCCATTACTTAGTTAAATGGATTATGGGAGATCAAGAATGTTTATTATTAGTAGTCTATGATTTTAAAACAATTGAAAAAAGGAAACAGCTATGGGATTACTTGACATCTCACGATCAAAATCCACTATAAGCTGTGATGGCGTCTAACGTCGCCGTTAAGCAAGCGATCACTTAATTGTTCATTTTATTCTTTTTAAAATCATAAATCTTATTTAGATAGAGAGGTCAGTGCATTAAAATAAATCGTAGTTACGTAAAGTTTAATTAAAAATAATAAGTAAAAGTGTACCAATGTAAAACAATCCATAACAATTTTAGAACACCCCCAAAACCCGGTGTCACAAGTACATGAACATCTACTAGAAGGTACTATAACAATTCAACATCTGTCAGGAATACAAGTTAGACAGAAAAAATATAAATAACACTGATGGAGCTCTGAATGTTGCGGATCGTAACATGGGATGCTGCTCACCGTAAAGTCCCTGCAATAGCTGCGCCTTTGCGCCCAAAAGACTACCAGAAATATATATCTGCACAATAAGTGCAGAAGTGTAGCATGAGTACGTAAATCAACGCATACCTAGTAAGTATCTAGCCTAACCCCGGAGAAGCAGTGATGAGGGATCGACATTGACACTTACTAGTGGTCCAATAAATCAAGTACAATAGAAAGTAAACAAAAATGAGGCATGGTAAACAAACAATGTAAGCAAATATAGGTACGTGGTATGATCCTCCTCTGAACAGTAAACACAAGCTCTCAATTATCGGTTACCTCCTCAACCGGAGTATATATATATAAAATAGTCCCCACCAAATAGGTCATCACATTTTAAATCAAATTCACGGACAATGGCTTCTTGTCAAATATTACTCACGATTCTGTTGAGGTGAACGGCCTGATCCCATAAGAATATGATATTGCTGAGGCGAACGGTCCGATCCCATAGGAATATGATACTGCCGAGGCGAACGACCCGATCCCATAAGAGTATTTTATAGAAATGCCAAGGCGAACGGCCTGATCCCATAAGAATATGATACTGCCGAGGCGAACGACCCGATCCTATAAGAATATGATATTGCCGAGGCAAATGGCCCTATCCCATAAGAATATGATACTGCTGAGGCGAACAGCCCAATCCCATAAGAGTATTTTATCGAAATGCCGAGGCGAATGGCCCCATCCCATAAGAATATGATACTGCCAAGGCGAACGGCCCTATCCCGTAAGAATATGATACTATCGAATATACGTGTGAGTTATGAAATATAAGGAAGCTTTTCGATGAAAACGCACAACGAGAAAGAAATTCGTAATGGAAGCACAATTATTCCGCAGCTAATCAAGTAGCTCGTCATATCTTTACAATATCGAGCCTATCACTCTACGCAACCCTAGTCTCGGGTCGTAACGCGAAATCAGGTAACTAAGCAGGCAAGAATAACTCAACTAGTACAAATAAAGCATGGCGTGAATCCTAGTCTACCCGGACGTAATCAAGAATTCTAGCATGCGCACGGACACTTGTTACCTCATACGTGCACAAATCCTACAACATGTAGCATATAACAAGAATAACAACTACGGGGTAATTTTCCCCTCACAAGGTTAGACAGGAGACTTACCTCGTTCCGAAGTTCCATAACCGGCTCCAATGCCCCTCTAACTCCTCGACTCAAAGCCAAACGATCTGAAAATAGTCAAACAATGTGCAAATCAATTAAAATATACCCTAATGCTTACAATTTAACAATTTATAATGATTCCCAACTCCGCTCGAAAAGTCAACAAAGTCAACTCTCGGACCTACGTGCCCCGATTCCAAAAAATTTCCAAGATAAACATTACCCATTACACCACGAACTCAAATATATAATTTATTCCTAATTCCATTTCCAAAATCGTGGTCAAAATTACGAATTTCTAGCTTTCTTCAAAAATCCCACAAATACTACAATTTTCATGTTTAAATCCACATGTAAATCAAGTATTTAACTCACAATGGTAGGAATCACTTACCTAATGAAGGATGATAGGAATGGCACTCCAAAATCGCCCCTAAGGCCGGCTCCAAAGAGAAAAATGAGGTGAAATAAGCCAAACTCATGTGCTTAACAAAGCATTCTGCCCAACGATGTTCCGCACCTGCGGAACTCTTTACGCTTTTGCGGCTCCGCTTCTGCGGAAGCAACCTCGTAAGTGCGACTTCCCCCAAGGCGCCAGCTTTCCACTTCTGCAGACATCCAATCGCATATGCGAATCTGTTTCTATGAAAATCACCCGCATCTGCGGACTCCCCAGCTCGAGCAGCACTTCGCACCTGCACGCCCATGACCGCATCTTCGGCTCCGCAGGTGCACTAAAACACCCGCACCTGCGATCTTCCAGCCAAACGCCAATTTCGCTTCTGCGCCCTCCGCCCGCATCTGCAAGACCGCAGGTGCAGTAAACCCCTCGCACCTGTGAATCCAGCCAGCCTCACTCCCATCATCTTTTGCGACCCCCGGGCGGCTTCTACGGTCTCGCATCTGGGCCATAACCTCACAGGTGCGATCACACCAGAAGCCTCAAGTTTCAGCAATTCCTTAAGTCCAAAATTCGATTCGATTCCGATCCGATTCTCACCTGGGCACCCCCCGGACCCCAACCAACCATATCAACACATCCTAAAACATGATACGAACTTAGTCGAAGCCTCAAATTACGCCAAAAACATCAAAACTATGAATCGATGATCGAAATCTTTCTTTAAACTTTCAATCTTTTAAACTCCTTCGAACGCATCCGCATTATGCTTAAACATTCCGGAATGACGCCAACTTTATGCATAAGTCATAAATTATAATATGAACCTATTCCAAGGCTCGCGACCCCGAACGGACATCGATAACAACAAAATTCACTTCAAATGCAACTTAAGAAATTCTTAAACTTTCAAAAATTTCCAACCTTCCATAATAGGCACTGAAATGCTCCCGGACCACCCGATGCTCAACCCGAATATACGCCCAAGTCTGAAATCATCATACGAACCTATTGGAACCTTCAAATCCTGATTCCGAGGTCGTTTACTCAAAAGTCAAACCGTAGTCAACTCCTCCAACTTAAAGCTTCCGAATTAAGAATTTTCCGTCCGAAATTCAACTCCGATCGTGCGTACAAGTCATAATACATGAAGTGAAGCTACTCAAGGCCTCAAACCGCCGAATGATGCGCTAGAGCTCAAAACGACCGGTTGGGTCGTTACATTCTCCCCCACTTAAACATGTGTTCGTCCTCGAACGTGCCAAGAACTGCTCTGGAGTTGCCCCAAAATCACTATTCAACAACCTTATGCACCTACCCGGGCCCCCATAACGCAGGTGAGCACATTAGCTCGAGCCAAACTGAAGATCCTCCCTTTTTATTTTAGCCAACAAGCCTTAGGACCAAATTCCAACATCTAATTTCTCTACAAGATCTGATTCTAACATACGAACATCGTATCAATCTCCATATGCCGAACCCACACCTGATCATGCACCCATGCTGACATCACAAAATACACCGCATAACTCATTTGCTTATGGTAACCTCCTCCAAGCACAACAACTGCAAATTAACTAACCCGATGCCCGTAGTACACCTCACAACCCATCTAAGCCCGGTCTCAATCCTTACAATATTGCAACGATGAAAGAGATGCGCAGGAACTTATAACCACCTGTTAAATCAATAACTCATGGAGTTTCTCCGCTTGAAAAGAACCGTTACCTTATTCTAAACTAAATTTTGACACTTTCTCTTTAATACACCTTGCATAAATCCAATCGCACTGATTTTAGGTCCAATAAACTCGTCTCACCCAATACAAACTGCTCAGGCAATAAGCCACTTCAAGCACTGACCAAGATCTCATATGACGCCATCAATGCGCCAACAAGCTACAACTCGAATATGCCACATAAGGAAGAATGAACTCTGGAAAAGAACTACCCAGCCCGCGTAACGAATAAAACAACCGAACAGATGCTATGAACCTTTCTCAGAGAATGAGAAACAAAATACACAGAATTAAGTACAGGGAACCGTACTCAACGTCTTACTGTTGCGGCGTGCAACCCGATCCACACATGATACAATTGCGGCGTGCAATCCGATCCACACATATGATACAATTGTCGGTGTGCCACCCGATCCACACATAACAATCAATAAGGAAATACCCATCGAGCCATAATGCTCATACCTACGGAATGCCCGAATATCGACCACAATCATGCCAAGTGCATAAATACGACTCTGGGGAGACAGATAGCACCATGCGCTACAAAAACTCAGGCACGGCTAAGGTGCAATAACGACAAGCTACGTCGAATCGCAACACACGTGCGAATAATCAAGTCGTCTCATAACCCATTTGGCATAATATGGTATTACAGAGAATAGCTGGCGACAGGAATAACATCCAACACCCGAAGACTCCTTCATAAGCAGTGCTATGCTGACTGAGCACATCCGACCTGATCTGATGTAGAGCACATATTCACATTAAGTCTACTAGCGGACCTCAAGCCGATTCCTATCATCCCGTACTGGGCCACTAAACTTCCATGGATCCACAATGACCCAATTCATGACACATAAGAGCAGCCGTCAAATCCAGAACAAAATCCCACAATCCATAACCAAAGGAATAGAGTGCCTCTCATTCATAACCTCTCCCATTGGCGACAGTACCAAAATCTCCATACCTGTTTTTAAATCTCTAACAATCGAATGACTAACACATCACACTTATACGATCTTCCCGTGAGATATACTTCCACAACCTTCCGCACCAGGTAGTAAAATCTAAACATTAATGGCCATCATCCATGTTATTTCTATAATACTGGCCAAGCATCCGCATTTCAATACCAACACTCCTACCACAAAACAGACCATCCTCAGGCTGCCCGAAAATAGTGCCAGCATACTCTGAACATCTAAAATCTTCCCCCGCTCCTCTGAGCTAGTGACATCCTTATCAATACCGAACCTCAACCTTGATCCTCAACTTTCAATTTCCATACCGCTCACTGCACTTATCATGCCGCTACGCGAGAGCACAAGAATCTGATCATAACTTCTGAACCACCAATAGAATAAACACTTCATCATCTAGAACCCCTTTCACTCAACACAATGCAGAGGAACAATTGCAACACGCAACCGAATTCCCATAACTGCAGAAATCAAACCTCAAGTTATGGTCTACACCACCTTAATTCTTCTAGGATTCATTTACACATAACAGACCATCATAATCAAATACCTCCAAATCAATCAAATTATGGTGGCTGTCAAGCCCGCACGTGCAGCCACTAATCACCTATATAGCTTAACATACAGAAGGAACTGATCATTTCCACAACCATGCTGCTTCAACCCATCTCTAACTGAACCAACCTCTTCCAATTTACTCTTGACTTGCCTTCGAAATAATAATAGCTCCCTTCAAATACATAACAGACCTCAAACAACTCTCCTCCTGAGTGACCCAAATCACGGGACCACGTCGTCTCAACATCCATAAGCCATTTTGTACCCTCTTCATACAATCAATAGTATCTCCAACTGATGCACTTGCACTGATTAGATCTTCTGCGAATATGAAGTTGTTTCTCCCACTTCTCTAACACTGCATCGCAGACTCGATTATAACATAGAAATGATCCAAGTACATTTCACAATCTGCTACAAAACCCCATCCTCATCCACATAACGAACCTGAGAATCCTTAAGCACCACACTTAAAATCTTGATTCCACTAGAGCCATTGTTGAGAGTCGCCCACTCTAGTCTAGTCCCGATTATTTAACCAAACTACTAGTGCTCCGTTAGCATATGAGCACTCTAACGAAGCAACCGAATGAATACTTTCCCTTGTACATCACACCCATCAAATCCCCTGCTCAAATTAGCCTGATGTTTTCTTCCCTTAGTAATAACTAATCCACCAACGTACTGATGACCCGAAACTGCAAAGGCACATCATCATAGACGGTGGGCTCCCCCACTTAGCTTTTAGCCACAACTACATACTTCCATAAGCCACAATGACTCCTCCTCTCCAGTCACCATGATCTCGCACCATTGCTCAACGAAATTTCTCCTAAGTTGTTTTGTTGCACTAATCATAAAGCATCCCGAATTATCAGCCACAATCGCACACTCGACCTCCTGACAGTCATACCATCTTCCTCAAGTAATCCCCAACTCACATCGTATGTACATACGTCATGTTGGAAGAAAATAAGGTTCTTCGGAGGGCCTTTACTAGAAATCACGCAACTTCTAACACCTCACAGGAGACAGACCACCTGTGTAACCCCATATCGACACCTTCCAACGACGTTGCCCTGATTAGATTACAACCACCACGAAATCAGTTAATCCTCCTGAGTCCACACTCACCTGCAATTCGTAAGAAACCCTTCATTTATTAACATCACCCGAAGGTCCAACAATATGTTATCAAGCCCTTCTCGCCATATTCGAAATTTCCTAGGTATAGAAACCACCTCAAAGATCATCTCCTTCGAGCCATCAATACTAGAAACGCCGATTTGTTCCTAAAGTCGCAGCACACAACCATCTCGGATAACTTCCTTTTAGGTTCCATCTCACAACACCGCGACCAGAGGTAGACAAATGAAGACCAACATGTCGATGAGTCTCAACGCATTCAATAAAGGACGGTGACACCATAATGTTAACAAGAATTCCACGAAATTCGGAGACATCAAATCTCGACCATATGCAACACAAAACTAGGTTGAAAGGACAGAACACCCCTCCATACAGCGACGATAATAGTCTACTCAAATACACAGGGAGAAATATCCTGCACCACATTTGTGGTATCATTACAACTCCTCGATGCCCAATTGATAGCAAGCGCTCCACATCGTATAAGAATGAATAGAGACGAAACATAGTCATAAGTCTTAATAGAATCAAATCGCAGGACGTGGAAATCAAGAAGGGAAGTGCTCCTAGCAGCCCTGTAGCCTCTCGAAGATAAATACAGACATCTCCGTACTGATCCGCAAGACTGTACTAGACTTGCTCATGACCCGCGAGACCTAAGTGAACCCAACGCTCTAATACCACACTGTCACGCCTCAAAATCCACTATAGGCTGTGATGGCGACCAACGTTGCCGTTAGGCAAGCCAACACTTAATTATTCATTTTATTCTTTTTCAAAACATGAATCTTATTTAGATAGAGAGGTTAGTGCATTAAAATAAATCGTAGTTACATACAATTTAATTAAAAATAATAAGTAAAAGTGTACCAATGTAAAACATTCCATAACAATTCTAGAACACCCCCAAAATCAGATGTCACAAGTGCATGTGCGTCTACTAGACGGTACTATAACAATACAACATCTGTCTAGAATATAAGTTAGACAGAAAAAATGTAAATAACTCTGATGGTGACTCCGTATGCTGCGGATCATAACATGAGATGCAGCTCACCATAAAGTCCCCGCAATAGCTGCACCTTAGCGCCTAAAAAAGACCACCGGAAATATATACATGCACAATAAGTGCAGAAGTGTAGCATGAATACGTAAATCAATGCGTACCCAGTAAGTATCTACCCTAACCCCAGAGAAGTAGTGACGAGGGGTCGACATTGACACTTACTAGTGGTCCAATAAATTAAGTGCAATAGAAAGAAAACAAATATATAAGGCATGGTAAATAAACAGTATAAACAAATATAGATACGTGGTATGATCCTCCTCTGAACAGTAAACACAAGCTCTCAATTATCGGTTACCTCCTCAACTGGAGTACATATATAAGATAGTCCCCACCAAATAGGTCGTTACAATTTAAATCAAGAAAACTCATGGATACACTGGCTTCTTGATTCTGCCGAGGCGAACGGCCCGATCCCATAAGAGTATTTCATAGAAATGCCGAGGTAAATGGGCCGATCCTACAAGAATATGATACTGCCGAGGCGAACGGCCCTATCCAATAAGAGTATTTTATAAAATGCCAAGGCAAACAGCCCGATCCCATAAGAGTATGATACTGCCGAGGCGAACGGCCCGATTCCATAAGAATATGATATTGCCGAGGTGAACGGACCGATCCTATAAGAGTATTTTATAAAAATGCGGAGGCGAACGACCCGATCCCATAAGAATATGATACTGCCGAGGCGAACGGCCCAATCCCATAAGAATATGATACTGCCGAGGCGAACGGCATGATCCCATAAGAATATGAAGCTTTAACTGCTCCTTGACCCCACTCACGAATATACATGTGAGTAATGAAATATAAGAAAGCTTTACGATGAAAACGCACAACGCGAAAGAAATTCGTAATGGAAGCACAATTATTCCGCGGCTAATCAAGTAGCCCGTCAAATATTTACAATAGCGAGCCTATCACTCTACGCAATCCGAGTCTCGGGTCGTAACGCGAAATCAAGTAACTAAGAAGGCAAGAATAACTCAACTAGTACAAATAAAGCATGGCGTGAATCCTAGTCTACCCGGACATAATCAAGAATTCTTGCATGCTCACAGACGCTCGTCACCTCATACGTCCGCAGCTCCCACAACTTGTAGCATACAACAAGAATAACAACTACGGGGTAATTTCTCCTCAATAGGTTAAACGGGAGACTTACCTCGCTCCGAAGTTCCATAACCGGCCCCAATGCCTCTCTAACTCCTCGACTCAAAGCCAAATGATCCGAAACTAGTCAAACAACACGCAAATCAATCAAAATATACTCAATGCTTACAATTTCACAATTTATAATGATTCCCAAGTCCGCTCAAAAAGTCAACAAAGTCAATCCCGAACTTCCAAAATTTTCGAAGATAAACATTACCCATAGCACCACGAACAAAAATATATAATTTATTCCTAATTTCATTTCTAAAATCGTGATCAAAATCCAAAATTACCAATTTCTAGGTTTCTTCAAAAATCCCACAATTACTACAACTTTTCATGTTTAAATCCATATGTAAATCATGTATTTAACTCGCAAAGGTAGGAATCACTTACCTCATGAAGGAGGATAAGAATGGCACTCCAAAATCGCTTCTCCGGACATCCAGGCATATGCGAATCCGCTTCTGCGAAAATCATCTGCACCTTCGGACTCCCTAGCTCGAGCAGCACTTCGCACCTGCACGCCTATGAACGCATCTACGGCTCCGGAGGTGCGCTAAAACCTTGCACCTACGATCTTCCAGCCAAAGGCCAATTTCGCTTCTGCGCCCCTCCGCCCGCAAGTGCGGTAAATCCCTCGCACCTGTGAATTCAGCCAGCCTCACTCTTATCCACTTTTGTGACCCATGGGCCGCTTCTACAGTCTCGTCCCTACGGCCATAACTTCGCAGGTGTGATCACACCAGAAGCTTCAAGCTTCAGCAATTCCTTAAGTCCAAAATTCGATATGATTCCAATCCGATTCGCACCCGGGCCCCCAGGACCCCAACCAACCATACCAACGCATCCTAAAATATGATACGAACTTTGTTGAAGCCTCAAATATTGCCAAAAAATATCAAAACTATGAATCGACGATCAAAACCTTTCTTTAAACTTTCTAACTTTTAAACTTCATTGAACGCATCCGAATTATGCTTAAACATTCTGGAATGACACCAAACTTTACGCATAAGTCTTAAATCATAATGCGAACCTATTCCAAGGCTCAGAACCTGAACGGACATTGATAACACCAAAATTCACTTCAAATCCAACTTAAGAAATTCTTAAACTTTCAAAAATACCAACCTTCTGTAATTCGCGCCGAAATGCTCCCATACCACCCGACCAAGCATACGCCCAAATCTGAAATCATCATACGAACCTATTGGAACTTTTAAATCTCGATTCTGAGGTCGTTTACTCAAAAGTCAAACCTTAGTCAATTCCTCCAACTTAAAGCTTCCGAATTGAGAATTTTTCATCCGAATCAACTCCGAACTTCCCAAAATTCAACTCCGACCGTGCGTACAAGTCATAATACATGAAGTAAAGCTACTCAAGGCCTCAAACCACCTAGAGCTCAAAACGACCGGTCGGGTCGTTACATGACAGTGATAGGACATGGGCCTCCAAGCCATGGCTAATTGGAGGAGATTTTAACTTTGTGATGTTGTTACAAGATAGATTGCATGGAAATCCAGTCAGCATAACTGAGAGCAATCATTTCACAAAATGTGTCCTAGACTTAGGTCTTCGTGAATTAGCATGGTAGGGTGAGTATTATACTTAGTCTAACAAGCAAGCTGATATTGACAGAATATGGAGCAGAATTGATAAACTGTTGGGTAGTTATGAATGGATGATGCAACGGGGCATATATCTACTATCTATGATGTACCTTATATCTTTGATCATGCCCCCATAAGCCAAAACTTAGTAGTAAACCAGGGGAGTAGGAAAACTACATTCAAATTCTTCAATGTGTGGGCTGAGCATGATGGTTTTCTGAACATTGTTCAGCTAGCATAGATGAAGAGACTACATAGCAGGAACATGCAAACATTTGGATGAAGCTAAAAAGACTTAGACCATTGCTCAGGAAGTTAAATATTGATGAATTCAAATTCATTAGGAAGAAGATTGATAAAGCCAGGGTACTGACTTGGTTCAGGATGCTTTGGACAAGGTTTAATTGATTCAGGATCGGCTTCATACGGCGCAATCTAAAAAGAAGAGTTACACTGATCGAAAGGTTTGTGATGTTGCTTACATGGTCGGGGAGATGTTTCTGCTCAAGGTTTCACCCATGAAGGGTGTTATGAGGTTCGGGAAGAAGGGCAAGTTGAGCCCTCGGTATATTGGGTCGTTTGAGGTGCTTCAGAGGATTGGAAAGGTAGTTTACAAGCTTGCCTTGCCACCTAGTTTGTCGAGTGTGCATTCAGTATTTCATGTTTCTATGCTCCGAAAGTATGTCGGCAATCTGTCTCATATTTTGGATTTCATTCATTTGGATGATGATTTGACTTATGATGTGGAGCTGGTGGCCTTTTTGGATCGGCAAGTTCGAAAGTTGAGGTCAAAGAATATAGCTTCAGTGAAAGTGCAATGGAGGGGTCAGCCAGTTGAGGAGTCGACTTGGGAGACCGAGCGGGAGATGCAGAGCAAATATCCACACCAATTTGAGACTCCAGGTATGTTTCTAGACTCGTTCGAGGACGAACGTTTGTTTAAGAGGGGGGATGTAACGACCCAGTCATTCGTTTTGAGAATTGTAGCCCCATTCCCCTATTTACTGCTCATTTTATGCTTTACAGATGTTATGTGACTTCCGAGATAGTCGGTTCGGGTCCAGAGGGATTTCGGGGTAGTCAGTTCGGGTCAAGGTTGAAAGCTTAAGTTGAAATAGTTGACCGAATGTTGACTTATATGTAAACGACTCCAGAATGGAGTTTTTATGGTTCCGTTAGCTCCGTTGGGTGATTTTGGACCTAGGAACGTGTCAGGATTGTGATTTGGAGGTCCGTAGTGGATTAGGCTTGAAATGGCAAAATTGGATTCTTTTGGAAGTTTTAACGGGAGTGGACTTTTGATATCGGGGTCGGATTTCAATTCAGGAAGTTGGAGTAGGCTTGTGGTGTCAAATGTGACTTGTGTGTAAAATTTAAGGTCAATCGGACATGATTTGATAAGTTTCAGCATCCTTTGTAGAAGTTGGAATTTCTTAGTTCTTATTAGGCTTGAATTGGGGTGTGATTCGTATTTTTTATTTTGTTTGATGTGATTTTAAGGTGTTTGAGGACTTGTTGGTATGCTTGGTTGAGGTCCCGGGGGCCTCAAGTTGATTTCAGATGGTTAACGGATCAAAAATGGGGCTTAGTGCATTGTTGAAGCTGGGACTCTTCTGGTATGATCGCACCTGCAAGGGGTTGGCTGCATGTGTGATGTCGCATGTGCGGCTGGGGTTGCACAGGTGCAGAGCTGAGGCTGACCTGGGGAAGGATGCAGGTGCGAAGGGTAATCCGCATCTGCGAGCCCGCAGATGCCGAGTAGAGAGGCATAGATTAGTTTAGCAGAAGCGGATAATTTGTTGTTATTCGTATATTCTTCATGTGATATAGAAATTGAGCTGCAAATCATATTATGAATCATGTTTAGGACATCTGTTGGTACTATGGGGACCCTCTGCTAAATTGTTGTTTTGTACTCAGTCACAATTTTACTTGCATATCATATCTCAATCTCTATTGTTCTTTGTTGATACATTATATCAATTCTGTTTCAGCTGATTTTCATGATTACGGTGAGCCCGAAAGACAGAAGAGGTTGATGATTGAGTGAGGCCGAGGGCTTGATTGTGAGGATACTTATAGGATCGGGATGCATGCCGCAACATGTTTCATTGATTTATGCCATGATTGACTTGTCATAGCGCTTGGACGGAAAGGAGCCCCTCCAGAGTCTGTACACACCCCCAGTAAGCGCAGGTACCTACTGAGTGCGAGTGTGAGTGCTGAGCAACTGAGAGAAATGAGTGACTGTAAGGAATGAGTGACTGTGAGGTTGAAGTGTATGGGAGGATTGAGTGACTGTTGCTCTGAGATTATGCATTTGATTCCATTACTGTTGTACTTCAGCTAGCATATATCAGTGTCATGAAATTTCTGAAAGATATTATATCCTGTTGCAATTGAACTTGACATGAATTAACTTTTTGGCCTTAATTGTCAAACTTGAAAGCATGTCTATTTTCCCATGTTGTAATTTTCTATAATTGGATTATATCCGTGAAGTTCGTCACTACTTTCAGTCATTATTTAGTCTTTTTACTTACTGAGTTGGTTGTACTCACGCTACACCCAGCACGTCGTGTGCAGATCCAAGTGTCGCACCCGTTTTCTCGCAAAAGGGGATTTCGACGTGTGACAACTCTTTTAAACGATATAAAAAGAGAAGAGTCGCCACCTAATGATTTTAAGGTACGTTAGGACACCTATTTGCAAATTAACTCTGTTTTAACTAGTCAACGTTACCAAAAATCGAGTAAGGGCTCAAATTACCTCAAAGAGAAGGAGTTAGGCACTCTTCGAGGTCCACAACAATGATTCCCGGCCGAATTTTAAACTATGTGAGGATTATTGGGTTAAACTAATCAAACTGATAATTACTATTAAACTATATGACTTAGGTGATTAGATGTGTTAGTCTAACACCTGCTCACTTAAACGAGCTTAAGGGAAAAGAAAGAACAGAACATCTCATTTTGAATTGCTAAATACCTGACAGATTATAAAAGCCAACGAGACAAAGGCTACCGACACGAATATGGAAAGTAACCAATTGCTATTACACCAAGGCTTTCGGATACACTTTTTTAAAACAAGAGAACTACACAGTTTTGAAAGAATGGTAACGTAAAATCAGTTTAAAAAAATTACAAAGCAATACACGCGATAAAGAGACAACAAAGTAAACGGGATTATTAAATAACTATATCGGGGACTTAAATTTTTACACTTAAAGGATTAACTCTCGTGCAAAGTCTGCTAAGACCTTTATAGCCAAAAGTACAATGGCTATTCGGGCAATTTATGCATCATGTCCGCTACCCTCATTAGTATCTTTAAGTTGTTACCTGAAGCGCACCTATTTGATTCTAAATCGCGTCTTAATTCACAAATACCCGTCCCTTCCTATAGACCAGGAGGCTTTGGATACTATTCTAAAGGGATGGTTCTAGACTTAAGGAAAATCTCAGGTTTCTATTTCTATTCTTATTAGCGTTATATAAAAGGAGCACATTGGGACTTAAACAAGTAACACATAAGGCAGCTAAGGGCTCATGTAGGCCTCCAAATTAATTAAGTAATTAGTTAATATAGTAAAAAATGGTCAAGCGTACTCTAAAATATGAGAAGTCTTGATATAAGCATACGTGTAAAGAATTGATTAGATCTAAAGAAGACAGAAAATACGAAGCAGACTTTAGGCTAAAGCAAAAAAATTAAAACAAAGTTATGCATTAATTAAAAGGAATAGCTCTTAACGTAAGAAAAAAAAAAAGTGAAGGCTTAGAACCTCTGGTCAAAGACTCTGGTCAAAGACATACTAGTAAAAAAGGGTTACTAAGGATCAAAACACCACAAAAAGCTCAAAATGCAGAAGCTATGCATTTAACGTGTTAACAGGTTTTCAAGAAGAAAAGAAGAATGAAGGCAAATAACAACAGGTAATCACATAACACACAAGCATGAAATATCCCTAATCCCAACTAGCCCCATTTCACTGTTACAATTAGTTATTACATGCTATTTAAATAGAGCTTATAACTAGAGCCTAGGAAATCAACTAACTGAACTTCAAACTTTGGCAAATTCCTCATAGACCCTTTTAAGCCTCGCCCCTACCCACGACCCAATTTCTGGTGCTAAAACAAGTTTGAATCCCTGCAACTTACACAAATCACACAAGCGCATATTTGGATCGTTCCCTCAAGCGCGTTATAACTTTCACACATGAATTCCTCATACCGATCCTTATAAACATATAAGTGCAGAAAAGTTTGTGATTAATAGATTTAATAAAACAAGTTTCACTATAATATAGGGACATACTCTATAACATTAATAATGTTCTGTTAAATTAAGTAGGCATAGAATAAGCATAACGCGACTTAATAAGTTTAACACGACTTCATATACATGTAATATTTAGTCAGTTGTAAACACAACAACTAGGTGAAGAATATTTTAGACATAGGCGGATGGACATTTATCTATTTAAACAAACAGAATATCAATGTCCTACAATCCTAGAGCGTGGTGGCTAAGTGATTAAGTATAGCAGCAATTTCAAGCAATCAAAGACGTAGAAGGCAACATGTATTATTTTAGGCAGAACTTATTACCTACTTCATTAGGACTGGAGCCTGAGTAGACTAGTGCAGCTTTAGAGCTAACATGAGATCTAGATATAATAGGAGATGTTCAGATGCATAAAATTCGATAATACTCCTGTAAATATAGTATGATTTGAACACAAACAACAGGTTCTCAAAAGCTAAAAATCCTAGGATCATATTTTCGTGTGTAGGTAGAGATCACAGAACTTAAGCACAAAACACATAGAACGAGTGAAAAATTTTGGAAATAGAGAAAAAGAACTGACATGTGCGCTTCCTAGCAGAATATTTTGCGCATTCGAATATTGCAAACATAAATAAATTGAAAGTGAATACTCTACACATAATTACCATATAAAGGGAATTAAAATTGCATCAACTAGAAGCTAACCAGTTTTCGAAGTGTCGAATTAATAAGAAACCAGAAATTCCAATAAACAGCTCGCCGACAGAATTTCAATAGCAAAATAAACCAAATAACCGCAACAATTGCAACAAATAGACTTGAAAGTCAACAAAGCAACAGCCGAAGAGCAATGAATGTAATATGTAGCGATTGACAGTGGTCAAAAAATCACCCCCCCCCCCCTTACGGCCTTATCAACAAGGTATTTATAGCTAAGGAAATATTAAGTCTCTAAGTTAGAAAGACAAAAGTTAAGACTGCAAATTAGTAAAGAAAAATATTTGACAGAATCAATTAGCAAAAATCTGAGGTCACAACTTTGGAAAGAAAGCGATTTGGTCTATATTTAAAAGTGTAAGAATATTACTGATATTCAGCCATTATATGAATAGAGCAAGAATTTTAGTTAAGAACGAAATCTTTTTCTGAAAAAGATCATACAAGATTGAAAGTCAAATTGATAGGAAAGAGAGCCAAATCAATGAAACAATAATAAAGGGAATCAGAAAAAAATATTTCACCTATTTTGTGATACATTGAACTTGTACTAACTCCTCTCTTAATTTCCACAACATTTTCTCAATTTGTTCCGAAAATAAAAGAGGAGGAGAATGAGATCTTGATTTTGCAATTTGGGGAGAGTTTAGGGCATAAAATTTGGAACTAAATGGGTAATAGAATTTATGGAGCTAAAGTAACAAAAATAAATAAAAATAAGGAAATGATATAAAATTGAAACAAGAGATTGATGAAAGTTATTGGAAGAGAGGATAGGGGTCGTTGCCAATGGGTTAAGACTTTAGGGAAATTGGGTTGGGCTTATTGATTTTTGGGTTAGGTGCAAGGTTGATAATTGAACTACTATTAAATTAAAATGACATAGTAATAAAGTAATTAGGGATGATAATTAGTAAATAAAAAATAAGATACAAGAAGTTGAAAAACAAATACTATTTTACAAAAATATTAACAAGCTTAAAAAATAATTGTAAATGCATTCTATTTTTAGAAGCTACTAATATGTAGTAAAACAATATTATAGAGAATGTAAAAATAACAATAATAATTATTATTATTATTAATAATAAGTTGTAGCACTTGTAATGATACATAACAAAATTCTATAAATATTATTATGACTCTTAAATAAAATAGTAGCTCATTACAATAATATGGAGTAAGGATGGACAAAATTGGGTGTCAACAGTTGCCCCTCTTTGCCTGAGAATGATAAAAGAGTTGTCAGGCAAAGAAATTGACGTAGTAGCCAATTTTGTCCGACTGATCAGATAGTTGTGTAAGAGCAAAAGGGGAATAAAAGTTTTGAGAAATTATGGCCGAACTTTAATTTTTTTAGTTGTCTACATATCTCGGGCTTTACGGGAACTAGGCCATGTGTAGTTCTAGATTAGGGAAGGACATGAATCCCTAAAAATATGCCTCAGTATTGAATTATAAACATAATGGATATTATGATCGTATAAAAATAGAAGGGTGTATGGTGAAAATAGGATTGGGAAGTAATGTGATTCTAAGTAAGGTAGAGATGGTTGCCAAATTGAGGAAAGAGAAGTAAGTGATGAAAACTAATATTATAAAGAGGTTAAAGGCGCACTTACTACTTGAAGGAGGTGTTAATTCTAGAAATTATTCCAGTCTCAAGTTGCTGTAACATTGCAATTGAGTAGAAATCAAAATAGAGAGATACTGAATGCGAAAATTGCCCCAGTTGATAACAAAACTTATTGTGATTTTTCGTGACTTGTACCAGCAAACTTCAAGTATTGCTAAAAAATATAATTAGTATGTAAACACATATAAGCATTAATACAATGAATGTAATTTACTGATAATATTTAAACATGATGTAAATGCCTTTTAGACCATGAAAGTTGTCTTCGAACAATGAGGATGGTGTCCTTAGACCATGACGTCCTGGGCTATGAAACGTATAATAAAAGGATTCACAAGCCATGAAATGGTATCCTCGGTCCATGAGGATGGTGCCTTTGGACTATGATGTCTTTGAATAATGATATGCAGCTTTGAGATCCTTAGGCCATGGAATGTTCTCCTTAGGCAATAAAGATGATGCCTTCGGACTATGATGGCGTCAGACAATGTAGGGATATTTCAGCTGATGACATGCAAAGATGCAGCGATATTGATTGTTCGATAGAGGAAATAGGCAATGCTTAGCCATATGCGAGGATGAAGGTAGGCAGTGCTTAGCCTTGTGTGAAATGAGAGCAGTGCTTAGCGCTAATGTAGATAGTGAGGGCAATGCTTAGCCCTATGCAAAGAACGGCAATGCTTAGCCTTATGCAATAATGGAGGCAGAGCTTAGCCCCATGCGAGTAATGAGGGCAGTGCTTAGCCCTATGCAGGTGAAGGCAATGCTTAGCCTTGTGCAATGATGGAGGCAGTTCTTAGCCTCATGCAATGTGATGAGGGATTATCCCTATGCAGAGAAAGGCAGTGCTTAGCCTTATGCAATGATTAAGGCAATGCTTAGCCTCATGTAATGTAATGAGAGTAGTGCTTAGCCCTATGCAAATTATAAGGGAATGCTTAGCCCTATGCAGATATGGAGGTTGTGCTTAGCCTCGTGCAAGTAGAAGGGTCGTGCTTGACCCTAATGTAGATAGTGAGGGCAATGCTTAGTCCTATGCAAAGAAAGACAATGCTTAGTCTTATGTAATAATGGAGGCAGAGCTTAGCCCCCATGCGAGTAATGAGGGCAGTGCTTAGCCCTATGCAGGCGTAGGCAATGCTTAGTCTTATGCAATGATGGAGGTAGAGTTTAGCCTCATGCAAGTAATGAGGTCAGTGCTTAGCCCTATGCAAGTAATGAGGGCAGTGTTTAGCCCTATGCAGAGGAAGACAATGCTTAGTCTTACGCAATGATAAAGGCAGAGCTTAGCCTCATGCAAGGATGAAGGCAGTGCTTAGGCTTATGCAAATGATGAGCAGACAGTGTTTAGCCTTATGCAAGTAGAGGAAGGTCGTGCTTAGCCTTATGCAAGAATGGAGATAGAGCTTAACCTCGTGCAAATGATGAGAAGTCAATGTTTAGCCTTATGCAAGTAGAGGATGGCAATGTTTAGCCTTATGCAAGAACGGAAGTAGAGCTTAACCTCATTCAAATGATGAGAAGGCAATGTTTAGCCTTATGCAAGTAGTGGAAGGCAGTGCTTAGCCTTATGTAAGAATGGAGGTAGAGCTTAACCTCATGCAAATGATGAAAAGCCAGTGTTTAGCCTTATGCAAGTAGAGAAAGCAGTGGTTAGCCTTATGTAAATGAGAGAAAGCAATTATTAGCTTTATGAAGGTGAAGACTTTGTGCTTTGCGGTGTATATCCCTATGCAGGTAGTGGTCGTCGCGCTTTGCAGCGTCTGCCTGTTGAGAAATTCCTTTTCAAAGACTTTGATGATGCAATCCCAAATTTTGAGGAAACTCAAAATTTTTTCTCCAGTTTTGTCTTTGGAGGGAAATGGAGTTTTTGTTATAATGAGACTGAACGTAATAATGGGTTACCTATGTACCCCCTCTTATACAGAAATTCGGGTCAAAAGATAGTTCATATTTGAAACTCATAATATCGCTTGAGAGTGCAAGATCTATATGATAGGATAATCCCCTATTGAAGTCCTGGTGAATGCTCCAAAAGGATAGAGTGTGACTACACGATCGAGCTTAGACAAAATAATCTTAGAAGAGTATCATGGTGGGTGGGTGGAGATTAAGGAAGGCTATTGGTCCGGTTCTAACCGGACCGGAAACCAGCCCGGACCGATCCGGACCGGTTAGAATCGGACAAAATACGTGGGGGGAGCTTAGGGTCCGGTAGCGACACGGTTCTACACGTTAAGACCGGACGAACCAGATTAAATTTGGGCCGGAACCGGCCGGACCGGACCGGTTCGCAGCAGCAGCCTCCTCCTTTAATTTATAGCCGTTGGCCGACGGCTCTATTTATGAAATAGCCGTTGGGCAACGGCCAAAAATGGCTATTTGCAGCCCATAACCACCCCATAACCCCCCCTAACTATTTTTTCTTATAAATACCCCATTATTTCATCATATTATTCACAAAAATCATCAAACTCTCTCTAATTCTCTCAAAATCATCTACAATATTGTTATTTTGTTACATTGGCTACTTGTGTAAATCTAAATTCCACAATTTTGGTTATTATTTATCAAGTTTTACTTGGAGTTGCTAACTTGCTATCAATTGAAGCTTCAAGTTTCAACTTCATCTCAATTATACGGCTATATTGGTTGGTCGTTCCTATCTCTACTCTTTAATTATATTTTTGTGATATATCTATTTTATTGGTTGGTTATTTTATTTGCTTATTGCTATAAATTATAATTATGTCTCAAAGAGGTTCAATTGGAACTAGTAGTGTGGGGAGGGCACGTGGTCGTTCGGGAAATAAGGGTAAAGGAATTATTGGTAGTTCTACTTCTAATCAACACGTAGAGAACATCAATATTATCATGATTTTAGATCCTTTAATCCTCTTGATTCACAAAATGTAGAAGCGGAATTTAATTATGAAACTGGGGTTAATTTAGAAGAACAACGTGAATTTGAGGCTAGTCCACCTGAAGTTCAGTCCGACTTGCCTCCTCCCGTACCTCCCACTAGAGCCCCGGTTCAACGTAGGGATAGATCTGAGGTTTGAGAATTTGTACAGAAGAACAAGGAAAATCAGACGGCTATTTGTGGTCTTTGTGGACATGTGTGGATGTTTAAAACTGGGGGTAATGAAGGTGGGACGGGTAAAATTAGAACTCACTTATTAAAAAAACATCCCAAGGAATGGTCAAAGCGGGCGGGGGGTATTTATCTTGGAACCGAGCATGGGGGAGTAGCACATGATGCATCCTCGGGTATCCAAACTAAATATAACCCTACAACAGGAGGAATTTTTAGTTACGATAAACAAAGGGATAGAGAAAATATTGCTAAACTAGTTGCGGTAGAGGGTTTGTCTTATAGTTTTCCTTCTTCTACTGGTTTTGTTAGATATATCCAAGCTGCATATAATCCTTCATTTAAAGGTTTTCCAAGAACAACCGTAAAAAATGATAGTATAAAATTTAAAAATGAATATAGAGATTATTTAAGATATTTATTTGATAACTTTGACACTAGAGTATGTCTTACAACTGATATGGGTCGTTCAACTAATAACTGCGATTATATTACTGCTACTGTTCATTGGATAGATCCTGATTGGGTCTTCCAAAAACGTATAATTGCATATAAAGTAGTTGATGAACCCCACATGGGAAATTATATTTCCAAAACTGTTTCATCTATTTGTCGTGCTTATTGTTTGACTAATAAAGTTTTTAGTATTACAGTAGATAATGCTACGAACAACACAGAAGCACTTAGGAATTTAAGACCTATTTTAAACCCCCTTTTTTGAGGAATTTTTTCATGTTAGATGTGCACGTCATATATACAACTTAGTAGTCAAGGATGGTCTTGACTTATTTAACAACATTATTGAAAAAGTTAAAGTAGCTATTGCCTTTATTTTTAGAAATAAAAATCAACAAAGAAAAAGAGAATGGGAAAGAAAATGTATAGAATTAGGAATGCCGATTAGGAGAGTTCCAAAAGAAGTTTCTACTAAGTGGAACACTCTATATGAAGCGTTAACTGTTGCTTATGAATATAGAGAGCCTATTACTCAAATGTATAATAAATATTTTATGGATATTTACCACCTTAAGGAGGAAGATTGGA
>MCJB01044960.1:112735-123544 GCA_002018475.1 Nicotiana obtusifolia | reverse complement strand
TAAGAAGGAGGATTGGAACCTTGTTGAACATCTCCTCCAGTTTTTAGAAAAATTTTATCATGCGACTTTAGAATTTTCTGGACAGTATTATCCAACTACTCCTACTATGTTATAGTATATAGCCGGCATATCTGAATTATTAAAATTATATAGGCAATACGCTTCATATAAAATGGTTGTAGAGGCCATGATTGAAAAGTTTAAAAAATATTTTTTCCAATTCCTCAACTTTTTTACATTGCTTCTGTGTTGCATCCTGCATTTAGATTAAAGTTAACTGAACGACTTGTTCAGGAAATATACACAAATTTAGAGATTACACCTCTTGAAATTGCAACTAACAAGTACCCGAGTGTAGATGTTGCTCGAGGTAAAGTTTCTACTGATTTTCAGGCTATTTTCGCAAAGTACAGAGCTTGGGCAGAGAGTGCTACACCAACTGCACCGATACTTTCAACCAGTGAAAGTACTTCTCAAGTAAGCAAACGACATGCTGGGATGAGCAGCTTCGGAGGACTTGATCAGAGGCTGCTTTCAGAACAAGATGACTACGGGGAGGAATACAGCGAGTTCCAAGTGTACTTGATCCAGTATCCGAAGAAACTGACAAGTTTTGGAACTCACGATCTATTGCATTACTGGAAGAGTCAAGAAACACAATTTCCAATACTCTCAAAAATGGCCCGTGATATCTTGACAATTCAAGCGTCATCTGTTGCATCGGAGAGCGCTTTCAGCCAGGGAAGATTTCAGATTGGATATCATCGACATTTACTGAGGGAAGAAGCAATGGAGACAGGAGTCCTATTCAGAGATTGGATCAGAGCAGAGCGAAGAAACTTTGGAATACCGGAGCTTTCACAGAAAAAGGATAGAGGATACATGGATCAAATATTGAGCGACGGAACAAACAAAGAAGGGAATCAAACCAACGAGACGGAAGATGAAGAAGATCAAGAAGAAGACGACGACGAACCGGAACAACAACAACCTGTTCCAAAGGAAAAGCCTACTTTTATAGGAAAAGCCTAATTAAAAGAATGTAATTTTATACATCAAATTACATATTAATAAAATTGCTCCAAGTTCACATCACAACTCTTGTCTTGTGTTCTTATATTTTATAATTTTACTAACTTTGAATATATTTCAAGGTTTGAAATTTGAATATAATTATAAATTTAGAAACTAATTGAAACTTTGTAAGAATATTATTGTAACTTCTTTAATTCTAAGTTTTAACCTTTAACTTTAAAATTTGAATCTAATTATAAATTTAGAAACTAATTGAAACTTTGTAAGAATATTATTGTAACTTCTTTATTCTAAGTTTTAACCTTTAACTTTAAAATTTGAATCTAATTATAAATTTTGAAACTAATTGAAACTTTGTAAGAATATTATTGTAACTTCTTTAATTCTAAGTTTTAACTTTGAAACATACTTTTCATTACAAATATATATTCAAAGTTAGTAATATTTAGTTGTTATATTTTCAAAAACTTATAATTTCCTTCTACTAGACTACTACAAAATTTATAATTTTACTAACTTTGAATATATTTAAGGGTTTGAAATTTGAATCTAATTATAAATTTTGAAACTAATTGAAACTTTGTAAGAAATATTATATAGTAACTTCTTTAATTCTAAAATTCAACTTTGAAATATATTTTTCAATTATTTATAAAGTTAAAAAAATGAGTCAAATGTTAATTATTAAAAAAAATAAAAATAAAAAAAGAATAAAATCGGGTGACCGGCCGGACCGGACCGGATAAAACCGGTAGACCGGTCACGATCCGGTCGAAATAATTTTAGCCGGTACGACCGGACCGGATACGATCGGTTAAATCCGGTTTTTGCCCAATAATTGTACCGGACCGGACCGAAAAAAATCCGGTCCGTGACCGGACCGGACCGTCTGCCACTCTTAGTGGAGATTGGTAGAGTAATAGCATAGCGCATTAGTGGTATTGACCATTAAGACTGCGATTCTCGGGAAGGTCTCAACATCTAAGATTCAGGCGCATATTCTGGAGTTAAGCAAACAAAGTGCCGAAATAAAACGCATGGGTCTAACCTCGTTGGACTTTGGATGTTATGCCTTGGATGTAAAGACGCGCAAGATACGCAAGGAAACGAAACTATTAGGCCACATTTGACTGCTAAGATAAAGTTGAATTACTTTAACAAAATAGAGATTGATTGTATGAACAAGCGAAATGCTCTATCTTTTTAAAAATAGAATATTATGCCAGTTGGAAAAAAAGTCCGAAGAACCCAAGTTAAGAAAATTTCATATAACTCGAGTTTTGCATAAGTTGGGATACGGAACGAATATCCAAAAATGACATTATTTGGCTGCTAGCCCTAAGGCATGATCTGGAGTGGGTTGAATGGAGGATAGTGACAATTGAAGGGTAATCTCATTTTGAAAAAGTTATACCCACATAAGGACAGTTAAGATGAAATATTCCTTGAGAAAGAAATCACGCCATTAACTACGACTGATGATAATGACAAGTCAGTCCTTTTATGTAAACAATGGACGTAATACTGCATCTGGGCAAAATAGGAAGTTATGGTCGTGGGACGGGAAGATAGATTGTTTAGGCTCAAGATTTGC
The DNA here is from genome assembly GCA_002018475.1 of Nicotiana obtusifolia. Lineage (NCBI taxonomy): Eukaryota > Viridiplantae > Streptophyta > Magnoliopsida > Solanales > Solanaceae > Nicotiana > Nicotiana obtusifolia. The sequence goes on along the minus strand of MCJB01044960.1, from coordinate 120,915 downwards.
ATTATTTGAGCCGAAGAATAGAAGTCTAAGAAATGTTCAAAGACTTGATTGTGTTAAGCGTGAAGTGATTTTGAAAGAATATGTCATGAGTACTTTGAAACTAATAGCAAGTGAATAAATATAGATATGTAAGAGAGAAGATAGATACACATATAAATGTGTAAATAAGCCTTTATGGGGATGGCAAGAGAGATAAGGATGATTTGAATGAGTTAGTCTTACCCTTCCTAAATTCGATTAGCTTAAGAGAATAAATAGTCAGCATATTAAAACATGCTTATTCAAATAATGCACATAAAGTATGAAGTTGTCACTCGGAATTTTAAAGTCCCTTTAGACTTTACGCAAGGTTATCTAGATGGACTTAATACGCCAACGGTATTTATCCTTCCTAGGTTTAATCATGATAAATGCAGCTAGCCTCTAACAGAGTAGGTTTCTAAGGGTCTAACAGATACTCTCAAGCGGACAACTTGAGAGGGGAACGCACGGGACCCCATCGATTGCACCGCTGATCGACTAGTCTTTTGCTAATAAGCCTTTCCCGATTTAAGTGTATTTTGAAATGCGCGGTCACTCATCAAGCTCCACTATATTCATAATAGGTACAAGTGAAATATGATGTTGAAAGCATGTTCATAAAAGCGATAACAGATAGCCACGTAATTTTGCATGATAAGAAAGTACATAAGAACGAAATTTAACAAAGCAAATAAAAATAAATAAGAAAGAAAAAGAGAAAGGAAAAGAAAGATAGCATAATCCTCAAACGTAATCAGATATTGAAGCAAATAAAGAGAATGGGAAAGAGAGATACATATCGAGTTCCACAACTGTGGTTTCCAACCGAATTTTAAATTATGTGAGGATTATTGGGTTAAACTAATCAAACTGATAATTACTATTAACCTATATGACTTAGGTGATTAGATGTGTTAGTCCATATATATATACACTAACGCCTGCTTACTTAACGGAGCTTAAAAGAAAAGAAAGAACAGAACATCTCATTTTAAATTGCTAAATGCCTGACAGATTATAAAAGCCAATGAGACAAAGGCTAACGAAACGAATATGGAAAGTAACCAATTGCTATTACACCAAAGCTTTCAGATACACTTTTTTAAAACATGAGAACTACACAGTTTTGAAAGTATGGTAACGTAAAATTAATAAAAAAATTTACGAAGCAATACACGCAATAAAGAGACAACAAAGTAAACAGGATCATTAAATAACTATATCGGGGACCTAAATTTTTACGTTTAATGAATCAACTCCCATGCAAAGTCTGCTAAGACCTTTATAGCCAAAAGTGCAATGGCTATTCGGACAATTTGTGTATCATGTCCGCTACCTTCATAAGTATCTTTAAGTTGTACTAAAGCGCACTATTTGATTCTAAATCGTGTCTTAATTCACAATTACCCGTCCCTTCCTATAGTCCAGGAGGCTTTGGATACTATTCTAAAAGGATGGTTCTAAACTTAAGGAAAATCTTAGGTTTCTATTTCTATTCTTACCTTCATAAGTATCTTTAAGTTGTACTAAAGCGCACTATTTGATTCTAAATCGTGTCTTAATTCACAATTACCCGTCCCTTCCTATAGTCCTGGAGGCTTTGGATACTATTCTAAAAGGATGGTTCTAAACTTAAGGAAAATCTTAGGTTTCTATTTCTATTCTTATTAGCGTCACATAAAAGGAGCATATTGGGACTTAAACAAGTAACACATAAGGCAAGTAAGGGCTCATATAAGCCTCCAAATTAATTAAGTAATTAATTAATGTAGTAAAAAATGGTCAAGTGTAATCTAAAATATGATAAGTCTTGATGTAAGCATATGTGTAAAGAATAGATTAGATCCAAAGAAGACAGAAAATACGAAGCAGACGTTAGGCTAAAGCAAAAAATTAAAACAAAGTTATAAATTAATTAAAAGGAATAGCTCTTAACGTAAGAAAAGTGAAGGCTTAGAACCTCTGGTCAAAGACAAGCACCCAACATACTAGTAAAAAGGGGTTAAGGACCAAAACACCACAAAAAGCTCAAAATGCAGAAGCTATGCATTTAACGTGTTAACAGGTTTTCAAAAAGAAAAGAAGAAATGAAGGCAAATAACAGTAGGTAATCACATAGCACACAAGCATGAAATATCCCTAATACCAAATAGCCCCATTTCACTGTTACAACCAGTTATTACATGCTATCTGAATAGAGCTTATAACTAGAGCCTAGGAAATCAACTAACTAAACTTCAAACTTTGGCAAATTCCTCATAGATCCTGTTGAGCCTCGCCCCCACCCACGACCCAAGTTCTAGTGCTAAAACAGATTTGAATCCCTGCAACTTACACAAATCACACAAGCGCATATTTGGATCGTTCCTTCAAGCGCATTATAACTTTCACACATGAATTCCTCATACCGATCCTTACAAACATATAAGTGCAGAAAAGTTTGTTATTAATAGATTTAATAAAACAAGTTCCACTATAATATAGGGATATACTCTATAATATTAATAATGTTCTGTTAAATCAAATAGGCATAGAATAAGCATAACGCGACTTAATAGATTTAACACGACTTCATATACATGCGATATTTAGTCAGTTGTAAACACAACAACTAGGTGAAGAACATCTTAAACATAGGTGGATAGGCATTTATCTATTTAAACAAACAGAATATCAATGTCCTACAATCCTAGAGCATGGTGCCTAAGCGATTGAGTATGGCAGCAATTTCAAGCATTCAAAGACGTAGAAGGCAGCATGTACTTATTTTAGGCAGAACTTATGACCTACTTTATTAGGACTGAAGCCTGAGTAGACTAGTGCAGCTTTAGCATAAACATGAGATCTAGATATAATAGGAGATGTTCAGATGCATAAAATTCGTCAATACTCCTGTAAATATAGTATGATTTGAACACAAAACAACAGGTTCTCAAAAGCTAACAATCCTAGGATCATATTTTAGTGTGTAGGTAAAGATCACGGAACTTAAGCACAAAACACATAGAACGAGTGAAAAATTATGGAAATAGAGAAGAAGAACAACCACAGTACGAGGAACAAAGCAAGAGACTCCAGGAGCAAGCCAAATCATAGATACGAAAGTTTCCCTACAAAAGGGGCTGGCTTCAACAACACATAAGGGACGGCTTGCCAAGCTACACAAACAGTTAATTTGTTTATAGTCGCAAAAGTTTTCCTACAAAAAGGGGCTGGCTTCAACAACCCATTAGGGACGGCTTGCCAAGCTACACAACTCAGAAAACTTTTGTACTATAACCAACGTTAGCTGTTCAAAACTCAGAAAACTTTCGTACTACAATAAGATAACTTTCAAAGAGTATTCTTACTTTATTTTCATACATGGACCGGCCTTTCCATCCATTCAAAAGAAAGAACAAGAGGGAAATGTATAAAGCACTCATATGTAATATATCACAAGATATTTACAAAGGTTACACGATGTTTACAAGATGGTTTTTAAGATGATTCTCAGATGATCCTACAACTACTACAAGGCCTCCTTTATATAGGACTAGGAGGTTATTACAAGATAAACTTTCTGGATAAAATAAACCTATCTTACATGGCAAACTTATCTACAAGCGGGTCCCTCTCGGCATGTGAAGGACTTTAGGCAAAACACCTGAAAACATGTGAACGGGGTGAAATATACATGGTGTAGCATGTGAAAGTATGAGAGAGCATGTGACGCCATGTGAAAGTATTGTGTTGCATGTGACGAAGCACATGGGGGCATGTGGAAGCATGTGAAAATAAGGTGAAGTGGGGCCTGGATAGTATGGAAAGATGTGAAAATTTGTCTTGACATGGGTAGGATATTTTTTGAGGGTTTTTTGGTAGGTAATGTAAGATTATGGTGGGATTAGCAGGGATTAAGATAATTATCCTTTATCGATCATAGAGTTGTCTTCCAGGCATATTTCCGAAGACCATGTGAAGTAACGCCTGGAACTTGACGGTTCCTCCCTGCTGTGTTCCTTCTCCTTTGGATTGAGAGATGTAATCCGCAACTTTAATTTGAAAATGTCATGAGTGATATTTTCTCGGATGACTTCATATGGTGTTTGGTATTCTTTTGCTGCTTCCCGGACTCTTTCCCAGTGAGGATTAGTATTGGTATAATTCCAGCTTGCCCAATCTTTTGGCCATATCTCTTTCGGGATGCACCTATTTTGTTGAAAAAGGATTCTTTGTGCCTCGCTATATTCTTCCTCCATTGATAAAATGGACACGGAAAATTTCCACCGGAATGATGCCTCTGCTTGTGCCTGGACTTTTCCATTAATGATCTTCACTAGCCTATGAAACATGAATATCTTTGCTGCGTAGGAATCATTGAAATATTTCATCCAATATCTTCTAGGCTTGAACCATAGTAAAAATACTCTAAGGGCTGGTGCAATGTTATCAAAATCCTTGAATACGTTGCATTTGAATTCCATGAAAATATAATACTGATGGCATAGGTACCAGAAAACCATAGTAGTTCTTGTGGAAAATCCTTGGCTTGAGCTATGAATATATGGCAGAATGGATATTCTGGATTGACACCATAAGGCTTGAGAATGGATCCTCCATATTGCCGGAAAACTTGGAGCTCATAATTAGTTCCTCTTTCATAATAATTGACGGATCAAAGGGATCCATGAGGTTGAACAACTCCGGTGATGATCTATTGGCTTTAATAAACTTGTTCTTGGTGTATTTGAAAACATAAAGATGTGGCTAATTGGCTTCAGTTTTGCTGGGAAAAATCTTTTTGAGAATTCTTCCGGTCGTGATAGAAAATCTGCGAGAATATTATTCTTTCCTTTCAGGTGCTTGACTTGAAACTTGTATGGAGAGAACCATTGAGCCCATCTGAGAACCTGAGGATTGGGGATAATTTTTGAATTTATCCGGATCATCTTTGGGAAAGCCTTCATATCCATTTCTATTAGAAATTCTGTATGGATAAGGAAGAAATTGAATTTCTTGATTCCATTCTTTACTGCAAGAATTTCCTTGAAAGTGGAGTGATAATGTTGCTCGGCATCTTTAAACTTTCCACTGGCGTATCCGCATATTTTCCTCAGGCCATCTTTTTCTTCAAATAGAACAGTACTTCACTTTTCCAATACTTCCAACAACAACAAAAGGAGACGATTTCCATCAAAGAACAGATTCAACTTTTGAGAAATGACCACTTTAGGCCACAAACAACCCCAGTTTTCCCTTCAAAATCGACTCTCTTCCCTATGTCTCCACAAGCATATTCCCTACCTAAATTGGACTACACCTTTTCTACTCATCCATCTACCTCACAAAATCCAATCTCTTTACCCAACCCTTAAAAGAAGAACAGGATTTTGATATCGCAAAATTGGTTTGGGAAAGGAAAGATGCCCTTGCAGCACAGCAACAAACCAAGAAAAGGCGAGACCAAGGAGAAAGTTCAAAAGGGTCCAACCCCAAAAATCTGATGATTTCTGACCAGAAGGCTCCAGACCTCTATGTCTCCCAGCCAAGATGCATATCAGAAGAAGATACTCCATGGTCGGAATCTCTGAATTCATCAGACGATGAATCAATGGAAGATAGCTCTCAATCAAGCAATGAATCCACAACGAACTCTTCCGAAGATGACAATCCCCCAATATTTGTAAACCAGCCAAGAGAGCCAGAAGTATCTGAGATAGATGAGGAACAAGAAGGCATGACAGATGAGCCAATCCCAGAAAGGAGATACGAGCCCATGGCGTCCAAGCCAGTTTGAACCGGTTTCCATACTTTCACCTTAGACGACGTCAAGGTTCCAAAATGGCCTCAGAGGATCCAAGACTTCTATACTTGGATGGTGACCAAAAATTTGGCAGAACGAGAAAAGTATATCATCTTGTCAGAACTCACTTCACGATTCTCAGGAATCCTCAGAGATTGGTGGAACTCACTTGGAATTCAAGACAAAAAAACTTTTCTCAATTCCCAAGATTTTGCCTTCAACATCCGGGTCCTACATGAAGTTTTCTGCGGAGATACTGGCCACAGACAGGAGAAAATGCGAAGAAAACTCTTTGAGATGAAGTGTGTGTCATTCGACAAAAATGACATTGACAGGCATTTTCAAAAAATAGCGAATATATACTTTGAAGTCGGCGGAGACATCAATCTGAAGCAAGCCTTATTCTCTGCCATTACAAAGCACCCGGTCACCATTGAATTCTTTCTAGCATTGAAGTACAGAACCAAGCTGCTAGGGTCTGATGTGCCAGGAAAAGATCTTATTATTGGATTCGACACGTAGAGGAATTATTGGTAGTTCTACTTCTAATCAACACGTAGAGGAACATCAATATTATCATGATTTTAGCTCCTTTAATCCTCTTGATTCACAAAATGTAGAAGCGGAATTTAATTATGAAACTGGGGTTAATTTAGAAGAACAACGTGAATTTGAGGCTAGTCCACCTGAAGTTCAGTCCGACTTGCCTTCTCAAACCTCAGATCTATCCCTACGTTGAACCGGGGCTCTAGTGGGAGGTACGGGAGGAGGCAAGTCGGACTGAACTTCAGGTGGACTAGCCTCAAATTCACGTTGTTCTTCTAAATTAACCCCAGTTTCATAATTAAATTCCGCTTCTACATTTTGTGAATCAAGAGGATTAAAGGAGCTAAAATCATGATAATATTGATGTTCCTCTACGTGTTTATTAGAAGTAGAACTACCAATAATTCCTCTACGTGTCGAATCCAATAATAAGATCTTTTCCTGGCACATCAGACCCTAGCAGCTTGGTTCTGTACTTCAATGCTAGAAAGAATTCAATGGTGACCGGGTGCTTTGTAATGACGGTTGTGGTTAAGATTGCATTTGATGCAGTGTTGAAATCTTTAAAACGCGGCACCCATTGATCTTCAGGGAGAACAACAGGATTTTTATGAGTGAGGAAGCAGCTCCGGTGTCGATGAAAGCAATAACTCGAGCTGGTTTATCCCATTTGGATGAATAGACTTAGAGTTCTACTTGAGGAACGACTGTGAGAGCATTGATCTCCTCTCGGGCCACGATCACTGGTTCTGAAATTTTGTACTGATCATCGCCTTGATCTTCATAGATATCGAGAGAGAATAAAGTTTCTTCATTGGGTTCATCATCCACAGAGAATATGGATTCAAGGTCCTCCTCTTTTGCAAGATGTATGCGAGTGTAATCTTCAATCTCTTCAAGGAGTTTGACAGATCTTCTTGACTATCCAATCTTATGGCAGATAAAGCATCTGTTCTTCTTGTGAAAATTTCCTGGCCTTCTGCGTCTGAAATATTTTGTGCGCCACTTGGATTTTGATTTTCTATCTGGAATTCTTGGCCATCTGAACCTCCTGAATTCTTTACGTTGTCTGGACGTGTGGCAGGAACATCCTGATCCAGTGATTAGATCAGAGTTGCGGCATGCTTTGTCAAGCGCAGGATTGTGCTGGATAATTTGCATTAGGGCTGAGCGCTTTGTACAAATGTCATCTAATGAGACGAAAATAGCTTGCCTGATGTAACCAATTTGTGGGATAGTTATGGACTGGAACTTTTATTCAATGATGGTCATGGTTCGGCTTGCCAACAGCTTTGGAAGGGCAGAGAATAAGGCTTGCTTCAGATTGATGTCTCCGCCGACTTCAAAGTATATATTCGCTATTTTTTGAAAATGCCTGTCAATGTCATTTTTGTCGAATGACACACACTTCATCTCAAAGAGTTTTCTTCGCATTTTCTCCTGTCTGTGGCCAGTATCTCCGCAGAAAACTTCATGTAGGACCCGGATGTTGAAGGCAAAATCTTGGGAATTGAGAAAAGTTTTTTTGTCTTGAATTCCAAGTGAGTTCCACCAATCTCTGAGGATTCCTGAGAATCGTGAAGTGAGTTCTGACAAGATGATATACTTTTCTCGTTCTGCCAAATTTTTGGTCACCATCCAAGTATAGAAGTCTTGGATCCTCTGAGGCCATTTTGGAACCTTGACGTCGTCTAAGGTGAAAGTATGGAAACCGGTTCCAACTGGCTTGGACGCCATGGGCTCGTATCTCCTTTCTGGGATTGGCTCATCTGTCATGCCTTCTTGTTCCTCATCTATCTCAGATACTTCTGGCTCTCTTGGCTGGTTT
>MCJB01044960.1:74117-106473 GCA_002018475.1 Nicotiana obtusifolia | reverse complement strand
ACTCCATGGTCGGAATCTCTGAATTCATCAGACGATGAATCAATGGAAGATAGCTCTCAATCAAGCAATGAATCCACAACGAACTCTTCCGAAGATGACAATCCCCCAATATTTGTAAACCAGCCAAGAGAGCCAGAAGTATCTGAGATAGATGAGGAACAAGAAGGCATGACAGATGAGCCAATCCCAGAAAGGAGATACGAGCCCATGGCGTCCAAGCCAGTTGGAACCGGTTTCCATACTTTCACCTTAGACGACGTCAAGGTTCCAAAATGGCCTCAGAGGATCCGAGACTTCTATACTTGGATGGTGACCAAAAATTTGGCAGAACGAGAAAAGTATATCATCTTGTCAGAACTCACTTCACGATTCTCAGGAATCAGAACTCACTTGGAATTCAAGACAAAAAAACTTTTCTCAATTCCCAAGATTTTGCCTTCAACATCCGGGTCCTACATGAAGTTTTCTGCGGAGATACTGGCCAAAGACAGGAGAAAATGCGAAGAAAACTCTTTGAGATGAAGTGTGTGTCATTCGACAGAAATGACATTGACAGGCATTTTCAAAAAATAGCGAATATATACTTTGAAGTTGGCGGAGACATCAATCTGAAGCAAGCCTTTGTCTCTTCCCTTCCAAAGCTGTTGGCAAGCCGAACCATGACCATCATTGAATAAAAGTTCCAGTCCATAACTATCCCACAAATTGGTTACATCAGACAAGCTATTTTCGTCGCATTAGATGACATTTGTACAAAGCGCTCAGCCCTAATGCAAATTATCCAGCACAATCCAGCGCTTGACAAAGCATGCCGCAACTCTGATCTAATCACCGGATCAGGATGTTCCTGCCATACGTCCAGACGACGTAAAGAATTCAGGAGGTTCAGATAGCCAAGAATTCCAGATAGAAAATCAAAATCCAAGAGGCGCACAAAATATTTCAGACGCAGAAGGCCAGGAAATTTTCACAAGAAGAACAGATGTTTTATCTGCCATAAGATTGGACATTTCGCAAAAAATTGTCCCCAGTCAAGAAGATCTGTCAAACTCCTTGAAGAGATTGATTATTACACTGGCATACATCTTGCAAAAGAGGAGGACCTTGAATCCATATTCTCTGTGGATGATGAACCCAATGAAGAAACTTTATTCTTTCTCAATATCTATGAAGATCAAGGCCATGATCAGTACCAAATTTCAGAACCAGTGATCGAGGCCCGAGAGGAGATCAATGCTCTCACAGTCGTTCCTCAAGTAGAACTCAAAGTTTATTCATCCAAATGGGATAAACCAGCTCGAGTTATTGCTTTCATCAACACCGGAGCTGCTTCCTCACTCATAAATCTTGTTGTTCTCCCTGAAGATCAATGGGTGCCGCATTTTAAAGATTTCAACACTGCATCAAATGCAATCTTAACCACAACCGTTATTACAAAGCACCCGGTCGCCATTGAGTTCTTTCCAGCATTGAAGTACAGAACCAAGCTGCTAGGGTCTGATGTGCCAGGAAAAGATCTTATTATTGGATTCGACATTTACAGGCAACTTAGAGATCAACTCCAGATCAAGGCTAACGGGATAGCTTTTAAAAAGCAGTTCAGACCTTATTCTGAGATTTCAAGGCTATTCTAAATCACCAATGACGAAAAAATCAAAGAGATTGAGCAAAATCTCATTGAACATTCATGTGCTGAATCCCACAAGGATTTTATAAAGAAAGGAAAAAGCCCATTATGAAAAAATCAGGAGTTTTTTATCAAGCTCCCTTTCAAGAAAAATGAAAACATCAATCCGACAAAGGCCAGTCATTCAGGCATGAATCCAGATCATCTTCAGCTTGCAAAGAAAGAATGCGAAGAAATTTTGGAATTTAATCTGATAGAGCTGTCGGATTCACAATGGGCATGCGAAGCATTTTATGTCAACAAAAGAGCTGAGAAGACAAGAGAAAAACTCAAATTAGTTATTAATTACCAGCCACTAAACCATTTCCTCCAAGATGATAAATTCTCCATCCCAAATAAACTCACTCTTTTCTCCCACTTAGCCAAGGCCAAATATTTTTTCAAGTTTGATTTAAAATCTGAATTTTGGCAATTGGGAATCCACCCTGAAGAACGACCCAAAACGGGATTTTGCATCCCCGATCATCACTTACAATGGAAAGTCATGCCCTTCGGGTTGAAAACTGCGCCCTCCTTGTTCCAAAAAGCCATGATAAAAATTCTCCAACCCATCCTCCATACCTCCTTAGTTTACATTGATGACATCCTATTATTTAGTGATACACTAGAAGAACATGTCAACTTGCTTCGTCAATTTGAAACATTAGTAACACGGTACGGAATCATGCTCTCAGCAAAAAAGATGGTTCTTGCTCAAAAGGAGATTGATTTTCTCGGAATGCATTTTGCCCAAGGTGAATACAGTCCAGGACCACATATATATCAGGAATTACTTAAATTTCCGGATACCAACCTCACAACAAAGTAGATCCAACAGTTGTTGGGTGTAATAAATTATGTAAGAGCTTTCATCCCAATATCTCTACATACATTTCACCGCTCACAGAAATGCTCAAGAAAAATGCACCATCATGGGGAGAGAAACAGGATGAAGCAGTCAGAAAAATAAAGGAGATATGTAAAAATATCAAGTCTCTCTACATCCCTTCAGATGGAAAGAAGATACTGCAAACTGATGCCAGCCATGAATATTGGAGTGCTGTTCTATTTGAAGAAAAAGATGGCCAGAGAAAAATATGCGGATACGCTAGTGGAAATTTTAAAGATGCCGAGCAACATTATCACTCCACTTTCAAGGAAATTCTTGCAGTAAGGAATGGAATCAAGAAATTCAATTTCTTCCTTATCCATACAGAATTTCTAATAGAAATGGATATGAAATCTTTTCCAAAGATGATCCGGATAAATTCAAAAATTATCCCCAATCCTCAGATTCTCAGATGGGCTCAATGGTTCTCTCCATACAAGTTTCAAGTCAAGCACCTGAAAGGAAAGGATAATATTCTTGCAGATTTTCTGCCACAACCGGAAGAATTCTCAAAAAGATTTTCCCCACCAAAACTGAAGCCAATTAGCCACATCTTTATATTTTCAAATACACCAGGAACAAGTTTATTAAAGCCAACAGATCATCCACCGGAGTTGTTCAACCTCATGGATCCCTTTGATCCGTCAATTATTATGGAAAGAAGAACTTATTATGAGCTCTAAGTTTTCCGGCAATATGGAGGATCCATTCTCAAGCCTTATGGTGTCAATCTAGAATACCCGTTCTGCCATATATTCATAGCTCAAGCCAAGGATTTTCCACAAGAACTACTATGGTTTTTCTGGTACCTATGCCATCAGTATTATATTTTCATGGAATTCAAATACAATGTATTCAAGTATTTTGATAACATTGCACCAGCCCTTATAGTATTTTTACTATGGTTCAAGCCTAGAAGATATTGGATGAAATGTTTCAATGATTCCTACGCAGCAAAGATATTCATGTTTCATAGGCCAGTGAAGATCATTAATGGAGAAGTCCAGGCACAAGCAGAGGCATCATTATGGTGGAAATTTCCCGTGTCCATTTTATCAATGGAGGAAGAATATAGCGAGGCACAAAGAATCCTTTTTCAGCAAAATAGGTGCATCCCGAAAGAGATATGGCCAAAAGATTGGGCAAGCTGGAATTATACCAATACTAATCCTCACTGGGAAAGAGTCTGGGAAGCAGCAAAAGAATACCAAATACTATATGAAGTCATCCGAGAAAAGATCACTCATGACATTTCCAGATTAAGGTTGCGGATTACATCTCTCAATCCAAAGAAGAAGGGACACAGTAGGGAAGAACCGTCAAGTTCCAGGCGTTACTTCACAAGGTCTTTGAAAAGATGCCTGGAAGACAACTCTATGATCGATAAAGGATAATTATCTTAATCCCTGCTAATCCCACCATAATCCTACATTACCTATCAAAAAACCCTCAAAAAATATCCTACCCATGCCAAGACAAATTTTCACATCTTTCCATACTATCCAGGCCCCACTTCACCTTATTTTCACATGCTTCCACATGCCCTCACATGCTTCATCACATACAACACAATACTTTCACATGGCGTCACATGCTCTCTCATACTTTCACATGCTACACCATGTATATTTCACCCCGTTCATCATGTTTTCAGGTGTTTTGCCTGAAGTCCTTCACATGCCGAGAGGGACCCGCTTTTGCGACTATAAACAAATTAACTATTTGTGTAGCTTGGCAAGCCGTCCCTTATGGGTTGTTGAAGCCAGCCTCTTTTGTAGGGAAACTTTCATATCTTTGATTTAGCTTGCTTTCCTGGAGTATCTTGCTTTGTTCCTCGTACTGTGGTATCAGTGCAAACATAAATAAATCGAAAACGACTGCTCTACACATAATTACCATATAGAGGGAATTAAAATTGCATCGACTAGAAGCTAACCAGTTTGCGAAATGTCGAATTAATAAGAAACAAGACATTTCAATAAACAGCGCGCCGACATAATATCAATAGCAAAATGAACCAAATAACCATAGCAATTGCAACAAATAGACTTGAAAGTCAACCAAGCAAGAGCCGAAGAGCAATGAATGTAATATGTAGCGAATAGCAGTGGTTAAAAAAAATCCTCCCCCCCCCCCCCCTCTATGGACTTAACAACAAGGTATTTATAGCTGGGGAATTATTAAGTCTCTAAGTTAGAAATACAAAAATTAAGGCTGCAAATTAGTAAAAAAAAATATTTGACAGAATCAATTAGCAAAAATCGGAGGTCACAAATTTAGAAAGAAAGCGATTTGGTCTATATTTAAAAGTGTAAGAATATTACTGATATTCAGCCATTATATGAATAAAGCAAGAATTTTAGTTAAGAACGAAAGCTTTTTTTAAAAAAGATCATATAAGATTGAAAGTCAAATTGATAGGAAAGAGAGCCAAATCAGTGAAACAATAATAAAGGGAATCAGAAAAAAATATTCCACTTGTTTTGTGATACATTGAACTTGTACTAATTCCTCTCTTAATTTTCACAATATTTTCTCAGTTTGTTCTGGAAACAAAAGAAGAGGAGAAAGAGATCTTGATTTTGTAATTTGGGGAGAGTTTAGGGCGTAAAATTTGGTATTAAATGGGTAAAAGTATTTATGGAGCCAAAGTAATAAAAATAAATAAAAATAAGAAAATGATTTAAAATTGAAACAAGAGATTGATGAAAGTTATTGGAAGAGAGGATAGGGGTCGGTGCCAATGGGTTAAGACTTTAGGAAAATTGGGTTGGGCTTATTGATTTTTGGGTTAGGTGTAAGGTTGATAATTGAACTACTATTAAATTAAAATGACATAGTAATAAATTAAATAGGGATGATAACTAGTAAATAAAAAAATAAGATACAAGATGTTGAAAAACAAATACTATTTTACATAAATACTAACAAGCTAAAAATAATTGTAAATGCATTATATTTTTAGAAGCTACTAATACGTAGTAAAAAAAATATTATAGAGAACGTAAACATAACAATAATAATAATAATAATAATAATAATAATAATAATTGTTGCACTGTAATAATACATAACAAAATTTTATAAATATTATTATGACTCTTACAAAAAATAGTAGCTCATTAGAATAACATGGAGTAAGGATGGACAAATATGGGTGTCAACCCTAGTGTTTCTGGACACGATGAGTGTTGATTTCTTTGCACAGCTTGATCGTTTGGTGATTCCAAGGTAGTTGCCCGTCATTCGCAGACCTTGTCTCTCGTTCCCTATCTTTCAGCTTCATGTATTTAGTTTTAGTTTTTCATAGACAGTATTTCTGGACTTGTGTTGTATAGACGCTGTACTCTGTGACACCCCAATTTTTGAGAACTTTCGCGTTGAGTTTTTGGGTATCTATCTTTTTTATGAGAATTTTTATTAATTAAACTGCTTTAATTCATTTTCTGTTAAAAGTGTTAGAAATATTTTAAAATATCGGCTTGCCAAGTACCACGTTAAGCGCCATCATGACAGGCTAGGTTTTGGGTCGTGACAAGTTGGTATCAGACCCTAGGTTACATAGGTCTCACGAGTCATGAGCAGGTTTAGTAGATTCTGGCGGATCAGTACGGAGACGTCTGTACTTATCTTCGAGAGGCTGCCGAACCCTTAGGAAACTTCATATTCTTGTATTCTTGTCGTGCGGATTTGTTGATTCTGAGAAACTAAAGTTCTATTATTCTATTCTCTCACAGATGGTGAGGACACGTGCTACCGGACAGGACGGACAGCCACCGCTACCACCAGCTAAGGCCACGAGAGGCCGAGGTCGCGGTAGGGGCAGAGGTGTAGCTCGTACAGCAGCTAGAGCAGCACCTACAGATCTACCAGTTGCTCCAGCTCAGGAGCAGGTTCCAAATGTGGTTGAGCCAGTGGGACCAGCTCAGGCACCAGTTTTGCCCATTGTGATTACACCCCTTTAGGAGGCTTTGGCTCTGATTTTGATGGTGTGCACCAGCCTTGCTCAGGCGGTCTCAGTTCCGGCTGCAGCAGCCACTTCTCAAGCTGGGGGAGGTACTCAGACTCCCGCCGCCCGTACTCCAAAGCAGGTGATGCAGGGACTTCAGACACTGGGGGCACTACCAGCCATGCCGCTTGCAGCCGCTCATGCCTAGGTGGTCCCCGTTATGACTGATGATGAGTAGAGAAAACTAGAGAGATTTGGGAGGCTCCAGCCTCCAGCATTAAGTGGGCCAAGTTTGAGGATGCCCAGGACTTTTAGGACAGGTGCCAGCGGATTCTTCGCACGGCAGGTATTCTGGAGACCAGTGGGGTCTCTTTCACTACTTTTCAGTTTACTGGGGCTACCTTCAGATGGTGGGAGGCTTACGACAGGCGTAGGCCAGTCGGTGCAGCACCACTTACATAGTGTGAGTTCTCCTTTCTCTTCTTGGAAAAGTTCATGCCATAGTCTCGCAGGGAGGAGCTACGCAGACAGTTCGAGCAGCTACGTCAGGATGGCATGTTTGTGACTCAGTACGAGATGAGATTTTCTAAGTTGGCATGTCACGCAGTTTGGTTGGTTCCCACGGATAGGGAGAGGATTAGGAGGTTCATTGATGGCCTCACATATCAGTTGCAGTTGCGTATGACTCGGGAGAGGGTATCTGGTGCTACCTTCAACGAGGTGGTTGATATTACTTAGCAGATAGAGATGGTCTGTATTTAGGAGCGTGAGGAGAGGGAGGCCAAGAAGCCTCGAGGTTCGAGTGGTTTTGGTGGTGTTCTTTTTGGGGACAGTCCTATCACAGCAGGGGTCGTCCTTATAGGCCCGCTCAGATGGCTCGCCCAGCTCACCGTGGTGCATCATCCAGCCATGTTTCATATAGTGCTCGTCACGGTCAGTCATCTCTTAGTGCCCTTCCAGCTCAAAGTTTGTCCCGTGCTCCATCCATTCAGGGTTCATCTATGCCAGGCCCTTCTAGTAGTTACTCGAGTACTCGAGGCCCGATTCAGTCCCCACCACCACCACTTCCAGGGAGTTGCTTTGAGTGCGGGGAGTTGGGCATATGTGGAGACAGCGTCCCCGTCGCCCGGGAGGTCCAGTGCAATAGAGGAGTCAGGCTGTTACTTCCGTACCAGTTACATCACCAATCGCTCAGCCATCTTTAGGTAGGGCCCAGGCAGCTAGAGGTCGCCCTAGAGGGGGAGGCCTATCAAGTGGCGGTCAAGCCCAATTCTATGCTATTCCTGCCAAGCCAGATGTTTCAGATGTAGTGATCACAGGTATTGTCTCAGTATGCCATAGGGATACTTCTATATTATTTAACCCTGGTTCCACTTATTCGTATGTATCATCATATTTGCTCATTATCTGGATATGCCCCATAAGTCTTTAGTTTCATCTGTTGTTGTATCTACACCGGTGGGCGATACTATTGTTGCGGACCGTGTATATCGGTCATGTGTAGTGACTATTGTGGGATTGGAGACTAGAGTTGATCTCTTGTTGCTTAGTATGGTTGATTTCGACGTGATCTTGGATATAGATTGGTTGTCTCCATGTCATGCTATGCTGGATTGTCACGCTAAGACCGTGACGTTGGCGATACCGGGGTTGCCGAGGATTGAGTGGAGAGGTTCTCTAGACTATGTTCCCAGCAGAGTGATTTCATATTTGAAGGCCCAGCGGATGGTTGGGAAGGGTTGTTTATCTTATTTGGCCTTTGTGAGGGATGTTGGTGCTGATACTCCTACTATTGATTCTGTTCCGGTGGTGCAAGATTTTCCAGATGCGTTTCCTGCAGACCTGCCAGGCATGCTACCCGAAAAGGATATTCACTTTGGTATTGATTTGGTGTCGGGCGCTCAGCCCATTTTTATTCCTCCATATCGTATGGCACCAGCTGAGTTGAAGGAATTGAAAGAGCAGCTTCAAGAACTTCTTGATAAGGGGTTTATTAGACCAAGTGTGCCGCCTTGGGGTGCACTGATTCTGTTTGTGAATAATAAGGATGGTACTATACGGATGTGCATCAACTATAGGCAGTTGAACAAAGTTACAATCAAGAACAAGTATCATTTGCCGCGCATTGATGATCTATTTGATCAGCTTTAGGGGGCGAGGGTGTTCTCTAAGATTGACTTGAGGTCTGGGTATCACCAGTTGAAGATCCGGGACTCGGATATTCTAAAGACATCATTTAGGACCCGTTATGGTCATTATGAGTTCCTTGTGATTTGTTTTGGGCTATCCAACACCCCAGCAGAATTAATGCATCTGATCAACAGTGTATTTCAGCCTTATCTCGACTCGTTTGTCATAGTATTCATTGATGATATCGTGGTGTACTCTCGTAGCTAGGAGGAGCATGCCCAGCATATAAGGATTGTGTTGCAGCGGTTGAGGGAGGAGAAGCCTTATGCCAAGTTCTCCAAGTGTGAGTTTTGTCTTAGTTCAGTGGCGTTCTTGGGGCATGTGGTGTCCAATTTAGGGATTCAGGTGGATCCGAAGAAGATATAGGCGGTTCAAAGTTGGCCTAGACCCTCCTCAGCTACGGAGATTCGGAGCTTTCTCGGTTTGACCAGTTAGTATCGTCACTTCGTGGAGGGTTTCTCGTCTATTTCCTCGCCTTTGACCAAATTGACCCAAAAGGGTGCTCCTTTCAGGTGGTCGGATGAGTGTGAGGAGAGCTTTCAGAAGCTCAAGACTGCCTTAACCACAGCTCCAGCTCTAGTTTTGCCTTCAGCTTCAGGCTCTTATACAGTGTATTGTGATGCTTCTCGGATTGGTATTGGTTGTGTCTTAATGCAGGAGGGTAGAGTAATTGCTTATGTTTCGTGCCAGTTGAAGCCCCATGAGAAGAACTACCCTGTTCATGATTTGGAGTTAGCGGCCATCATTCTTGCATTGAAGATTTGGATGCACTATCTCTATGGTGTGTCTAGTGAGGTATTTACAGATCATCGGAGTCTCCAGTACTTGTTCAAGCAAAAGGACCTAAATTTGAGGCAACGGATATGGTTGGAGCTGTTAAAGGACTATGATATTACTATTTTGTATCATCCCGGGAAGGCCAATGTAGTGGCTGATGCCTTGAGTAGAAAGGCAGTGAGTATGAGTAGCCTTGCACTCATTCCTGTTGGCGAGAGACCTCTTGCAGTTGATGTTCTGGCCTTGACCAACCAGTTCGTGAGATTAGATGTTTCGGAGCCCAGTCGGGTTCTAGCTTGTATGGTTTCTCAGTCTTCCTTATATCGCATCAAACAGCGCCAGTATGATGATCCTCATTTGCTTGTCCTCAAGGATAAGGTTCAGCACGATGATGCCAGAGATGTTACTATTGAGGATGCATGGCCGGATATGTGTGCCTAATGTAGATGGGCTATGTGAGTTGATTCTTGAAGAGGCCCACAGTTTTCGGTATTCCATTCATCCGGGTGCCGCGAAGATGTACCAGGACTTAAGACAGCATTATTGGTGGAGAAGAATGAAGAAGGATATAGTGGGGTTTGTAGCTTGGTGCCTTAACTGTCAGCAGGTAAAGTATGAGCATCAGAGACCGGGTGAATTGCTTCAGAGGCTAGAGATTCCAGAGTGGAAATGGGAGCGGATCACCGTGGATTTTGTGGTTGGGCTCCCACGGACTTCGAGGAAGTTCGATGCTATTTGGGTGATTGTGGATCGGCTGACCAAATCCGTGCACTTCATTCCAGTTGGGACTACTTATTCTTCAGGGCAGTTGGCTGAGATTTACATCCGCGACATTGTTCGCCTTCACGGTGTGCCTGCGTCCATCATTTTAGTTCGGGGCATGCAGTTTACATCATAGTTTTGGAGAGCCGTACAGCGAGAGTTGGGCACCCAGGTTGAGTTGAGTATAGCATTTCACCCTCATACGGAAAGACAGTCCGAGCGCACTATTCAGATATTAGAGGACATGTTACGCGCTTGTGTCATTGATTTCGGGGGTTCATAGGTACAGTTTCTGTCGCTCGCGGAGTTTGCCTACAACAACAGCTACCAGTCGAGCATTCAGATGGCTCCGTGCGAGGCTTTGTATGGGAGACGGTGTCGATCTCTGGTGGGTTGGTTTGAACCAGGTGAGGCTAGGCTATTGGGTACTGACTTGGTTTAGGATGCTTTGGACAAGGTTAAATTGATTCAGGATCGACTTCATGCAGTGCAGTCTAGACAGAAGAGTTACGCCGATCGGAAGGTTCGTGATGCTGCTTACATGGTCGGGGAGAAGGTTCTACTCAAGGTTTCACCCATGAAGGGTGTTATGAGGTTCGGGAAGAAGGGAAAGTTGAGCCCTCGGTACATTGGGCCGTTTGAGGTGCTTCAGAGGATTGGGGAGGTGGCTTACAAGCTTGCCTTGCCACCTAGTTTGTCGAGTGTATATCCAGTATTTCATGTTTCTATGCTCCAGAAGTATGTCGACGATCCGTCTCATGTTATGGATTTCAGCACAGTTCAGTTGGATAGTGATTTGACTTATGATGTGGAGCCGGTGGCCATTGTGGTCGGCAAGTTCGAAAGTTGAGGTCAAAGAACATATCTTCAGTGAAAGTGTAGTGGAGGGGTCAGCCAGTTAAGGAGGCTACTTGGGAGACCGAGCAGGAGATGCAAGGCAGATATCCACACCTATTGAAGACTCCAGGTACGTTTCTGTATCCATTCGAGGACGAACATTTATTTAACAAGGGGAGGATGTAACGACCCGGTCGGTCATTTTGAGAGTTGTAGCCTCGCTTCCTTATTTACTATTCATTTTATGCCTTACAGATGTTATGTGACTTGCTGGGGTAGTCGGTTCGGCTCCAGAGGGATTTCGGAATGAATTGAGAAACTTAGTCTCAAGGTTGAAAGCTTAAGTTAAAATAGTTGACCGAATGTTGACTTATATGTAAACGACTTCGTAATGGAGTTTTGATGGTTCCGTTAGCTTTATTGGGTGATTTTGGACCTAGGAGCGTGTCCGCATTGTGATTTGGAGGTCCGTATTTGAATTAGGCTTGAAATGGCATAATGGATTTTTAGGAAGCTTGACCGGGAGTGAACTTTTGATATCGAGGTCGGATTTTGATTCTGGAAGTTGTAGTAGGTCTGTAATGTCAAATGTGACTTGTGTGCAAAATTTGAGGTCCATCGAACGTGATTTGATAAGTTTCGGCATAGTTTGTAGAAGTTGGAAGTCCTTAGTTTTAATTAGCTTGAATTGGGGTGCGATTCGTATTTCTGATGTTGTTTGATGTGATTTGAAGGTTCGACTAAGTTCATATCGTGTTTTAGGACTTGTTGGTATGCTTGGTTGAGGTCCTAGGAGCCTCGGGTTGATTTCATATGGTTAACAGATCGAAAATGGGACTTAGTGCATTGCTGAAGCTGGGAATCTTCTGGTGTGATTGCAACCGCGAGGGGTTGGCTGCAGGTGCAATGCTGCAAGTGCGGCTGGTGTTGCACAGGTTTGGAGCTGGGGCTAGCCTGAGGAAGGACGCAGGTGCGAAGGGTAATCCGCATCTGCGAGCTCGCAGATGCGGATTAGACATGCGTAGGCTGTTTCCGTAGAAGCGGATCATGGGCCGCAGAAGCGCTTCCGCAGGTGCGGAACCTGGAGCGCAGGTGCGGGCCCTGGGGACTCTAGTGATTTCCGCAGAAGGGGAGGAGTATCCGCAGAAGCGGGACCGCAGATGCGGTCAAGAGAAGCACAGGTGCAAGACCCCAGGGCAGAACATTTAAATTTAAGGGTTCGCGATTTTGCTTCATTTTGAACATTTCAAGCTCGGGATTAGGCGATTTTTTATAGGATTTTTCGAGGGTTTTCTTGAGGTAAGTCACTTGTGCTCATTTTTGTTCAATAATCTTGTTTCCCCATTGAATTTCCCACCTAGATTGTGTGGTTTTGAGGTGTAAGTTAGGAGTTTGAGGCAAGAGATTTGAAGAGTTTGACTTGGAGTGACGATTTGGTGTCGGATTTTGACAAGTTTGGTATGGTTGGACTCGTGGTTGAATGGGCTTTCGAGTTTTGTGACTATTATCGGATTCTGAGACGTGGGCCCTGGGGCCGGCTTTTGCGCCGATTTTTGACTTTTGATTAATAACTTAGTGTTTTCTTATGGAATTACTTCATTTAGCTCGTACTGATTGTATCGAACTATTTGTGGCTAGATTCGGGGCATTTGGAGACTATTTCACAAGGCAAAGACGTATTGGAGTAGAGATTTGCTCGGATTGAGGTAAGTAACAGTTCTAAATTTGGTTCTGAGGGTAGGAAATCCCTTATTATGTGTCATGTGTTTGGTTTTGGAGGTGATGCACATGCTAGGTGATGGGCGTGTGGGCGTGCACCATAGGAATTGTGACTTGGTCCATTCCATGGAACTGTATAGTTGGATAATCTATTGTTATTCATATATTATTCATGTGATATAGAAATTGAGCTGCAAATCATATTAGGAATTATGTTTGGGGACCCTTGAATGTCGTGTTACATGTTGAATTATCTGCTAAATTGTTATTTTGTACTCAGTCACAGTTTTACTTGCTTATCATATCTCAGTCTCTATTGTTCTTTGTTGATACATTATATCATTTCTGTTTGGGTTGATTTTCATGATTACTGAGAGCCTGAGAGACTGTAGAGGTTGATGACTGAGTGAGGTCGAGGGGCTGATTTTGAGGATACTTATGGGATCGGGCTGCACGCTGCAGCATGTTTCATTGATTTTTGTCATGACTGGCTTGTTATAGCGCTTGGACTGAAGGAGTCCCTCCAGAGTCTGTACACACACCTAGTGACCGCAGGTACCTACTGAGTACGAGTGCCGAATGCTGAGTGCCGAATGCCGAGCGACTGAGAGGAATGAATGACTGTGAGGTTGGAATGTATGGGACTGAGTGACTGTTGCTCTGAAATTATGCCTTTAATTCCATTACTGTTGTATTTCAGCTGGCATATATCACTGTCATGAAATTTCTGAAATATATTATATCTTGTTGCAAGTGAACCTGACATGAGTTAATTGTTTTGACCTTAATTGTCGAACTTGAAAGCATGCCTATTTTCCCATGTTGTAATTTTCTATAATTGAACTATATCCGTAAACTCGTCACTACTTTCAGTCCATTATTTAGTCTTATTACTTACTGAGTTGGTTGTACTCACGCTATACCCTGCACTTAGTATGCAGATCCAGGTGTTTCTAGACACGGTGGGTGTTGATTTCTTTGCGCAGCTTGATCGTTTGGATATTCCAAGGTAGCTGCTCGCGTTCGGAGACTTTGTCTCTCTTTCCCTATCTTTCAGCTTTATGTATTTAGTTTTAGTCTTTCATAGACAGTATTTTCGGACTTGTGTTGTATAGATGCTCATGTACTATGTGACATCCCGATTTTTGGGGACTTCCACGTTGAGTTTTTGGGTTTCTATCCTGTTTATGAGATTTTTTATTAATTAAAGTGTTTTAATTCATTTTCTGTTAAAAGTGTTGGGAAACATTTTGAAATGTCGGCTTGCCTAATACCACGTTAGGCGCCATCATGACAGGCTAGGTTTTGGGTCGTGACATTTATTCAATGTAAAATCTATCTTTAAATGGTAAAAAGGGCGAACAATATTTTGCTAAGGGCATTCGTGCTTTTAATATAGTACGAGTCTCTATTTCATGTGCCTCGCACGTGTAGCCCCTATTCTGGAAATGTATATTCAAGTCAATAAGCACATATATTTGAGTTAAATATTACAAATACTTTAAATTGGATACTTGTGTTTGAGTAGACTTATTTCTAGATTTTATGTAACATTGAGTAACGTAAATATGAACTTGGATTGTATCTAAATTTCTTTTTTCATATTCATATTTTTAGAATAATATACTTGCTCTGTTTCATTTTATATTGCACATTTTTTTTAGTTCGTTAAAAAAAGAACGACATATTTTATATTTAAAAATATTTTAATTATAAACTTATTATTTTACCTTTAATGAGATGATATTTCGAGGATATTTTGATCGTTCGACATTTAACTTTCTAATATTCGTGTGATTATAATAACTAACAAAGACAAGACCAAGATTTGCAATATATGAGTTTTAGGTTTAATCCGTTTAAGTTATTGAGTTTTAATTGATAATTTATAAATTAATTGGGAGACAATGTAGGTTATGAGGTTGCTTCTGTTTCATAAAACTCATTATTATCAGTTTTCATATGGAGGCTAATAGCTCATCAGAATTTTTTTTGTCATGTTTCAGTTTCTTCACTCATCACATTCAGCTCAACCATGAGACTTATAACCGGAACCTGCAATAATAAAGTCAATTCTACCATATATTATCGAATTTACATTTTAAACTGCGAACTGTATAAATATTTTCAGTGATTATACAAAAAAAAAATACCAAAATATGAAACCTTACCAATTTTTTAATGTTAGAGAAGAAGAAGAAGATCGACGAACTCGAATAAGCGAAGCAATCAGCGAAAAAGAGCAACTTGAAAGAGGGGGCATACTACAGATTATCAAACGTGCGAGATGGAAACTTGGGCAGATTCACACACAACCAGATTCACAACTTGTGTTTTTAGAAAACACAAATAAAGGAGA
Organism: Nicotiana obtusifolia; assembly: GCA_002018475.1. Lineage (NCBI taxonomy): Eukaryota > Viridiplantae > Streptophyta > Magnoliopsida > Solanales > Solanaceae > Nicotiana > Nicotiana obtusifolia. The sequence continues at coordinate 91,325 of MCJB01044960.1, read as the reverse complement.
CGGGCAGAGCTTGGCGGAATACTAAAGCAGAGCTGATGCGCGCGCGACTTGTGTTTTGAGAATACAGAGAGTTTATTTACTTTTTAAAACTTTTTATTTCAATATATTAGTTTTGGCGTCTGATTTTCAGAAAATAATAATTTTTAAATATTTTGATATTAGATTTGGCGGCACACTCTCACACTCAATGCCCCTCAATTATAATTTGGGATCAATTATTAATTTCTTTATGGACCAGATTTAATACCTACGCAATAAAATAAAGCATTAAAGACCGCAATTTAATCTCGTCCCAATAAATTTGCGACGGAATATTAACTCGTCCCTATTTAGTTGGTCGTAAATAAAGCTTTTTTCTCATAGTGAATTAAGGTTAGAATTCTAATACCGGAACCTGCAAAGTTGTTGATGTAAAAACTCAATATATACTTAAGAACAAAAGATGTAACGTGGGGAAAGCTTGAAAATAAGAGTGTTGGCAATTGCTTTCTGCTCTCTTATTCGACAGAATGAAGAATGATTTATGAGACTATGAACTTGTGAGTGTAGAGAAGCCAAAAGCAATATAAAAGATTGAGTAAAATATAGTTTGAAGAGAGAGTAATAAAGTGATAAAAGTAATATTGGCCATGTGATAATGATGATGGTGTATAAAGGAGGTAAGAATACACACGTAAGGTTTAGGGCCTTTAGGGTGAATTCCAAAAGTAATTATTTCTATTCCCATTATCTCTAGCGGTCCCAAATTTTCTTTTTTATGAAAAAATGAGCTTTTTCTTTGATATACTAAATATTTTTAAAAGAAAAATTATCACATACAACTATTTAATATTAGAAATTTTGGGGTCTTTGTATTTGTGGGTCCTAAAGCAATTACTTGACTTGCTTTATTATTGAGCCGCAGCTCAAGTTCAATGGGATTTTTACGTAGAAATAGCGTGGGATAGCCACTTTTTAACATGATATTTAGTTATTATCCAGTATTTTTAATGCTGAGCAAAAATAGCCACTACTTTTTTAAAATTAATACGAAAAGACGTTTTTACCCTTTCTTCATGAGTACTGTGTAAATATTAAGGACATGGCGTTCTTAACATTTACACCGCACACATGACGTTAAGGACGACATGTCCTTAACATTTACACTGCACATATGAAGTTAAGGACATGATGTCCTAAAGTTAACAACGGAAGGTGCAAATACAGGATACTTTGTCCTTAATATTTACATAGCATTCGTGAAGTTAAGGACACTGTGTCCTTAATATTTACACAACACTCAAAAAGTTAAGGACACTATGTCCTTAACATTTACACTGTGCACATAAAGTTAAGGACACCATGTCCTTGACATTTACATTGTACATATGAAGTTAAGGACATGAGGTCCTAAAGTTTAACAACAGAAGGTGCAAATACAAGCTAAGAACATTATGTCCTTAACATTTACACTGTACACATGAAGTTAAGGACGCCATGTCCTTAACATTTACATTGCACATATGAAGTTAAAGACATGATGTCCTAAAGTTTAACAACGAAAGGTGCAAATATATGACAATTTATCCTTAATATTTACACAGCATTGATGAAGTTAATGACACCATGCCCTTAATATTTACACAGCACCCATGTTTAGCATAGGGGTATTTTCGTCCGGACGAGTAAAACTTAATAAGCACCGGCTAAAGAGTAAATACATTTTAAACAGTGGTTAAAGAGTAAAGACATCTCTAATTAGTGGCTAATTGAGCACTTCCCCAGATTTTTACCTACATATACCACATATTAAATTTATTTACCCTTCTTAATCAAGTTCTAACTTAATTACATGGGCGTATACAATTTATCAATTATATACAAATTAGTAATTGATGAGTATCTCTTTATATTAGGAATTGAATAGGGAATGAGCTATCTCCCCATCTTTGCTCTCTCTCTCTCTCTCTCTCTCTCTCTCTCTCATTTCTTCCCCAATTCGCTTTTCTATGTTTTTATCCTCTTTTTTATCAATGAATTTCAATTATTTTAATATAGAGTTTTAACTTAGCAATTTCCTTTCATGTTACACAATTGGTGTTCGAATTGAAATTGTCAATCAATAAATTTTGAAGGTGGTTGATTCTCCATCATTGACAGCCATTCAAAGCTTTGAATTCGAATTTGGATTTTAAAAAACATTGTTTGTTTAAACTGGGTGTTGTTGCAAGCATTGAGAATACTTTTTGGAGTTTATATCTCAATTTTGAGGATGTTTGGTGAAAATTAGACTTGATTTTGAGGGTGTTTGGTGAACATACAATATACTTACGAAATTGTATTAAAGTTGTATGTAAATTATATTTAAGTTATATTCTGTTGTAATTATATTTTTTTATTTGAATATTGTATGAAAGTTAAAAAAAATTGTATAATTTATGAATCGTTGTATGATTGGGATTTCAGAGAGGAAGAAGAACACACCACATACAAAATATATACAAATCATATACAGAATACATACAAAAGACATATTGTATACAATTTATATGAAAATTACATTTAAGTTGAATGATGTTGTAGTTCTATTAAACTGAGTAAAAATGATGTATAAAAGTTATAAATAAGTCGTATACTATATAATTAATTGTATAAAATTTATTTTTAATTTATATGTTATTATAGATATATCAAATTTGTATCAAATAAGGGACCTCTTCTCTCCAATTTCTAAAAGTTAAGAAAACATCGTTTTTAGTTGAATATTTCATTTTTATAAGATTGGTTTGGGATTTAACTTTGTTACAAACTATAATAGATAACCTTTCTATATAATTCATTACGGTGGTTTATTTATTTATTTTTTGAATAACCTAAATTTAAGCGAATAATTATGCAAAAAAATATTGTTCAATGCATGCCTCCATGAGCAGAACTCCAGTGTGCAACAGATCACATGCATCACCATTACAAACTATATTTCTCGTCAAGAGCAGTACATCTTCATATCTCCTTATTCAGTTATTCTTCTTCTCAGCACGCAAATATGCTAGTTGCTTTCGGTTTTCCATAAATGAGTGAGCTACTGTAAATACTGGAGTAAATTTTATGGGTGGTCATTCAACTTTGTATTCATTATGCAAAAGTTATTTTTCTTTTTTTTATTACGTAACAATCATTCAACTTTGTGTTCATTACCCAAAGTCACTTTTCTTTCTTTTGTTACACAAATATTATTTTACCTTGCTCTATTTATCAAAAAATTCACCTTGGTCATATTTTATAATACTTTTACTTGAAAAGCCTGTTATATCCTTGACATTATAAATTCTCTCATTTATGTATAATACCTTTTATATTATATACTATATAATATATTTTTACCTAGGTATTTTACTTATAATTAAAATAACTTTAAATTATTTTTATAATATATATATACATTTAATTTTTCCATGGCACTCAATTTGTTTAATCATATTCAAACATGAACAGGTTTTAAATATAAAAATAATAAAAACTTTTTTTAATATTTATTTAAAATAATAAAAATAGATTTATTTAACAAATGATAGTTTTTTTATAATAAAATAAAAATTTTAAAAGAAATTTCAAAGATATTTGTGTTTTTAAGTTTTTTAAAGCTTTATCTGTTAATATTATTTATTTGAAAGTATTAATTTGATGTGTCATTTTGCTAAATGTGTGTATTTTATTTATTAAATTAATGGGTATGGCTTGGCTGATAAATCAATAAGCTTTATTTTTTTAATTTTCATTAAACATATTTCATTAATCATGATTAAGAACGTGAACTTGAGATTTCTTCATGGTAATGTTACTGATAAATTTAATAATGCTACTTATATATCTTGAAATTAAATATTAAGAAAAAAACTAAATGTACGAATATATTATAAAAATAATAAATAAAATAATATTAAGTTATTTTAATTATAAATAAAATATCTGCGTAAAAGTATATTATGTGGCATATAATATAGAAGGTATTACATAAATGGAAGGATTTATAATGTCAAAGGTATAATAGATTTTTCAGGTAAAATATTTATAAAATCTGGTCAAAGTGATTATTGTGATAACTGGAGCATAGTAATATGATTTTATGTAACAAAAGAAAAAAAAAATGACTTTGGGTATTGAACACAAAGTTGAATGACTTACATAACAAAAGAAAGAAAAGTGACTCTTGGGTAATGAACACAAAGTTGAATGACCGCCCGTAAAATTTACTCCAACTGCTGATGCATAACTTTTGAGAAAAACAAAGTACTATGCATTTACTGTTTTACCACTTAACAATATTAAACAAAATGATTTGATACGAGTATCGAGTCTAAATTAAAAAATATTTTAAAAGGGTGTAACAAATTTTTTTATTTTAAGGCACTAATAATGGATTGTATATGGAGAGAGGCGGTAGAAAATAGGAAAAGATGAGAGGAAAGGAGAGGAGAAAAAAAAAGAAAAAGGATATAATTGAATCCCATAATTTAAGGCATTAATGATAGATTTGTATATAAATTCTAAGCAAATCTTATTTAGGACGGATAATATATAAAATTAGAATAACTTTAATAAATAAATTTCAAATATTGTATAGAAACGAAAAGTTCCCAAACTCGTAATCTTCTGGAACGATGAAGTTAGTGCTCTTTGAGAAACAATCTAATTTGTATAATTATAATTTTACGAATAGAAGGTCAAAGTGGATTGGCATTCGAAGTCCAAATAAATTCATGTTAGCTAAAATTTTAGTTAAATTCAATGTCAGGTAAAGTCTACATATTACTATTTTATCCAACATGGGATTATCTTTATAATAAATAATTTATTGCTTTAAGGTATAAAAGTCGGTCAATATTTTGAGGTATTTTGTCATTCAACATTTAACGTATAATATTCGTACTTTTATAATAATTAGTATAGTGTACGCGCGTTGCGCGTATACTCAATATTGATGAGAATAATCTTTTTAATAATAACATGACGTAATATTTAAAAGGTGTGTTTGCATTAAACCCCTTTTATTTTTATTGTCTCGATTCAATTCAGAAGCCAAAAAATTTGATGGCTCGCAGTCTTGATGAATAATAATAATAATGATTGTTACATGACTCCTATAATAAACGATTCTCTTAGATATAAATGAATCTCTTTTTTGGTTGTTTAATTAGACTACAATAAGTTTTCTTTGTTACCCGAGAGAATACAAGGTCATTTTAATAGCTTTCAACTTCATAATAATTTTTAGGTATAGCAATTTTTATTATTGAGTTGGGCCAATCAGTCATGTAGCCATACTTCGTGAGCACTAAAATAATTATAATATTCATAATATATTTTATCTTTACCTTCTAATAAATATTTTTTTAATATTTATGTGGTAGGAAAAGTAAATTGATTGTTTTTTGTACTATCAAGTATATGTGTTCGAATACTTTAGTTCAGTGGTTGGGAAAAAATTGACAAATAAGCCTATTATAATTTTCCGAGTTTCTAGACAGGCGCTTCAAGACTACAGTTACATATCAATGTGAGATTACTTATTTTGATTAAGCAACCAGATTGCTTTATGTATTATTAATTCGTGTCTAGTCCTTTGGGCATGCTCCAAACATATTATCGATTTTTTTTAAATAAAATAAGTATTGTTTTTAAGGTACTCTTTTGTAAGAGTACTTCGTATTAAAATTGGCAGGATTTTGTTACTTTTTCTAACTTCGTGTGGGATTTATAGCTCCTGTAAATAATAAAAAATTTAATAAATAAACTTTAGTTAATTTTAAGGCACACCAAATATTAGGAAAAGCAACAAAAAAAGAAGTTATAATTATGTTATATAGTCATCATAATTTTAAACATTAGTTTTTTTCCTTATTACAAAATTGACAGTAGAAAAATTATCAACGTCAAGTAGAGGGGTCGCATTTGATTTTGTCCTTGAGATTGTGAATATATCAATATTAAGATTGTGAAACACTACTAGAATTTCTGCAAAAAACGATCAAAATTTAGCAATCAACGTTGGTCTGTAAAGAAAAGCGATCAAAGTTGGTCGCTAAACTGCTGAAAATAATAAAACAACGATTTTAAATGCATTAGCTTGGTCGATAATTTCGTCAAACTGTTGACCGGACTGGTCAGACTTGCTTGGTCAAAGAAATACTCAGATTAGCGACCAACGTTGGTCGCTTAAGGGGACCCACTTATAAAATTTTAATTATTATAATAATATTTAAATTAAATTATAAAATATAAATAAATAAAATCTAAAATTAGCGACCAAAGTTGGTCGCTAAATAAAGAGTAAACAGATTGAGACCAACTTTGGTCGCTAATCAGGGACACAGTTCGATATTATATGAAATATAAATAAATATGATTTTAATTTAGTGACCAACTTTGGTCGCTTAATTTTAAATTATGTATATTTGGCGACCAAGTTGGTCGCTTTTCAGGTCAACATTGGTCAAAATTAAAATCACTTTTGTATTTACTATCTAAAAAATATAAAGGTAAGCCGTTAACACTTTTGTAATACAAGGGATGAATAGACTAAAATATACTCTAACATGCTATATATGCAGTTAAGTAGTACTACAAAGCGTGCGTGCGTATCCATATATATATATATGAACATGAAGCGCTCGGAACATAGGGACGGGTTCTTTTAGACATTAATACACTTTTAAATTAATTCATCGACTTATAACCTACTCATATGCATGTATATATATTAACAATAAATTAAAACGTCTCGACTTATATCAATTAATATATATATATATATATATATAAAAGCTATATTCGATATAATATTAGCTAATGCGCTAATACTTAGTGCATAGTATAGTATAGTATATATATATACTAAGTGTATTGTATATACTAAGCGTATAGTATAGTGTATTATATATCAAGGTGTATATATATATATATAAGAACATGAAGCGCTCGGAACACAGGGACGGGTTTTTTTAGGTATTGATACACTTGTAAATTGATTCATCGACTTATAACCTACTCATATGCGTGTATATATATATATATTAACAATAAATTAAAACGTCTCGATTTATATCAATTAATATAATATATATATATATATATATATATATATATATATATATATATATATATAGAGAGAGAGAGAGAGAGAGAGAGAGATTATATACTATATACTATATTATACTGTATATATCGAATATACCTTGATATATAATACACTATACTATATATATAGTATAGTGTATTATATAATACACTATACTATTCACTTAGTATATATAATACACGTAATATATATAATAGACTATACTATAGCGACTAAAAATAGCGACCAACGTTGGTCGCTCTTTTCAATTTAAAATTTTTAGTTATCGACCAATGTTGGTCGCTATTTTTGGTCGCTTTTCTAATTTTCAGAGACAAAACCGGGGTTTTTCCCATTTCTCTTATTTCCCCAAAATTTTTCAACTCTCTCTTATTTCCCCAAAATTTCAGTCGCCCAAATCCCATCCCCCACCCCGCGCCACCAGTGCCCCTTGCTCGCCGCCGTCTCGCCGCGTCGCTGCCCACTGCTCGCCGGCCACCAGCACTGCCGCCCCTCTCTCTCTCCTTCTCCACCTAAAAAATATCAAGGTTAGAATTATAACCTTCAATCTTTGTTATTTCTAGTGTGTGTGTTAAAATATTTGATGTATTGTAGTTTATTGTTTCAATTAGTATTTCAATTCTTTGAACATTGTATTTTATTGAGGATTAGGGTTTAGGTCTTGTTTTAATTAGTCTTGTTTTATTTGTTTCTTGGTTTGTTTGCCACTTCTTGCATTATGTTTCCTCTGTATTTTCAGTTCAATTGCAGATAATTCACTTAATTTTTAGGTTTTAATCCACTTATTATGGACCATTATTTGTAGTAATATTTAGGTGACCATTATTTCCAGTTCAATTGCAGTAATATTTAGTAATATTTCCAGTTCAATTGCAAATAATCTTTCTGCTTTAGTAGGCATATCTTTTACTTCTCTTTTGTATGAATTGAACTTTTAGTTTATAAATTGAACTTTTTGTTTGTAAATTGAAATATTAGGATATGAATTGAAATTTTAGGATATGAAATTAATTAACTAGAAAAAGATTAGGATATGAATTAACTAAATTAATTTCCTCTTGTTTTATTTGTATAGATGGAACATCGTACTTGGATGTACAATAGGAATTATCCTAATCGACATGGATTGAGGGAGGATTTTGTAGAAGGGGTGAATGATTTTATTAGACATGCAATGTCACTTCCACCATAAATTGAACACTATTTGTCATACACTTGTTTCAAATTTGAACACCTTGATAAAATCACCCCACCCCTTTGCCTTGTTTCTCTCTATTTAAAATGTGATTATGAAGGGTGAAGGTCCCTATATCACCGTCTCAGTACACCCAAGCCAAGTTAATTCTAAATTAATAATGGGATAGCAGGTTATTAAACATTAATTTCATCGATATAATACCACCCATTAGAGCATAATTTGGATTTAGTATTGAAGCTCAAAGAAAGAAAGAGAGTAAATTCCTAAGAATTTAGGGATCTTTACATAAATAGCCAGTCATATTAATTGTTTACTTTTTCTTGCGATATATATAGATTATACACATATAATAAATAAATTATGCATATATTATACATTCACTTATTAATTTTAATTTAAATGGTAGGATGGACGCTATTTGAGTTAATTCTTCAAGAATATTTTAGCTGAACCAAGGCCGAAAAGATCCTTGAATGGTCCATTTTCCAAGTCCAAATATCTCTTAAAGACCTACATTTTGGACCCATCAGATGGCCCAACTCTGGCAAAACACCGAGCCCAAAACCCAAGGAACCCTCTAGAACCAATCTCAGCCGTCAATTTACATTACCAACGACTACGATCTTGGGTCTAGAATCTTCTCTACTTGTAACAAGACCTAAGTGCCCTTCCTAATCTCCAAAAATTTAACTCAAGTCTGGTCAAGATTTCCCAATCCGATTCACAGAAATAAATCTTTCCTTTTTCCAATAAAAGATCTCTTTTGCCTTTTTACCAAAATTTCTGTCAGTCACGTTCTTCCAACTTTTCATTTCCTTCTCTATCATCTTGCTCTCTTTCTGAATGCACAGATAGTGCGCCTCCATTTTTTACTAACTCTCGCCTGCCGCCATAACTGACCACCTCAGGTCACAGAACGGCTCTTTTAGCCGTTCAAATTTGAAATCCCACCTAAAGAACCCTAGCTCTACTTTCTCCTTTAAATACTTGCATTTGCGAGAGTTTGAAGGGAAGTTTTTGCCGCCCACTTTCACCCCAAAGTAGAGTTTTCTACCCGTCCATGTAAGTTTGGTCGAGGGCCGAGCCTCGACTGTACATGTAAGTTTTCACTTTTCATTAAGTATTTTGATTTACTTTTATATAAATTTTGAAATACTAATTCAATGTAATTTTTCTTATAGGGTCGCTTCACAGCTGAAGTGGAGGAATTCATACGCAGTCAGCCACCTAATGAGTCGGGCGACCCAATCCAACCTTCGGACGAGGATGCTGAAAGAATATGGACGCGGGCTGCTGACGGTCCAAAATAGGGGAAGGTATACGGGCTTCCTACTAAGAAATTCCAGCGCTATAAGTGTGGAATGCAAGGAATAGGGACTTCCTCGCAAGCCGAGCAACTTGATGGGGAGAGCCTCTCCTCTGTGCGGGAGACTGTGGCAAAGCTCACAGCCGAGCTAGAAGTCGCCAAGGAAAGAGAAAGGATTAGAGATGCTCAGTATATTGGCATACAAGAGCAGCTCAAATCTCTCTTGGCTTCTGGCAGTTTTCCGATTCCCCGGTCTCGTGAGTCATCGCCAGAGGCTCGCCTTCCCCGTGCTCGTTCCTCCCGTCCTCCCCGTTATCATTCTTCCCGTCCTAGACAACTATTCCCTTGTGCATACCGTTTCGTGATGAAAGTTCATCAGACGGTGATGATAATGATGTACAAAATAATCCTTGACTTGTAATAACAATGAACTTAGTTTGGTTAGCTTAATGTATTAGTTCTATTGAACTTTATAGTTTGTTAGTTTTAATGTTGTTGTTGTTGTTGTTTGTTGTTGTTGTTTTTGTTGTTGTTGTTTATTATTGTTGTTGGCATAAAATGCCTGTTTAGGAATTTTGGTAAGCTAGCAGGTAGTGTAGTTGCCAAAACAGGCAGTTTCAGCCAAAAATATACCAAGAAAAGCGACCAACGCTGGTCGCTAGTTGATCGCTTTTCCCTTAAAAAAACAATTTTCTGGGCAACAGCGACCAACTTTGGTCGCCATTTAACCCAGATTTCTCAAAAGCGACCAACTTTGATCGCTATTTCATTTTAAAAAAATAGTTTCTGCAAATATAGCGACCAAAGTTGGTCGCTTATAATTAAAAAAGAATTTAATTCTTGCAAATAGCGACCAACTTTAGTCTCTTACTTTAAAAAAAAATCAAAAAAATTAATAATATAGCGACCAACTTTGGTCTCCATTTTTCAGATTTTAAAATATAATATTTTCTTTACAGACCAAAGTTGGTCGCTTTTTTATGATTAATAATAAATAAATAAAAACATAATTTACATTTGGAGACCAACTTTGGTCGCTAATATTATATTATTAAAATATTAAAAGTGAAAAAAGTTGGTCGCTATTTTTTTTACCCGGAATATTTGGTCCTTTTACCTTAGAGAGCAAAGTAACTTTGGTCCCTAAGGTAAAGTGACCAGCTTAATATCGACCAGGCCTGTTTGGTCGCTTTTTGGTCGCTTTTTTGCCAATAAGCGACCAACTTTAATCGCTTTTCGTGGTCGCTTTTTTTCGAATTTCTAGTGAAATTTTCTCGGTAAAAAGCTAGTCTTTACCTATAAAAATCTCGTCCATGAGGGAGAATTAAGTTTTTTGGTGATAATTCAAACTTCCCATATTTATATTGTGTTTGATTGTCCATGTTCTTTAATTTTTATTATAAGCTAAAATCATAATAGAATATAAAGCCCCAGCATATTAGGATTTCTCACATAGTTTAAATAAGGAAAGATTTAATTAGCAAAATTTTAGTTTATTTAGAATTTCTAAATATTAGTAAGATAATAAAATGACTATTTTGTCCAGTATAAACTCTATTTTAAAGGAGTTAAAAAGGCGTACAATATTTCGCTAAAGATTTTCGTACTTTTAATATAAATTTTACACATATATATATAGTGGGAGAGATATAGAAAACTCGATAAACATTTTTTTGCCGTAGTATTTTATTTTCTTTATGCGGGAAGACATGCAATAACACATCTAAAAGTAATCATAAGTAATCTTGTTTCCGGAGTACGTACTTGGTATGGTTTCTGAAACAAAATATTTTTTCCTATCACAGTCAGGGGCGGAGCCAGCTCTTTAGTTACGGATTCGGTCGAATTCAATAGCTTTAGTTCAAATTTTATTTTTGTCTTAAAAATTCATTGAATATGCACAAATTATTAAGTTATAACCCAGTAATTTAAAAAAACTAGAATCCTGAATTCATAAGTTTCAAATTCTGACTTCGCCTCTGATCACCGTATAAGTATTTGTTATGATACTATCTTTTATTCTTCGAAACTAAATTTCAATTAAATAAAAGAGTATATATCGAAGTACATACTAGATATAACTTTTGAAATATATATATATATATATATATATATATATATATATATATATATATATATATATATATATATATATATATTTTTTCAGATCACCATACTTCATTTGCTATGATTTCATCTTCCCCACAACAAAGCTGAATTCAAATGAATAATCAAAATATCAAAATCACTTTGCTAAGAAATTTGTTTCCCTCTGCAATATGTTTGCATAGGATGGTAAGACTCAAAATTATTTGAAGTTCTCTGTAGTACCACATTAACAATATCGAAACACACCTTTCATAACAAGTGAATATTTGTAAGGCTTAATTTGAACTCTTCCACCAAGAACCACATGTAAGGTTATATTTATGTATATAACTTAACCATTTGAAAGGAGTAGAAATTAATATTTGTGGTCATTTTTCTTCCACGAGATAACAGTGTGTTTTGTATGATGAAAATATTTTTTCTTGTTCGGGTGTCATTGAAAGATATCACTTTTAGTACGAAAAATATAATGGAGGCGTGCAAAGGTTTCCTCGAATCAGATGGAGATTAGCCTTCAAATGTAAAGGTAAAAGGGAGTTTGATTGCAAGATCCCAGTATTCAAAGTTTACTCTGAGGGTGTGTTTGATATGAAGAAAAATATTTTTCATGGAAAATATTTTCATGAAAAATGAGTGGTTTTGTCACTTATTTTCCTTTGTTTGGTTGGAGAGCAGAAAATATTTTTTTAGGAGAATATTTTATAGTGTTACTCTCCTTACTCCTTCCCCCAAGTCCCCATGTTTCCTTGCTCTGCCCATATACCTAACCTCTATTTTCTTCAACAATTTAATTGTTCTTCTAAAAATTCACATGCCCCTAAATGAACTAATGTGCTGCTTTATTTTTTTTATGCAAAACAACGTTGAAATTTATGATCCATAACTATAAAGAAAATACTCTTTTTTGGTTGAAAAAGAAAGTTGATGCAATATAATTGCTCTGATACCAACTGATGCAATATAAAAAACGGAAACAAGAAAACAAAGATAGAATTAAGACGCTCAATGAACTATCAAGACAACAAGTAGGAACTAGTCTACTTACCTTCTTGATGAAGTCACGGAGTACCAATACTATACGAACAACCCTCAAGACAACAATGGTCTTGCAAACTGTTCGATCAAACAAAGGAACAAGTTCAATTTTGAATCACACCAAAATTGGACAAGTTAATTCACACGATTTTGGGAGCAATGTGCTGCCGTTTTTTGATTGATAATAATGTCAAAAGGTAGGTATCAAAATAATGAAGTGTTTAGGCTTATATAGAATGAGCTTTTACCTAACTCAACTAGGAAAAGAATAACTAATTAACCTAAATCAACTAGGAAACAACTAATTAACAAAAAGGCCACAGTTTGGCTAATTTAAAGAATAGTCACGCAGGACCAAACAAATAAGAATTAATGTCTTCTACAGCAACACAATAATACAACATAAACACAAATGTACATCTTCAACACAAGATTCGTCCATAGCAAGATTTATGGACGCTTGGATCTTCTCCAAGGCTAACCAACGCCTTTTCTTGTCTTGTTCATAGATGGCATTGATAACACTTGATCAAATTTATTTGCATCATTAGTACTCTTTCTACAACATAAAAATAAAGTAATAATTTTATTGAAATAAATGAAAGTACTTTTTCTAAATCAATAACAACAATACCCAGTATTATCCCACATCGTGGAGTCTGGGGAGTGTAGTGTGTATGCAGACCTTACCCCTACGTTGTCAGGATAGAGAGATTGTTTCCACTAGACCCTCGGCTCAGGAAAGCATAAGCACCACATTAATAAAAATATAGACAAGAAAGGACAATACCAAAAAGTCATATAAAAATAAAATAAAAACAATAAGACAGTAATGTGATCAACAAAGAAAGAAAATAAACGGTTAGCCATAAAAACCTACTACCAACAGAAAGCAAGACTGCGTGCCAATACTAACTTATGAACACTCTAGATTACCTATCCTACTACCTTAATCCTCGACCTTTGTACCTTCATATCTGTTATAACCCATATTTGTACACGTTAGATTACACTGTAAGACAGTCTACATAGGTCCGAGAAGAGAATTACCTTTGAGACAATAAGAGTTTAGTCCTACTAGTCTTAAATGATGCAAGGGTGTATAAGGGTGGTTAACAAGTATTAGAAGATAAACGAGTTAAGGATGTTGTAACTCGTATTTTTGGGTAAATTGAGAGGCGATTAACATCACCAATAGGTCATGTTTTAAGGCATTTGAATCATATAATATCCGTTTCATAAGTCTTGAAGTCAAACGAGTTATGAAACAAAAGTTGACAAAAGTTGTCGCAACTTAGGTTCACAATTTTACTTAAACGTTAGGTCAAATGTTTGTGAGATTTTCTCCCAATTTACAAGGAATTACGGGGTGATCTACCTACCAAATTAAAGGTCTATGAGTCTAGTTTCCAACGCATCAAACCGTTTGTCAATACGATCTCGGAGTATTGAGATAATTGTATTTTCGCAGACCTGCTCAAATTGGTAGGTGACAAGTAGGTGCATCACCTACTTGTCAAAATTAGGGGACAAAATTAAAAGCCCCAAAGTCGGCCAAGAGGGGACCTTTAAGAGCTTTTAAACTCAGTTATTTCACTATCATTCCAGACCTTCAAAACCGAAATTGAACCCCTGCAACCCCTCCCCAAAAATCCCACACAAACCCTAATCGATTTTCCCCCTCTTTCAAGTTCTAATTGGGGGTGAAACCTAGAGTTTGAAGAACCAAAGCAAGGGCTGAGTTATCTAAAAAATAAGGTGAGTTTACTGCTCTCTTTCATATATTTTTTCTACTGTTAAGTCTTGGTAATTCGTTCTATATATGTAAGAACTCACGGGACGGTGATTGGAAGCCGTGAGTTCGAGTTATTCACTTGTAGCGGACTGTTTTGTGGACTGTTTTGTGTTGCTGTAAAGCTGCGTGTTTTACTACTGATTTGTGGAGTTTTGGAGGAGGAAGGGAGTGGAGAAACACCATATATATTTAGGGTTGTGGGATGATAGTTGTTCGTAACATTTCCGGGTCGTTTGACACGACTATGGTGGCCATCGTATGTATGAAGTGATTGACTTGTGCGTGGATTATTTTGGGAGGCTTAATATGATTATTATTGATGTTGTTTGGCCTGTTTTGTGATTGTGTTAACTTGTGGGAAGTCCTATATATAGGGGAGGTGCTGTCCGTTTTATCGCAAAATAAGTTACAGTCGATACAAATAGTTACAACGCTTAAACGATAACGGTAGTGTCATTTCTCTTATTGTAGACTAAGGAGTCGTGGAATATTCATAGCTTGAGGTTGGGAAGTATATACAAGGTATGTGAGACTGTCCTTTTCCTTCTTTTGCACGACTCTGACTGTACATAATGCAATGAACGAGCCCTAAAGATACTCTACTCTTAGAAGGTAGTAGTACTTATATTGTTTCCCCTCTTATGGGAGGATTGATATGTTATTATTTCTTCGACCTTACGGCACCATGATAGTATGAATCTTATGAGTCCAGCATGCATTATCTATTTTACTTTACCGCGCGGCGCTATAGTCGGTCGGGCAGGCACCTATTGTGCAAATATATATTTTACTCTATTTAGTCGCGCTATAGACGACAGCTATTTTACCTTACCGCGCCGCACTATAGTCGGCCGGGCAGGCACCTATTGTGTAACCACTGATCAGTTGGGTATGATGATGAGGAGGCCCACAGAGGCATATGTATAAGATGATGATGAGGCCCACAGAGGCGTATATATGTATATGATGATTTTCCAAAGGATATATATATATATATATGTATATGCATATACACGTCAGGCATGATATGGTTAGTCGCCCTCAGAGGCATTCAGATGGTACAGGTTGTATGTCTCTTATCCTGATGCTTATTATTGTTCTTACATTATGTTTCCTGTCTTACATACTCAGTACATTATCCGTACTGACGTCCTTTATTTGTGGACGCTGCATGTCGTGCTGCAGGTCTGGGCGGGCAGATAGACGAGGCTCCCCCACCACAGTAGTCTACCCAGTTCAGCAGATATCGGCGAGATCCATCCTTCGGACTTGCCACAGTCTTGATATGCATTCTGTTATAGGCATTATGGGCATGTCGGTGCCCTATTCCGACATAGGTTGCATCATGTACGTTTTTGTAGAGGCTCATAGACAAGTATCAATTTATGCATAGAAAGCGATGGGTTGACCTATGTACAGTTGAATTGCCTTGTCGGCAAACGTATATATTTTATTTTATGGTTTTGCATTGCAGCCTTGTTGGCCATATTATGTATATAAGTATGTTCGTATCATGTTATGATGTCCCAGTTCATTATGGTTATTGTTCAAGATTGTATGTATATGACAAGCCTTATAGATAATAAGGAAAGTCAGATGAAGGGTATGCCGGCGCCCGTTGAGTAGGGTCCGGTGCCAGTCGCGGCCCTCCAGCTTGGGTCGTGACAATATCAATGGTCATGTCTTCGGTCAGCTGAAGTTGCGCCATGTCTTGCCTAATCATATCTCCCCACCTTTTCTTTGGCCTACCTTTACCTCTCCATAGGCCCTCGAATGTCAACCTCTCACACTTCCTCACCGGGGCGTCTGTGCTCCTCCTCCTCACATGACCAAACCACATATGTCGCGCTTCCCGCATCTTGTCCTCAATAGGGGCCACACCCACCTTGTCGCGAATAACCTCATTTCTGATCCTATCTAACCTGGTATGAACGCATACGCATCTCAACATCCTCATCTCTACCATTTTCTAGATATGAGCGACCTTGACTAGCCAACACTCAATCCCATACAACATCGTTGGTCTGACCACCACTTTGTAGAACTTACCCTTAAGTTTTGGTGGCACCTTCATGTCACACAAAATACGGAAGTGAGTCTCTTTCATCTATCCCACCCTAATACGATGTGTGACATCTTCATCAATCTCCCCATTCCCCTAAATAATAGACCCAAGGTACTTAAAACTCCCTCTCCTAGGGATGACATGCGAATCCAGCCTCACTTCCCCTTCCCCTCATTGAGTCTCTCTACTAAACTTACACTCCAAGTATTGTGTCTTGGTCCTGCTCAACTTGAAACCTTTAGATTCCAGGGTCCGCCTCCATACCTCTAATTGAGCATTCGCACCGTCTCACGCCTCGTCAATCAATACAATATCATCTACATATAACATGCACCACGACACTTTTTCTAAATCATGAAAAGAAAATACTCATTTTGTTGAAATGAAAGAAAATAATTTTTCTGCATCATGAAAAGAAAATACCTTTTTTGTTAAAATGAAAAAAATACTTTTTTATATCATGAAAAGAAAATACTCATTTGTTGAAATGAAAAAAAAAATCTATCTATAACATGAAAAGAAAGTACTATAAATAATATTTTTATTTAGGATGGGGGTGGGGGTTGAGGGTGGGGCGGAGGGG
>MCJB01044960.1:54701-74079 GCA_002018475.1 Nicotiana obtusifolia | reverse complement strand
GTAGGGTGTGGGGGTGAGTTGGTGGGGATTGGGAATAGAATGGGGAAGGTCGAAAAAAAGTTTTGGAAAATATTTTCCTTTCTCTAGGGAAAACATTTTCCTCCACTTGGAGGAAAATGAGTTCATGAGGAAAATATTTTTCAAAACATTTAAGCCAATCAAACATGAGAAAATTGAAAAATATTTTCCTTCATACCAAACACACCATGATTTGGTACCATTTTTGCGGCTTGCACCGAAACAGTACTTTACCCAAGATGTTAAGTCAATTGTTACGC
Organism: Nicotiana obtusifolia; assembly: GCA_002018475.1. NCBI lineage: Eukaryota > Viridiplantae > Streptophyta > Magnoliopsida > Solanales > Solanaceae > Nicotiana > Nicotiana obtusifolia. Next base: position 73,801 of record MCJB01044960.1, on the reverse strand, counting down.
TTTAATGCATTTCGAGAAAAACCATCTAACTCTGGCTTCGAACGACATTTCACATGTTTCGGATAAAGACCAAAGATCTTGAGCAACTAATCTGACATAATGACTCAAAAGATAAAAAATTATCGCTTATCTCTTTGTGCTCGTTTCAAGCTTGAAGTAGCTTCGAAGAAACTAATTTTTACCAAAAGATAAAAAATACTCTTTGATTTGCTAACACCAATATCAAAATTTTAATAAATGATTTTTCGAAAAAAAATATTCCACTCTTCAACAATACAAAAATATATTTTTAAAAAATAAATCATTTTTCAATTTTCATCGAGTCCATGTCGGAGACAGCGGGGCAATCGTTACATTATTCATGCAGGTCGCTACTTATGCGACATTTATTTTCCAAAAAGCCTTTTCTTCTACGAACACTAGTGAAAATATTAGTGGGTTTGTAAAAAATGCTAATGGATTTCAAAAGAAAAAGTATTAATGGGGTAAATCATGATTTTGAGAACTTAAAGCGGGATAGCAGTAGATGTGTAAGTGTAATTTCGTGAAAGTTGAGGGGTGATACTGCGATTTAAACTTTCTCGGTACAGTTTGCCTTTTTTAGTCGCAAATTAGCGTCATGCTAAAGCAAAGCAGCAGGGCATAAGTCGGTCACAGGCTCACAGCTCCTGCTCCTATATATTTTACTTCTCCCCATTATTCCTTTCACTTTCCACTCTTCTGCCACAAGAACAATGGCTGACAACTCAGATACTTCCAGTAGCACCTCCGCAACTGCGATGGCAAACCCGCCGGAAATCAGAAGCTGGGCAGACGAAGCCGACGAGATCGATCAAGCCGAGAAGTCCTCAGCCGCTAATGAAAACGATAGCGCCGGGCCCGAAATCGGATCTCTACAAATCGATGAGTCCAAAAGAGTAAAAAATTCCACTCTCGATGATCCAGAAGATTCCAGAATAGAAGCCGTACGCTCTCCCTTATTGTAGCTTGCATTAAGATGATTTGTTGTACTAATTACTAAATTAGGGTTTAATTGATGAAATATAGGTTACTTCTGGCGACACTCTGTACAAATCAGCAAAGAGATTTGAGGATTTGAACTTATCTCCGGAGTTATTGAAAGGATTATATGTAGAGATGAAGTTTGAGCGACCTAGTAAAATTCAAGAGATTAGTTTGCCTATGATTCTTACGCCGCCCTACAAGAATCTAATTGCTCAGGCTCATAATGGTTCTGGTAAAACTACTTGCTTTGTGCTTGGGATGTTGAGTCGGGTTGACCCTAAGCTTGCTGCCCCTCAAGCTCTCTGTATCTGCCCAACCAGAGAATTAGCAATTCAGGTTTGACATAAGTGCTACTCTTTGTCCTTTTTGTTTGGATTTAAGTTGTACTGCTGAAAATACCAATCGAAAACTTATATGCACACTGTAATGAATTTTTGACAGTACCAAAAAAAAAAGTTATATGCAATGACAATGTAATAAATTTGCATCATCTAATTTAACCTGCAGAATATGGAGGTTCTGTTGAAGATGGGGAAGTTCACTGGTATAACATCAGAGTTAGCTATCCCAGCAGATGCAGCCAATTACATACCAGTTTCAAAGCGGCCCCCGGTTTCAGCACATGTAGTAATTGGCACACCCGGAACTATAAATAAGTGGGTGACAGCAAGGAAACTGGGCATGAGTTGCATGAAAATTCTCGTATTTGATGAAGCGGACCACATGTTGGCTGAGGTAACTGATTTTCTATCTGCATTGTTCCTTTGATCCCCCTGTTATATTGATGTTAATGGTTATACATGTATTTTCTTAAAATCAGTTTTCTTTTTTTGTGTTTGTTGGTGTAAACATTTTGGATTTAGCGTTTGGTTTCTAGATGGAAGGTAGTGTTGAGCTTAATGAGCTAATTTTCTGAATGTTAAATTGTCAATGGTCATGTTTTAGGGACTTTGCTCTAAATGTTAACAATTGGTGCTTTGACCTGTTATCAATGACTTCCTTTTTTGTTCCTGGTGATGTGTGTGTGAACACATTCTTTTTATGTTTTGTGATTGATCCTCCAGTATTTTTGTATTCAAGGTTACCAGCACCTGTTGCTAGGAGGAAAGAATATTGTTAGCTTTGCAGACAAATTCTTAGAAATTTAAACATTTTTTCAATGACATGCCTTACCTCTGAAGAAGGAATTGACATACTAGAAGTAATCTCGAATGTAGTATGTAAATTCTGCATTTTCCTGGATACAATTATTTGTTTCATATGCTAGCTGGAATATTCACATAAACATGAGGCCATCTTTCATGACATGTCAAGTGTGCTATAAAAGATAAGGCTCCATGTCATTAGCTTTTTTGCTTTTTGCCCCACAATGCAGGATTCTCATTGAGTAACCGGCGTAGTATTAGTAGAAACTGTAAAATGGTTTAAAGTTGGGAGGCAATACATAATTGATCTATCTCAGGGTTGATGTAAATTACTACATAGTTGGCAGACAAGTTGATTGCTGGTCCAATACTAACTATGAATTTGGAGTTGAGTGCTTACGGAAAAATGAAATGTATGACTGCGGACAATGAAAGCAGTCCAGTACAATTAAGACATTGTCTGAATTTCATGTTCGGTATCTGATTGCTTATTAGTGTTCTTCTTTGTGCACAGACTGGTTTTCAGGATGATTCCATAAGAATAATGAAGGCAATTGTCAAAGCCAGTGCTGATAGCCAGGTTGGTTAAAGTTTGTCCTTTGTGCTTTCCGTATTTTCAGTTAAAGTTACCTGATGATGGAATTCTCTTTGGGGAGTTTATTGCTGCTATTAATTATAGCTTAGTTTGTAAAAGAGCCTGAAAATATTAGAGATCACATGCAGAGATGATGCTGTCAATTGTTGAGCCTTAGAGTGGCGCATTGCATTTTTACCTATTACAGAAAGAAGTGGTTGCTTGTGTTGTTAATACTAAGAAGCTTGCCGACTCTTACCAAGTATTGAACTATAATTCCAATGTTTTCATGCCACGTCTTTGCACAAGGATGACTCACATTTTAAAGATGATTACACTCCCCTGGAAGACTTAATATCTCCTCCCCCAAATAAATAATGATGTGCTATGGTGCTAGAAATGAGAACTTAGTTTATTGGGAGCTAGGTTTAATGTTGTTCTGCGGTGGTAGAAGTAAGATAGTATTAGTTCCTGGACTGGACCACAGAGCTAAGGTGTGTGGCTTATTTAAGCTAGGCATGCATAAGTGAAAAATTATCTTTGTGACCAACTGACCATGCATCCTCAAAGGAAAAAAGAGAATTTTGCGTACATGCGTGAAATTAGCATGTCAGAATCACAGATCAAGGTGACACTTAATTTGTGTTCTCCTAATTCACTAGGATATCTACTACCTCCCCCAACAGAGGTGCCAGTTAAATCTTTCTACCAAAGGCTTAGACATATGGGAAGAGACCGCTTCGTTTTTTCTGGCCTATTAGGGTTTAACCCAGGTCTCCCATGGTCTATTCCAGCTGTAGTGAGTGCTAGGTGGCACCGTTGGGTGCATCAAATTGACATTATGTTGACATAACTAATTCAAATACTTCAAATATTTTTTGAGGAATTCGATGACTACATGAGATTTAGAATCAGCCGGTCATATTTGTTGCTCACAAGTAATAGAAAGCAAACATTGTTTGTGTCGAGTTATAGGTGGAATTTTCAGTTTGTCTTACCTTTCATTACATCCCCTGAAACTAGAGCAAGCGGCTGTAGAGATTTGGAGAATAGTGGCTGCTGCATGTTTCCTCTATGTTTAGGGCTAGGGATTGGGATACCATACTACTACTACTACCAATGTTTAAATCTTTACGTCCTCATCTAGTGAGTGAGTATAGTCTGAGGCTTAATTTAAAGTGTACTTTGTGGAGCTGGTTAACACCTGAATTTATTTTAGGCAAGAAGGGGATGGGACGTGGAGGGTGGCGGATGGGTCTGTGATAATTTTTTGTTTATAATATGTTCTTGCTGCTAAGCATCCGTCGTTGGGCGATTTGTTAGGAAAAAATCTGATGTTCAACTTTTCTTTTTCATCATCTCAATTTGTAGGTGCTTCTGTTTTCTGCAACTTTTGGGGAAAATGTAAAAGCCTTTGTGACAAAAATTGTTAGAGATCTTTTCGTGAAAGATTACAACCAGATGTTTGTGAAGAAAGAAGAACTTTCGCTGGATTCAGTGAAGCAGTATAAAGTGCAGTGTCCGGATGAACTTTCAAAAGTCATGGTGATTAAAGACAAAATACTTGAACTAGGACAGAAGGTGGGGCAGACAATTATATTTGTTCGTACAAAAAACGGTGCGAGTATGTTGCATAAATCATTGGTTGACTATGGATATGAAGTGACAACAATTCAAGGTGCTCTGAAGCAAGAAGATAGAGACAAAATAATCAAGGAGTTCAAAGAAGGATTGACACAAGTTCTTATATCAACTGATCTTCTTGCTCGTGGATTTGACCAATCTCAGGTAAGTTTACATTAGTCTTTCCAGTTGCCAGCCAATATATGATATAAAATAAAAGTAAGGTTCTTTTGGATGTGTAACTTGTTTCATAGGCATGGTATCTGGTTTTTGTGTATGGTTTCTTGATTTCTGTTTTGATGGTCAACATTTAGAAGCCCTAAAAGCTACTACAATCTGTTCGCAGGTTAATTTGGTGGTTAATTATGATCTTCCGGTGAGACATGAGAGTCCATCAGAGCCAGATCATGAGGTATACTTGCATCGGATTGGTAGAGCTGGGCGTTTTGGCCGCAAAGGTAATATGTTTCCACTTTTTTATGCATGCTTCCCTGCTGTTGTCTGTATCTATGCTTATTTATCACATATATTATTTATATATATTATGATATTACAAATTATTTATTACGGTGTCTGTGGTGCGTTTCTCAAGAGCATGGAAGAAATTAAGGAAATAGACTTGAGTATAATAACGAATCAATAATTACCAAGGGACATATGTTTAGCCTGAAGTACTGAGATGTTCGGTCTTGAAAAAGTGATTTTAGTCTTAAGCGTTAATTGAGAGGTTGTAATTGTTATAGGAGTGTTCCAGGATGAGATCCCCTTGAGAACACAGAGATATGTAGCTAAAAAGCACTTCAAAATATGTATATGAAAATTTCTGGACTGCTTTTATTAGTATCGAAATTCTCAAGCTTTCCAATTTAAAAAGAATCATTTAATATGTACTCGCTAAGAAAATCCATGGTGACATGAAAACAAGTATTTATTCCCTTACTATTTATTCTTCTTTTTTGATTTTTCTGTTTGAGAGTAAAAGTATTTTTTGCTAATAGTTGTAGATATTACTGTTTAAAATATTAGTATTTATCAGTAGTATTGTAAAGATAAGAGAGACAATCAGTGACGCGTTTCAAGCATAGAGAAAAGATGGTAACTGACAAGAACTTAGTGACAAGGAAAAGAAATCCTGGATTGCACATGTATAAATTAGTGCAAGAGTAAGGCGTTTGCCCTGTGACACAGGAGCAGCATTGGTTCCCTGTAATTGAAGATTATTGGCTACTCATGAAAGAACCATTTTAACCCGATGAACTGCAATAGATCTACATTTGCAATAAATGCTTTCTCCCCTAATAGCCAATGGTTATGGTGTCTCCTGGAAGTAAAGGACTAAGCTTTAGGATCTGAAAGGGAGGTTCAATAACTTCTTTAAATATAGAGATCACTTGACAAGATAACATCTAGTAGTTTTCTTGTTCCATTAGAAGATGAGGAACCAAATGGATGATGCAGTGTGCAAACCCTTTTGCTAAGTGCTCATTCTTAAACTGATGACTTAAATCAAGAGAGAACAGATAAGATGGTGGCTTGGCAAAATAACCTGTAGATTTGTGTTAATTCATCTGATGATAGAAAATGACTGAAATGAGCCTATATAATTGTGACTTAGTTATGGAATGTGCTTTAGTATGAGTGTCCTTTTGTGTTGAGCAGGTGCCATATTCAACTTGCTATGCAATGACCGGGACAGTATGCTAATGTCAAAGATTGAGAATCATTTCAACAGTCAAGTGACAGAGGCATGTATCTACTGTTTGCATTACTGCATCTTGGGCTTTGCTTTATTTCTGACATTTAGGATCTTACTTGCTCTTGTTCTAGGGTTAGGTCATACCTGCAATGTTCATGGTCATCTGAACTAATGCCGGGATAGTAACATGATTAACCAATAAACAGGGTTGGTGAATTTTTTGCCTGAAACTGGTTTAAAGTATATTATCCCAGTTAATTCAAGAGATTGAAAAACCTGTCGCTTTAGAATCTCTCCACTTTATGTGTGGGGGTGTCTTTTGGGGGGTGGTGGCGGTGGTGGATGCAAATTCACTATAGTAAAAACTACTACTGTTATTCGAGTTTGATACAATTCCAAGTAAAACGTTTATGCAGATGCAATTCGAGATAAAAGTAAGACAAATAAACCATTTACCTTATGGTTGAATGCGGCATTTGCAGTATGTTGTTCACCCAAAAAATTAAAACAAAGAATGTGGCCAATTTCTCCAAAAAAAATGAAAAAGAAAACATCTTTTGGAAAAAACCGTATGATTCCCTTCAATAAGTAGAATTTTCTTATATACATTGTTGTGATCTGCATATATTATAAAAAAGACAGCATATTGTGCTAAGAGAACCAGAGTTACAAGACCCAAAAAAGAACCAAAAAAAACATAGTCCTGTGCTAGTTGCAGAGATCCCAAGATGTCAACTACAGAATCTACATTTTCTGTTAGAGCTTCATTGCACCAAAAGTGAAATACAGAAGTATACAATTCTTGATGATCTTGTGATCAGAATTTGCTATTCCTTCAAAACATCTTAAGTTCCTTTCCTTCCAAATTGTCCAACAAATACATGCAGGGACCATGTTCCACCAAGACTTCTTCCTTAATAGGTTGGCTGGATTATTCCAGCATGCTATCATTTCTGCGGTTGTCCTGGGCATCGTCCAATTTAGACCTTTCAAACTCATAAACAGCTGCCACAACCTGTTGGTTACTCTGCAGTGTAGAAATAAGTGACTGTTGTTTTCAACTCCCTCTCACACATAAAACATCTTAACTGTCGTGTTAAGACAGCCTCCTTGACCACTATCCAGCAGAAACATGCCACTTTGAAAGGGATGTTCACCTTCCAGATGTGCTTCCAGTGCCAAGGCCCAACGTGCTATATAATCATATCTGTTCAGCACAGTGTTGTGAAGAGCGTGAAACGGGAAAAGCGACAACCCCCTTTTCGCTTAAAGCGAGAAGCGAAGCGGCTCGCTTTTTTGAAGTGAAGCGGAATTTTAAAAAAAGTATTAAAATAAATATTGCATAGACAATATTCAATACTTCAATGTAAAAATTAAAGAGTAGCATCAATTAAAGCACAAAATGAGCATCCTATTCTTCTACAATATCGTCAAATTCTTGTATTCCACTTTCATTATTACATTGCTCGTTATCTTCTTCAACTTCTTTTTCATCAACTAATAAGAACTAAAAATAAAGGATATAAAAATAAGAGAAAGGGCAGTATACCATTCCAGTAAAAAATGGCAGCATTTCAAACGAAAAAAAGTGCAAGAAAATGAAGAAGAAGAAGAGGAGAAGAATGAGAAAGAAGAACTGAAGGGGGAAAAAAAAATTTCGCCAGCATTTCGCTGCTATTTAGACGCTGAAACAGTGAAGAAGAAGAAGAAGAAGAAAAAGAAGAAGAAATCACATACTTAGACCAAACTTGAAAAGTGTAGAAAATTGAACCCTAGTCGTCTCTTTCTTTCTCTGTTGCTGCTGGTCGATATCTTTTAAAAAAGAACATCCTTTTTAATTAAATAGGCGGGCAGCCCTTTAAAATAGAGAAACACACGCTTCTTACGCATTGCTTCGCATCCTCGCTTCTCGCTTTTTAGTGGGAAGCGAGCGCCTTTGAATACCTGCTACGTTTCAGGTAGCAGAAGCGCTCAATTGGTCGCTTTGCTTCTCGCTTTAAGCGAGGAAGCGCCCGCTTTTCACAACACTGTTTCAGCACCCCATAGACTGACTTCAAAGAGAAAACTCCTCTGCTATTCCTTTTCCATGTTAGACTGTCCTCTTCTTCTTCTTCTTTCCTTTTTTAATTTTTTTTTTGGGGATAAGGAGACTGTCCTGCTCTAGTGTAGCTTTGAAAGCCTCCAACAGTTTTAGAAGTTCAGTCACGCTAACAACCTCCCAACCGTAGAAGCCTTCTGAAGGTAAAATTTACCCTTGTTGGCTCTAAGTCTCTGCCACTGTTGCTTGAGTAGGTTGCACTAATTTGAATAGATCTGGAAATATTTCTTTGAGAGGACCATTTGCAATCCAGTCATCATTTCAAAAACAGCCTCGACTCCATTACCAACTTTTATGCGGACCTTACAGATCAAACCAGGTCATAAGGATCTAATAGATTTCCTGGCACCTACCCCATAAGTAGTAGAAATTTCTTTTGTGCACCAGTGTCTCTCTACCCATATTTCTCCTTGATTACTTGTCTCCAAAAAGCCTGTGTCTTCGGAGGGAACCTCCATAGTCATTTCATTAGTAAGCTTTTGTTGTGTTGTCGCAGATTCCTGATATCAAGACCTCCTTCCTTCTTGCTTTTTGTCAAAGTCTTCCATTCGACCAAATGAGAGCACCTCTTCCCCTTGTTTTCTTGCCAGGTAAAATTTTTCCTCAAGGTATTAAGTTAGGCAGCATAGGTTTTGGTTCCATGAATTTTGATTTTAGGATCATTCAATCAGGATTGCATATTTATAGCAAGTTAACAACCATGACTTGGATGACCCATTGTGTCGCAACAACTTTCATATGGCGAGTTTGGACTTAAAATGCTACTTGACACTTAGAGAAAATATGTACGTTGCTTATGAGATATTGAGATATGGTAGACTTCAGAGATAAACTTTTGCTACAGTGGAATGCCAACATAGTTGAGCTTTTCGTGGTTGGGAATCGTGCATAACAACATGAATTATTTTGCAGTTTTGGTTCAATTTGGTATAATTCCGCATGTGAGTGGCCATGGAAACAATAGACTCAAGGTTGTTTCATGTTCATTATGCAGATTGCCTCGTGGAGGAGCGATGAAGATTTTGAGAATGCTCTGAAGAAAGCTGGCTTGCTCTAAGCTGAGTATAATCTGCTGTCTTTATTGGTTAGCAGATCTCAGGAGGTGGATGCGCTCCGTAGATCACATTTATTGAGACGTTGCTTCATTTACCTCACTTTCGAGGAGATTTTGCAAGTATCTGTATTTCACGGCGGTGGAATTAGCAATACAAACTGTAAATTGATGGCATGTTTTCAGTTATTTGGTCTTGTCAGCATGTTCTTTCGTCCTGTCTTGATAAATTTGTTGTAATCATTTTCTCCTTAAATGACCGAGTAAAACAGACTGGTAATGCTGCAAATGGCTTTTTTATTGTTGCCACAGCAGAGGCCTAGAGTGATCCTGAAAAGGAGAGGTTATTCGTGTGAGCGTTGAATGCACTACCCAGCTTGGGATTTCTATTGCTCTCTCTCTCTCTCAGGCATGCTGTTATACTCTCTTACGACATTGGATACTCTATCCATTAGGTTTTCTGTTATTCTCTTTTCTCAAATCTAGCTTGGAAGTTCATATTTGCTGATTGCTTTCGTCTGTAACCTTCGAATTCACCTTAATTGGTTGAAAGATGACCATTCGTGGCTTCCTAGCACTCATCAAACACAGATGTGTAAGTTACACGTCTGCCAGTCGGAGTGAGCTGTAAGCCAAAGCTAAAGCTAACTCCTAGATTATAAGTTCTTAAAAGATACGCAGTCTAATATAAAGTAAAAAGTATAGATATAGTTGGAGACTTGCACCAATTTCCCAACAAGGAACTGAAACTACTACCCTTGGCACCTAGCACGTTTGGGTGATAACGGACATAGAAAATTATAATTACGGGAGGTGGGGGCTGGGGGGAGGGGGGTTGTAATAAAGATTATTTTTGCTTAAGTTTACAAGTTACGAGCTAAGTCAAGTTTAAGTGGGATATATACCTTTAATCCTATAGCAAGAAGAGTGGTAGGAGCGGGAAAGTAAAGAGAGTATGAAAAGGGATTTTATGTAAGGGTCACAAACTTATAGTTAGACACTGTTAAATCTAAACTTAAGTTTCCTTTGAGCCAAATACGAGCTATAATTTATGATGTAGTTGTCCAACCATGAACAGTTTATGCCACTCTATATAATTATCTACATATACAAACACTGCGGTCAAAAGTGGAGTCAAGATTTTAACTTTATGAATTATGAATGATGATTTTAAATTTTAACAATTGAATTTTAAATTTAATATTTGTACATATTCAATAATTTCACTGTTTGAACAAAAGTTACTAGATTCAGTAAAACTGTAACCGGACTTCTAGCTTTACCCCTGCATCTGAATACAGCCATAATACATCAGCATCAACCGACCAACTAGTAGAAAAACATCCAGAGATGACAAATTAATGGTCGATAGCGCCCACTGAAATTCTTGTTATATCATATAATATTCTAATTTCTATATACATCACTCTTACAACAAACTCTGCCTTTTAATTCTCATGCAGACAGTCCTCCACTATAGTCGCACTCTTATTATTCTCTCTATTTTATCGTCCATTTAACTTCAACTTGTTGCAAATCCCACCACAGCTTTGGATCCTTCACATCTTCAATAGACCTACTAAAACGTCATTCCAAGAATATATAATTAAAAGTAACCCCATTTTATTGGAAATATTTTATAACTACCCCTACCTAAAAACTACCTAAAATTGTGGCTAGGATTACTTGGTGAGGTAATATATTAGCACGTCTGCAGTTCTGGAACTATCTATTTATTTTAATAACTAATAGTCCAAAAATCGATAGAAAATCTTTTTCTTCGAACAACCATATCTCGATTACAAGTCCGTTAGAAATATAATGGCGCATTTTATATTTAAAAATGAACTTATAAATTTTTTATTTTATCATTAATAGATTCGACATCACAAATTCCAATAAAAAATTAAAATTCTTCCTCGTCAAACTCAGCAATATTTAATACTATATCTAAATTAAAAATTAAGTAAAACATAAATACCAATCCTTGCAGTTGAGTTGAACCATTCAAAGTAGTTTTTTTTTTTTTTTTTTTTTTTTTTTTTTTTTTTTTTTTTTTGCTTTGTATGTGACAAATTCTTAAACAAGGGGACAAAACCAAAAAAGATAAACTTAATTATTATATTTTCGTTAATTATATAAATGACTAGAAGAAAGGTATACTTCAACAAACATACTATAAACTGGTTCATGTTTCATTCTGATGCGGACCTTCACACCATTTCCTTATAGGCAAACACCTCACAAAATCACAACCAAATACAATCTTTCTTCAATTGGGCAAAACTAATGGAAAACATAAGAGATAATCCTCCAGTGTCAACTTCAAGATCTTTTTTTGCTCCTTTACTTGTTTCAATGATAGGCATATTTTGCACTGCTTTAGCATTAGTAATATACCATTTCATCTTAACCAAATACTGCCTAAGGAGAAGTACTATGCCACAAACCATAAACACTGTTCTAAGGCCAAACTCTGAAACCCATAATTTAGCCATGGGAGTAGACCAAAAACTCTTGGAAAAAATCCCTATTTTGGCTTATAATTCAATCCTCAAAAATGGCCTATTTCGTGTAGATCAAAATGAGTGTTCTGTTTGCTTAGGTGAATTGGAAGATGAAGATATGGTCCGTTTGTTGCCTAATTGCCGGCACGCTTTTCACGTGCCATGCATTGACAAATGGTTTGTGGCGCATGCAAGTTGTCCTGTCTGTCGTTCTACAATAACAGAAACACATGTCATGTATTTATTGAATCCCTTGCCAGTACTATCTTCGCAGTTCGTGTCAGGAGTTAATCATGATAATTCTTCTTCTTCTTCTTCGGAATTACAATCACATGGCAAGCTTAGACATTGTGTATCATTGGTAGTACCTAATAAAGAGAGGAGATTATCATCGTCACAAAGAAGATTAATTCCGGGATTAAGGAGATCATTATCTATGGATCATTCTTTTATAGTTATAAACAGAGAAAAATTAGAAGGAGATTTACTATTAAGGGGCAAATCAATGAAGAATAATTATGATGGGGTTTCAACAAAGTTATTGAGGTCCTTGTCACGACTTCGTATGGGAAAGAAAGGTTTAATTATTCCCTACTGATTATCCATTAACTCTCAGTTCTTGATCAAATAAATTTGTAGCTAGAGATTTGTTCAATAAATTGATGATATAGACTAGGAAGTGGATTTATTTTAGATATTTACTCTCCTTGCTCCTCTTTGCCTTTAGATTTTCTGGCTGGTCAAGAAATCAAATTTATTGAATTTTAACTTAGTTTTTTTTAATTGAGCAAATTTTTCTCTCTATTTTTTGCCCTCTAAATTTGTATAGACATGGAATCACCTCTGGATCATATCCTCGAAACGGGTTTGGCACGTCGCTGAAAAGGCACATTATTATCACTTTTAGCCCGTGCCAAAAACTATTTACATTCAGTGATCGAAAAAGCGTATAAAATTTATATGATTTTTGTATATAACATACAAATATATATATATATATATATATATATATATATATATATATATATTTTTCCGACTATTATTTTAAGAGCGACTACACGTTATTTTTCAATTTTAATCGGGAGGTTCGACATCTACTAGTACTAGCTATACATAACACCTTTATCATGTTTGAGATACCCGACTGGACTTCTGTTATGGGATTTCGGAAGCTGCGTACTCTCTCCATTTGGCATTTTGAAAATATATGATTAATGATAGATAGTTTGAGAGGCATGATTAGTAAAACATTAGAAACATGTGTAATTTGAAAACAGAAGCAGTTTTTTGGTGACGTTCTGCTTCATGGAATGAGGCCAGCTAAATTTAATATTTATTTTTTCTAATCGTGGATTATATATATATATATATATATATATATATATATATATATATATATATATATTATACATTTATCGATTATTTTTAATTTAAGAGATTAGGTGAATGTCTATTTGGAGTAATTTTTCTTCTGCGGCCACATGAACTTGCATATTCGGGAACTGCATCATCTAGACAAGTAACTCCTTAGTAGAGGTAGCAATTTAAGTCCAAACCCATTCAACTTGACCAACTTGTTCAAGGTTAGGTCACTTATTGACCCGCCCATCGTTGAACTCATCGCATCTTGATCCATCTCATTTCAGCCCATCTAAAGTTAGACTGATTTTTAGCCCAATTGATCCATGAGCAACTTTACTAAAAGATCTTTAAAATAATTTTTTTTGTTTGATGTGTTATATATGACTATAACAAAAGAAAGAAAAGTCTTATTTGGTGATCAAACAATTCATAAGAAAATAACACATATTAATTAAAGCTTGCAAGAGTTGGGCAGATTAGGCTCTGATCCATATTTCTAGCCCATCTTGACCCGCTCATAGCCCATCTTGACCTGTCCAAAATCAGCCTAATCCGCCCATTTGATACCCGTATTCCGTAGTGTGTCATAAACTTGATCGTATCTAGATTTTAGAGGTAAAATAAGGACATGATGAGAAAGGTAGAAATAACGCCCAAGTCACCTTTTGGCCCTATCTTCAGAAAGCCATTGTCAAAGTACACAAATAGTCCTCAAAGTGGATAGTCTTGAATTTTTGTCCCCACTTGTCCGATGGGCAGAATTTAAGTTAAAAAAGTATGCCCATGGGTAACACTTTTAACTTTTGACCATAAAATTTTGCCTATGAGACAAATAGGATTCAAAAAGTTAAAGACCACCTCAAAAGGTGTTATATTTATTTAGCTTGTTGTGGAACTCTAGAACAGTAGCCATTTTTTAAATAGGAATCTTATGGGAAATGTACCCAAAAAAGATACTATATACCAACAACTAGACACTTTAGTCATGTTACAAAAAATAGCCAAAAGAAATTATTAATGATATACAACATTCAAAAGCATAGCATTTTCGTTGAAAATACATAGATAAGGCAATATACAAATTTTGACGAAATTTGAAGGTGAGTTAGACTAGTTTGGAGTCAAAATTCATTGTCAATGATATATAATATTAAAAAAATTAGGCAAAAAATAAATTTTTCAAAGAGTATAGTTGGAATTCGTCGAAAACATATAGATGACACAATATACAAAATTTGAGCAAGATTGGAGATGATTTAGACTGGTTTGGTATCAAAATTCGTAGTTAAAATCGAGTTAAAAAATATTTTTTTGCGACACATGTATCAAACGTGTATTATGCATGTATCTCACACATGGATGTATATGTGGTATATATTTGATATACATATGATACATATGTGATACACTCATCATCTTTTTTCATGTCATCTTTTACTTTAAATTTTCAATTCAAACCACCTCAAAATTCCACCAAATCCCAAATATTTGTATTCAAGCTTAAGCAAGCTTCAATGGCTGTCCATGGAGTTTTCAGTTTAAATCTTTCAACCCAATTCAACAAACTAACGTTTAATAGTGATTTTTAAATCGAATTAAGGTGCTCGATTCTTTGAATTTCAACTTAAATAAATTAAAATATTGCAATATTGCTCAAGTCCAATTTCTCACAAAGTTTGAACTACCCTTGTGTTTTAGCAAAATAGACTTGTATTACAAAATGAAATTTGGGCTTTTTTTGGTAGAATTTTATTTGGGTTAGTTTTGATTAAAAATTTTTATGAAGCGGCAGCTTGGATAGTTTTTTCTTTTTTAATTATCATGCTAAAAAGTGACTATTTATGAATTTTTCTCATGAGAAAGTATTCTAGGCCCAAGATGGCCGGCCCATGCATAAATATAGCTCTTTTATTCTAATTAATGAATAAATCATCCAATCAGAAACGCAAAAATTAATCAAGGCCAAAATCATATGTGGCTCTTTAAAATTATTTGGATTTTCCTCTTAGATACCTTATCTAAGCTATATTCCAATTGAACACTTCAATCAATTTAGATGTATACCATTTAAACACTTTTAGTTGATATGGCCAGATGAGTGTAATGCACCTACAATAAGTACGTGTGATATATTAATTTAGCCATTTTTATATATCTTCTCCTTCATTCTATCTCCCTATCACCATCCTCCGCCACTACTGCCGCTGTCGCGATTACATTAATCGGAAAAAGCACCAATTACACGTAACCCGACCTAATTCTCTTACTCTCTCCCAGTTACAACAACAACAATAACAAATAACAATCTAGTGGAATCCCACAAGTGGGGTCTAGGGATGGTGATGTACGCAAACCTTATCCCTACCCCAGGGAGGTAGAGATGTTGTTTCTGAAAGACCCTTGGCTCGAGAGGAAGAATAGAAACATGTAAATATCAAACAACAAGCCAGGAAAATGAAACTAACAATGTACGAACCAGAAATATAGATGGAAGAATAACAATAGCAAGGTACTAGAAAACCGAAGCAGAAGATAGTTCTAAAAACCACCGTAATACTAGCACTCTAATAAACAACGACAAGGTACTAGTAGGCTAGCGCTAATAAACCATAAACGGTTCAGAAAAACACTCTACGACCTATTACCCTTCCACCGTAATCTTTGACCTCTTAAACCCTCATATCAAGGGCCATGACCTCGGTAAGCTGAAGTAGCGTCATGTCCCACCTGATCATATCTCCCCAATACTTTTTAAGCCGCCCTCTAGCTCTTCTCCTACCTGCCAGCGCCAACCATTTACGCCTCCTCACTGGGGCATCAATTCTTCTCCGTCTCACATGCCCGGACCATCTAATCCTCGTTTCGCGCATCTTATTCTCTATGGGGGCCACACCCACTTTCTCCAGATTATCCTCATTCCTAATCTTATTCAACCTAGAGTGCCCACACATCCATCGTAACATTCTCATTTGTTCTATGTTCATCTTTTGGATATGGGAGTTCTTGACTGGCCAGCATGCAACCCCATACAATATAGTCGGTCTAACCACCGCCTTGTAGAGCTGACCTTTAAGTTTTGATGGGATATCTTGTCACATAGGACGTTGGATGCTAACCTCTATTTCATCTACCCCGCCCATATACAGTGTATGACATCCTCGTCAATCTCCTCGTTCCCTTGGATAACTGACCCAAGATACTTGAAACTTCCTCTCTTAGGGATGCCTTGCGAATCAAGCCTCAAGTCTATATCCGCTCCCCTCATCTCGTCGTTGAACTTGCACTCTAAGTACTCCGTCTTAGTCCTGCTCAACTTGAAATCTTTAGACTCTAAGGTCTGTCTTTAAACCTCCAACTTCTCATTGACACCGCCTCAAGTCTCATCAATCAATACTATATCATCTGCTAATAACATACACCATGGTACCTCCTCTTGAATATGACACGTCAGTGCATCCACTGCCAAAGCAAATAAGAACGGGTTGAGTGCAGCTCCTTGGTGTGACCCTATCCCAACTGGAAAATGTTCCGAGTCACCTCTCACTGTGCTCACTCGAGTCTTAGCTCCATCATACATGTCCTTAATCACTCTAATGTATGCGAAAGAAACACCTCTAGCCTCCAAGCATCTCCACAGGACTTCCCTAGGGATGTTGTCGTATGTTTTCTCTAGGTGAATAAACAACATATGCAAATCCCTTTTCCTATCCCTGTACTATTCTACCAACCTCCTAACAAGATGGATGGCTTCCGTAGTCGACGTCCTGACATGAAATCAAACTGGTTCTCAGAAATAGATACAGTCTTCCTCACCCTCGCTTCCACCACCCTCTCCCAAACTTTCATTGTATGACTAAGCAACTTGATATCCCTATAATTGTTATAATTTTGGATTTCACCTTTTTTCTTGAAATGGAACCATCATACTCTACCGCCAATACTCGGGCATCTTCTTCGTCCTAACATTACATTAAATAGCCCAGTTAGCCACTCCAAGCCAGCCCTACCTGCCTACCTCTAGAATTCAACCGGGATCTTATCTGCCCCGGTCGATCTGCCCCTGCTCATCTTACGCACAGCCCCAGCGACCTCCTCAAAACTACAACGCCTACAATACCTAAAGTCACAATGACTCTCAGAGTGCTCCAAATCACCCAACACAATGGCCTTATCCCCCTATTCATTCAGGAGTCCATGAAAGTAAGTTTGCTACCTCCGCTTGATCTGTGCCTCTCCCATTAAAACTCTGCCCTCCTTGTCTTTGATGCACCTCACTTGTTCTGGATCACGAGCCTTCCTCTCTCTCACCTTAGCCAGCCGAAACAACTTTACGTCCCCTCCTTTTCCTCTCAGGTCTTCATACAAACGAGCAAACACTGCAGTCTTAGCTTACGTAACCGCAAGTTTCGTCTCCTTCTTAGCCTTCTTATACCCTTTTTTGATGTTCCTCTTCTCCTCCTCATCCATGATCTCTACTAGTTTCAAATATGCCAATTTCTTAGCTTTTACTTTCTTTTATACCTCTTCATTCCACCACCAGTCTCCTTTGCGGCCGTCAGCGTAACCTTTCGAGACCCCCAATACTTCTCTCGTAGCCTCCCTAATGTTAGTCCGCCGTCCTCGACCACATGTCACTCGCGTCCCCACTACTTCTCCAAGCCCCTACGGCCAACAACTTCTCATGCAGCTCCTAAGCCTTGTCCTTAGTCAAGGCTCTCCACCTGATCTTTGATCGGCCCCACCCTACCCTCTTCTTCCTCCTCATCACGATGTGTAAGTCCATCACCAAAAACCTATACTGGGTCGCGAGGTTCTCACTCGAAATAACCTTGCAAGCAGTGCACAAACCTTTGTCGCACCTCCCAAGAAGGAGATAATCGATTTGGGTCTTGGCCACCGTACTATGAAAGGTAACCTAGTGCTCCTCCCTCTTTCTAAAAACTCGAGTTTTTTGTCACCAAGTCAAACGCCTTAGCGATATCCAATAGTGATGTACCTCATACATTTCTAACCCCAAAGACAAAGCCACCATGCACCTCGTCAAACCCCCAACAGACTTCTTGATATGCCCATTAAAATCCCCTCATATGAAAATCCTCTCAATGGGCAGAATACCACACACAACCTCGTCCAAACTCTCTCAAAATCGATTTTTAACCTCCTCATCTAGGTCCACTTGGGGTGTATAAGGCGCTGACAACATTAAAGTACCCCCTTCAACCACTAACTTAATTGCCATCAGCCTATCATTCACCCGCCTAACCTATACCACTAGCTCCATAAATCCCTGTCCACCAAGATGCCAACTCTGTTCTTACCCCTCATACCTCCTGAGTGCCACAGTTTAAACGCGTCCGCCTCCTGCGCCTTTGACCCTACCCACCTAATCTCTTGGACACAGGCCGTATTAACCTTTCTCTTCTGGAGAATCTTATCCAATCCTATAGACTTTTCTGTTAACGTACCTATGTTCTAGGATCCAAACTCTCAACCTCTCTTGTTGCTCCTACCACCCTTTCCCCTACCCTAACCCCCGCCACACCCGAAGATATGTCCTTAATCTATCATCATCAACCACAACCACTATAACCTACGGTACTCTAAAGGCGAAAAAGAATTAAAACAAAAGCTGCAACTACGAGAAGGATACCGCTGTAACAAATAAGCACCCTAGTAGAATGCCTAGACTAACACAAAAATAATTTAAATAATAGGAAGGAAAGAAGTGTGTCGACAAGTGGGCAGGAGGTAACAACTCCCGAGAATAGAACCTGGAGTGGAGTCTTAGTGTACACGAAGTTGTTCTGGCACTTCAAGCGTTCACGTCCAACTTCCCACCAGCCCTTGCTAATGCCTGCCCTGGCTACTCTGCTATGCTTGCGTGTGGGCCTCCCACTCGTCTCCAACAACCACCTAATATTACCTAAAAAACACACAAAAATACCATGGGACCAAAAAATTAGAGGGGGGAGGAGGGGCTGTCACCGCTACCACTGGTAATTTGAAGCCCTAAAAGAAGCTTGAACACAAGTACAAAGG
>MCJB01044960.1:9598-44688 GCA_002018475.1 Nicotiana obtusifolia | reverse complement strand
TTATAAAGGAAGTGGGTGGTCAGTTGCGAGCCGTTTGAGTTGGAATGATGAAAGGCTGGGATTAATTCAAGCCAAACGACGTCGTTTGGATTATGGTTTGGACCAGATTCACGTGGGTTTGGGCTGGGCGGTGTGAGAGGCAACTGGACTGTATAATCTTTGGCCCAGTTTAGAAGTGTGAGGTGAAAAACCCTTTCTTTTCATTTGTTTTGATTTTCAAAAATAGTCACTTAGTCTAAAAATCTTAATTTAACACTAATTTGAAAAATTAACCCATTTAACTAATTTAACAACTAATGCAATGTAACTCAAATGCATATTTTGTGATTTTATATTTTAGTGATGCAATGCAACTAAGAACTTAAAATTATATGAAAATAAAGATTAAAATATTTTTATGGCTTTTTTTTTAATGATTTTAAGATATTAAATATGCACCAAAAAGCAAATAAGTGCAAACAAACTGTAACGACCCGACCGGTCGTTTTGAGCCCTACAAGTAGTTAGGTGGTTTGAGGCCTTGAGTAGCTTCATTTCATGTGTGATGAATTGTATGTGTGGTCGGAACTGAATTTCGAAAAGTTTAGGGTTGATTCAGATGGAAAATTCTAAATTCGGAAGCTTTAAGTTGTTTTGAAGAGTTAACTGAAGAGTTGACTGAGGTTGAATTTTGAGTAAACGACTTCGGAATCGGGATTTGAAGCGTCCAATAGATTTGTATGATGATTTCGGACTTAGGCGTGTGTTCGGGTTGAGTATCGGGTGGCCTAGGAGCATTTCGGCGATTGTTATGGAAAGTTGGCATTTTGAAAGTTTAAAAATTCCTTAAGTTTGGTTTGAAGTGGACATTGGTGTTATCGATGTCCGTTTGGGATTTCGAGCCTTGGAATAGGTTCGTATCATGATTTGTGACTTGTGTGTAAAGTTTGGCGTCATTCCGGAATGTTTAAATATAATTCGGATGCGTTCGCCGAAGTTTGGAAGTTTGAAAATTTAAAGTAGGTTTCGATCGTTGATTCGTAGTTTAGATGTTGTTTGGTATAATTTGAGGCTTCGAGCAAGTCCGCATTATGTATTGGGATGTGTTGGTACGTTTGGATGGGGTCCCGTGGGCCTCGATGTTGAAACGGATTGAACTTGAAATTTAGGACATGCTGCTGCTGCTGTAGTCTGGTGTCACCGCACTTGCGGAAGGAGTGGCGGTAGCTGCGGTCACGCAGGTACGTAGGGGCCATCGCAGGTGCGAATTTCGTGGAGGAGAATTGGGAGCGCAGGTGCGAGGATAATTCCGCACCTGCGAAGTCACAGATGCAGAACGGAGATCGTAGGAGCGAAATTTGGCCAAGAGGCCTGGGGCCGCAGAAGCGGACTTGGTCACGCAGGTGCGTGAGCGCAGAAGCGCTTGTTGTTCGCATAAGCGGAAGCGGAGATGCGCTATTTGCGGCGCAGAAGCGAAGGCTGCTGGCTTGAGCTGGAGCTGCACCTGCGATGGATTTTCTGCAGGTGCGGAGCCGTAGAAGCGGCTAGTTGACCGCAGATGCAAAAATCACTGGGTAGTGGGGTGCTTTTAATTCGAGACTTAGCCTATTTCTCGCACATTTTCATTTGGTTTGGGCAATTTTTGGAGCTTTTCAAGAGGGGATTATCATCATCAACTGCAAGGTAAGTACTTCCCCACATATTGTAAGTTGATTTCAGGATTTCTAAGGTTTAACATGGAGAATTGTGGAAAAAATGTGGGATTTTGAAGAAAAAGCTAGAATTGATAATTTTTGAAATTTTACCACGATTTTGGAAGAAGAATTAGGAATAAATTATATATTTGAGTTCGTAATTTTGCGGGTAATGTTTATCTTCGAAATTTTTTGGAATCCCGGCACGTGGCCCTGAGGGTTGACTTTGTTGACTTTTCAAGTGAAGTTGGGAATTGTTTTAAATTGATTAATTATGAATATTAGAGAGTATTTTTACCGATTTGCATATTTTTTGACTAGTTTCGGATCGTTTGGCTTTGAATTGAAGAGTTAGAGAGGCATTGGAGTCGGTTATGGAACTTCGGAGTGAGGTATGTCTCCTATCTAAACTTTTGAGGAGGAAACTACCCCCTAGGTGATGTAATTGTTATGTGCTACTAGTTGTGAGTGCTATGTACGCACGAGGTGACGAGAGTCAGTACGTAGCTAAAACATGTTTATGTCCGGGTAGACTTAGGACTTTGTCATATAATATTTGAATTGTTTGGACTCATTTGGCTAGCTTAGTTAATTGAAAATACAATTGCAATTGATTTAGAAACACACACACAGACACACACATAGATATTATCACCTTGAGTTGTTGCCAAGATATTTGATAAATGTAAAGGGGCATATTTACTATTATGCACCTGTATTTGTGTTGTAAGCACGTGCCTCGTGATTCTATAAGTTTCTTCCTTTCTTGTGGAGCGGGCCGAATGCCTCGGTAGTATAATAGATGCATCTATGGTTCGTGCCGCTCGACCCTCTGCAATGTACACATTATTCTGGATCGGGCCGTACGACCTCGGCATAATCATGCGTTATATCGCTAACAGTCCGAATATTCACGAGATTATCCTTCCGCTAACGCCTAGCGTTTCATATGGTATTCCTTATTCATTTGATATTGGCACTTGATATTTTCCAAGCTGTTGAGATAGAATACGAGATTGAGAAATTTATATCGTTAAAAGAAATTTTGAAAGATTATGTTGGTTACTGTTTTATCCTACTATTACTGTTGTGCTTCATATCTGTTTAGCATTTAGCATATTGCTTTATTGGACTTCTAGTAAGTGTCGATTTTGGCCTCTCGTCACTACTTCTCCGGGGTTAGGGTAGATATTTACTGGGTACGTGTGTTGGTTTACGTACTCATGCTGCACTTCTGCACTAAATGTGCAGGATCTGACAGGTTCATTTGGTGGACATCTGGGCGCGTTGGTGCACCTACTGACGAGATGTTATGGTGAGCTACATTCCAGGCTATGTATCACAGCCCACAGAGTCTCCGTCGTACTTTATCCTGTCTTATTTACATTCCAGACAGATGTAGTATTATTGTTGTACTCCTTAGTAAATGCTCATGCACTTGTGGCACCGGGTTTTGGGGATATTCTAGTTGATGCTTACGGATTTGCATATTAGTATCACCTTTTATTTTATGCAATACTAATTATGTATGTACCTGTGAATTTTAAAGGTGTAAATTTCCTTACTTAATAAAAGTTTATGATTTCGAAAGTAATAAAAATGAATAATTTACGTGATAGTTCACCGTTGGCTTGCCTAACGACGACGTTGGGCGCCATCACGGCCTATTGTGGGTTTTGCTTCATGACAGCTTGGTATCAGAGCTCTAGGTTCGCTTGGGTATCACAATTCATGATGTTGTCTAGTAGAGTCTTGCAGATGGGTATCCCTTCTTGATACCTCGTCGTGCGATTTGATTTCATTGAAGTTTATGCCTTCATTTCCTTCCTACTCAATCTTATGCGACGTGGAGCACTTGTTATCAATTGGGCATCGAGGAATTGCAATGGTACTACAGATGTGGTGCAGGATGTATCTCCCTGTGTTATTGATTGGGCTATTATCGTCGCCTCGTGGAGGGATGTTCTATCATTTTTGCACAATGTTAGTGTTGCCTACGAGTTCGCGGCTATGCACAATGCATTATGATGTTCATGATTGGTTATCGCGCAGTGTTGGTGTAAATGGTAAGGTGCTTATTTATGTGCCGCGATAATGAATGACTCGAAAAGAGGACTACTCGGTTCATGGTTTAGAGGTTCGACATTTAATTCCAGTGGAGGAGAGACAATTGGACTATGGATGTTCATGCCTCGGTTGACAGAGTAGCAAGATCGGATATTTTCGAACTTGGTGGAAATTCTCATTTGTGATGTGGTATCGTTGTCCTTGTTTGAATGCATTAAAGTTCTACATTGTTATGATCTTTTTTGAATTTGCCTTCAGGGCAGGGTGTTGCGGAATGGCACCTAAGCAGCGGTTATCAGAGATGGTGGTGTATGGCGGCTTCAAAGTCGAATCGGTGCTTCTAATATTAATGGCTCGGGGGAGATGTTCTTTGAGGAGGCTTAGAGTTGGTGGCAATTTATCTGTTCGGATGCTATAGATGGATTATGATTTGAGGTAGTATTTTGGCAGCAAAGGCGGAGGAAGGACATGGTGGGATGTGTCTCACGGTAATTGAATTGCTAGCAGGTCAACTATGAAAAGCAGAAGCCGAGAAGTTGCTTAAAGGAAATGGTTTAACCAAAGTGGGAGTGGCGGAGTAGCATATGGATTCTGTGATAGGATAGCCACATGCCTTGAGAAAAGTTTAGAGTGATTTGGGAATCGTGGTCGATAGTGACTAGGTCTACAGATTATATTTGGGATGGTGGCTACTGTACTGAGGAAGATTGAATATGGCAGAGAGGAGTTTGCTTAAAATGAAGAGGGATGTGAAAACTTGATTATCGTTTTTGGATGTAACATGACTTCGAGTTTGGAACGTATTGTCGGACTTTCAGTTGACATTAATGGGGAATGAACAGACTTTTATAGCTGGTGGACGAGCATGGGCTCAGGAGGGTTTACTAATTTCGTGGTAGTTGTACCCAGTGCAGTGTCACTGGAAAATATCGGTATGGGATTCCAACAGTGGGCTATCTCTTGTGAGCAGGTTAGCGGTTGCGTGATTTTGATGAAGTTTCTACGAAGTGTTATACTTACTACCCAGCAGGAGGTCGAAAATGCGATTATGGCTGATAATTCGGAATGCTCATAAAAAGTTTAACAAGAGATTACGAGAAATTTGGCCGGTTAACAATGCAAGATCATGGTGATTGAGAAGGAGGAATCTTTGTGGGTTCAAGACTTATATGCCTGTAGCTTAATAAGTGGGGGAGCCCACCGTCTACGATTGGATCACGTGGTTGTCTGCTTGTGCGGTTTCTGGTTATCAATGCATTGGTGGATTATTTATGAATAAGAAAATAAAACATCAGGGATAATTCGAGCAAAGAGCTTGATGAATGTGTGCTATATTTTGCCTTATCGATTCATGTGCAGGTTTTGGGAAAACTAAGAGTTTATGCTTCTTGTGGATTTGATGTACAAGGAAAAGAATCCATCCGGTTGCTTCTTTGGGAGTGTTCATTTGCTAACAGAGCGTTGGAGTTTGATTATATTTGGGACCAGGTTAGAGTGGGCGACTCTTAATAGTGGTCCTAACAAGTTCAAGGATGTAAGAGGTGTCTAAGGATTTTTGGGTTCGTTGTGTGGCTGAAGACTGGGATTTTTGCAGCAGAATGTGAGATTACTTGGGGGAAATTTTCTATGTTATCATTGGGTCTTCAGGGTAGTATTAAAGAAATAAGAGAAATAGCTTCGGATTCGCGGAAGGTCTTTCAGAATGGGTCTACCAGTTGGAGATGCTATTGTGTGCACAAGGAGGGATGAGATGGTTCATGGGTACTGAGACGATGTGGTCTCGTGAATTGGGTCACTCGGGATGAGTGTTGTTGCGTTTCTTTATGTTTTGAATTGTGCTATTATTATTTCTAATACAAGTCAAGAGTAAATTTGAAGAAGAAGGGTCGGTTAGTAATGGTTTGAATCAGCATGATTGTGGCGATGATCAGTTCCTTCGGCGCGTAAGTCATACAGGTGGTTTGTAGTTGTATGTACGGGATTGAAAATCACCATAATTTTCTTGATTTGGGAGGTATTCGATTCCCATGGCCTTTTTGGTTAAATGGATCCCCGAAGAGTTATGGCGATTTAGACCACGACTTGAGGTTTGTATTTTCTATGGTCGTGGGAATTTAGTCGCGTGTTGCAATGGTTCTTCTGAAATGAGTTAAGTGAAAGGTTTCTAGTCAATGAAGTATTTATTCTACTAGTAGTTCAGGGGTTATGATGAATTCTTATACTCTTGCATAGTGGCATGATATGTGTAGTAAGCGGCATGGGAATTGAAGTTGAGGATCAAGGTTGCGGCTCGGTGTTGATAAGAATGTCACGAGCTCGGATGGGTAGGGAAGAATTTAGATGTTTAGAGTAAGCTGGCATTATCTTAGTGTTTCCTAAGAATGGTATTATGTGGAAGGGGCATTATGTATTGATTTGTGGATTCGTGATTTGGTTTACAGAATTAGTACGGTTGGTGGTATGGAAGTGCAAACTTTGCTACCTGGTGCAGAAGGTCGTGGGAGCGTATCCCACAGGAAAATTATATAAGTGTGACATGTTAGTTGCTTGATTATTAAGGATTGAAACCAAGTATGGAGATTCTAGTGCTATCGCTAATGTGAGAGTTTATGCTTGAAAGGTGCTCTATTCC
Organism: Nicotiana obtusifolia; assembly: GCA_002018475.1. Taxonomy (NCBI): domain Eukaryota; kingdom Viridiplantae; phylum Streptophyta; class Magnoliopsida; order Solanales; family Solanaceae; genus Nicotiana; species Nicotiana obtusifolia. The sequence goes on along the minus strand of MCJB01044960.1, from coordinate 38,316 downwards.
TTTGGTTGTGGACTGTTGGAGTTTGTTCTGGATTGGACGGCTACTCGTGTGTGTCATGAATAGGGCCATTATGGATCCTTGAAAGGTTGTTGGCCAGTATGGTATGATCAGAAACGGCTTGAGATCCATTTGTGGGTCTAATGTGAATGAGTGCTCTACGTCAGGTCGGATGTGTTTATTCGTCATAACACTATTTATGGAGGAGTCTTCGGACGTTGGATGTTATTCCTGTCGTCAGCTATTCCATTTAATACTCTATTGACTAGATCGTTTGTGAGACAGTTTGATTATTTGTACATGTGTTGTGATCCCGTGTAGCTTGTGGTGTTATATGAGAAAGATGGCTCTCGAGATACAGGTTATTTATTGCACCTTAGTCGTGCTTGGATTTTGTAGCATATGGAGCAATCCGTCTCCCCAGGGATTATATTATGCACTTGGCGTGCTTGTGGTTGATATTCAGGCATTTCGTAAGTATAAGCATTACGGCTTGAAGGGGGGTTTCCTTATTGATTGATATGTGTGGATCGGGTGGCACGCCACGGATACGTTGGTTGGGTCGGGTGGCACGCCGCCACGGGTATATTGTTTGGATCGGGTGGCACGCTGCCATAGGTATGTTATGTGGATCGGTTTGCGTGCCGCAACGATGTCATATTTGGATCGGGCTGCACGCCACAACAGTGTCATAGTTGGATCGGGTTGCACGCCGCAACAGTAAAATGTTGAGTACGGTTCCCTATGCTTATTTTTGTGTGTCTCTTGTTTCTCGTCTCCGAGAAAGGTTTATAGCATCTGTTGGCCGTTTTATTTACGCGGGCTAGGTAGTTCCTTATCAGAGTTCATTCTTCTTTATGAGTCATATTCGAGTTGCAGCTTGTTGGCGCTTTGTTTGCGCTGTATGAGATTTTTGACGGAGTTTGAGTGAGCTTATTGCACGAACAACTTGTACTGGATGAGACGAGGTTATTAGACCTGAGATCAGTGCGACTGGATGTATATAGGGTATATTAAAGAGAAAATATCATTATTCAGCTCAGAATGAGGTAATGGTTCTTGTCGGGTGTAGAGACCTCATGATTTATTGATTTGGCAGGTGGTTATGAGTTTCTACTCATCTCTTTCATCGTGGCAGTATTACGAGAGTTGGAATAAGGCTTATATGTGTTATGAAGTGTATTGCGGGTATCATATTCGTAAAAGTTTAGCTATTGTGGTCGGAGGATGTTATTATGGGAAAACGATTTATGTGGTGCATGTTGTGATTTCAACGTAAGTGTATGATCATGTTTTGGTATAGTGTGTAGTGATTGATGCGGTGTTCGTATGTTAGAATCGGGTCTCGTGGAGAATTCTAGACGTTGGAGTTTGGTTCTAAGGCTTGTTAGCTAATGTTATAGGGAGGATTTTAAGTCTAGCTCGAGTTAATGTGCTCACATGGGTTGTGGTGGCACGAGTAGGTACACGAGGTGTTAAATAGTGATTCTGGACAACTCTGGAACGGTTCTTGGCACGTTCAAGGATGAACGCATGTTTAAGTAGGGGAGAATGTAACGACCCGATCGGTCGTTTTGAGCCCTAGCGCGTTGTTCAGTGGTTTGAGGCCTTGAGTTGCTTTACTTCATGTGTGATGACTTGTATGTGTGGTCGGAATTGAATTTCAAGAAGTTCGGGGTTGATTCGGATGGAAAATTCTAAATTCGGAAGCTTTAAGTTGGAAGAGTTAACTGATGTTGACTTTTGAGTAAACGACCTAGGAATCGGGATTTGAAGATTCCAATATATTCGTATGATGATTTCGACTTGGCCGTGTGTTCGGGTTGAGTATCGGGTGGCCCGGAAGCATTAAGGCGCTTGTTAAGGAAGTTGGCATTTTGAAAGTTTAAGAATTCCTTAAGTTTGGTTTAAAGTGGACTTTGGTATTATCGATGTCTATTTGGGGTTCCGAGCCTTGGAATATGTTCGTATCGTGATTTGTGACATGTGCATAAAGTTTAGTATCATTCCGGAATGTTTTAAATATAATTTGAACGCGTTCGTCAAAGTTTGGAAGTTTGAAAATTTAAAGAAGGTTTCGATTGTTGATTTCGTAGTTTGGATGTTTTTTGGTATAATTTGAGGCCTTGAGCAAGTCCACATTGTGTTTTGGGATGTGTTGGTACGTTTGGATTGGGTCCGGTGGGCCTCGGGGTTGAAACGGATTGAAACTTGGAATTTATGTTGCTGCTGAAGTCTGGTGTCCGCAGCTGCGTTCACGTAGGTGCGAATTTTGTGGAGGAGATCTGGGAGCGCAGGTACAAGGAAAATTCCACACCTGCGAAGTCGCAGATACGGAGAAGAGATCGCAGGAGCGGAATTTGGGCACGAGGCTTGGGGCCGCAGAAGCGGATTTGGTCACGTAGGTGCATGAGGGCAGAAGCGCTTGTTGTCCGCAAAAGTGGAAGTGCAGATGTGCTATTTGGGGCGCAGAAGCAAAGGCTGCTGGCTTGAGATGGAGCCACACCTGCTATGGATTTTCCGCAGGTGCGGAGCCACAGAAGCGGCTAGTTGACTGTAGATGCAAAAATCGCTAGGTAGTGGAGTGCTTTTAGTCCGAGACTTAGCCCATTTCTCCCACATTTTCATTTGGTTTGGGAGATTTTTGGAGCTCTTCAAGTGAGGATTCTCATCATCAACTGCAAGGTAAGTACTTCCCACGTATTGTAAGTTGATTTCAAGGATTTCATAAGGATTTAACATGGAAATTTGTGGGAAAACTGTGGGATTTTGAAGAAAAAGCTAGAATTGATAATTTTTGGATTTTTATCACGATTTTGGAGGAAGAATTAGGAATAGATTATATATTTGAGTTCGTACTGTTGTGGGTAATATTTATCTTCAAAAATTTTTAAAATCCTGGTATGTGGGCCCGAGGGTTGACTTTGGTGACCTTTCAAAGTTGGAAATTATTATAAATTGATTAATTATGAGTATTAGAGACTGGTTTGCACATTGTTTGAGTAGTTTCGGATCATTTGGCTTTGAATTGAAGAGTTCGAGAGGCATTGGAGCCGGTTATGAAACTTCAGAGCGAGGTAAATCTCTTGTCTAATCTTGTAAGGGGAAACTACCCCATGGGTGATGTAAATGTGCTACTAGTTGGGGGTGCTACGTACGCACGAGATGACGAGAGTCCGTACGTAGCTAAAGCATGTTTATGTCCGGGTAGACATAGGACTTTATCATGTAATTTTTGAATTGTTTGGGCTCATTTGCTAGCTTAATTAATTAAAATTACAATTGAAATTGATTTAGATACATACATACATATATATATATATATATATATATATATATATATATATATATATATATATATAAGGCCGAGATTTATCACCTTGAGTTGTTGCCAAGATATTTGATAAACATAAAGGGGTATATTTACTATTATGCACCTGTATATGTGTTGTAAGCACGCGCCTCGTGATTCGATAAGTTTCTTCCTTTCTTGTGGAGTGGGCCGAATGCCTCAGCAGTATAATAGGTGCATCTAGGATTTGTGCCGCTCGACCCTCGGCAGTGTACACATTATTCTGGATCAGATCGTACGACCTCGGCATACGTGCGTTATATCGTTAGCAGTCCGAATATTCACGAGATTATCCTTCCACTAATGCCTGGCATTTCATATGGTATTCCTTATTCATTTGATATTGACACTTGATATATTCCGAGCTGTTGAGATAGAATACGAGATTGAGAAATTTATATCGTTTAAAAGAAATTTTGAAAGATTATGTTGGTTACCGTTTTATCTTACTATTACTGTTGTGCTTCATATCTGTTTAGGATTTGGCATACTGCTTTATTGGATCTCTAGTAAGTGTCGATGTCGGCCCCTCGTCACTACTTCTCTGGGGTTAGGCTAGATATTTACTGGGTACGTGTTGGTTTACGTACTCGTGCTACACTTTTGAACTGAATGTGCAGGATCTGACAGGTCCATTTGGTGGACATCTGGGCGCGTTGGCGCAACTACTGAGGAAACTTTATGTTGAGCTACATTCCAGGCTACGTATTGCAGCCCACAGAGTCTCCGTTGTACTATTTACTTTATCCTGTCTTATTTACATTCGAGACAGATGATGTATTCTTGTTGTACTCCTTAGTAAATGCTCATGCACTTATGGCATCGGGTTTTAGGGATATTCTAGTTGATGCTTACGGACTTGCATATTAGCATCACCTTTCATTTTATGCAATACTAATTACGTATGTATCCATGAATTCTAAAGATGTAAATTTTCTTTCTTAATAAAAGTTTATGATTTTGAAAGTAATAAAAATGAATAATTTATGTGATAGTTCACCGTTGGCTTGCCTAACGATGACGTTAGGTGTCATCGCGGCCTATAGTGGGTTTTGTGTCGTGACACAAACAAATAAAGAGAAATTCCTAGTAATTCTATAAAAATAAAAAAATAACTAGGAAACTATTTTTTTGGATTTTGTAGGAGTATTTTTCATAGGTCAAAAATTACGTGTTCACGGTTGCCCCTCTTTGCTCGAAAACATGAAGCATTTTTGGAAAAAGATAAAGTGAGCAATTACGAGCAATTATTGCCCGTTTGACTCTCCATGGGAAGCATTTTGAAAAAGTTTGACCGAATTTTGCTTCCGAGGTTGCCTACACATCCTTGGCTACAAAAGAATCAGGTTAGTGTTATTTTGGAAGTTCTGGTAGCTGGGATTGCCGGGAAGTTGTGATTGCTGTTACTGCTTGCTGAACTTCTTATTACACCAAAATCAAAATCAAAAGAAACTAAGCAAACCTATCAGCTATGAGTTACAAGATTCCTATCTATAAGTCTTTGAACTTGATCTTGAGTCTTGACTGATCCTTCACGCGGACTCTGATCTGAACCTTGATGCTTGTTAGTTGCAGGTGCTAGTTTCTTCTTCTATGGATTTTTCTAATCAAAACGGGAAATGCTATGCTCGTGACTTCAGTCATGTCTTGAGCAGTTCACATTTTTTCATTCACTTCTTTATTTTTGATTCACTTTTCTTTTCTTTTCTTTATTCTGGATTGAGACTTCTTCTTTTGGTCATCTCGAACCCTGTGCCTCGAGGTAAAACCTGCTCAGACACCAAAACAAACAAACGAGTGAAAATTTTTTGCCCTAGTTTTGACTAAGAAAATTTCGTGAGTTATTGTAATAAAATTCTAAACTACTTCTTCATTAAAAGCGAAAAGTGTCCGGAATGGAGTACCCGGAAGAGATCATGATTCTTTTTTTTTTTTTTTTTTAATGTTTTGGAGATGGTGTTTCCTTATTGCCAAAATGATGTCCCAACTTAGGATTGGTGTACCTTAGGTCGGGAAAATGCGACGAGGGAATGGTCTACCCTATATTAACAAATATACCGGGGAGTGGGGTACCCTGCACTTAAGATCAAATCAACTAGGGAGTGGTGTACCCTATTTCGAAAAACAGAACTAGGGATTGGTGTACCCTATACTGATAAAAACTAGGGAATGGTACCCTATTATGGATCAGGGCTGCACACCGCAGCAAGTCTTATAGGCTTTATTATTAGGGGACGGGTTGCACGCCGCAACAGGCCAGATTGGCTTATATTAGCATTTGGGAAGGATCCCCCCTCCGGAGTATGACATACCAGCAGTGAGCGCAGGCAAGATGACACACACACACACACATAGAGACACACACACACATATAGATATATACACACACGTACTTTGGTGAGGGGCTTATGAGCGAGGCACCCGTACAGTGCTGAATGATATTTTGTGTGTGTGTGTGTGTGTGATGAAGTAGGCATTTGAGGCAGACAACATGGGTATGTCAAGGGCGAGAGTGTCTGGGAATATCATCGCGAAATCATTTATTTGACAAGCATACTTGACATGTAGGCATAGAGATGCATTTTTTCTCATGCTATGCGGTATTGTGACATTCATGGTCTGACATATACATTGACATGTAGGCATAGAGATGTACTTTCCTCATGTCATTTGTTAATGACATTCTTTATTGTGGAAGAAAGTTTTTGAAAAAAAACAGTTTTCAAATTCATTCATATTTTGGTGATTTGGTGAAAAGAACTGAGTTTTACTGTCATCTTTGAAAAATAATGTCTATTTTTCTAGAACTTGTGAACGAACAGAGCATCATATCTTGTGTTATTACTTGTATTGTTTTATTGGAACAGGGTCAAAACTATATTTATTATTTGGAAAATGGTTTACATTTACCCTCCGTCCATCTATGAGTCCAAAAACGTACATTACATCCATCTATCAGTCTAAAAATATACACCACATTATTTTTATTAATAAAATTATTCCTACGTTTAACAGCAAAGCAGGTGAGCCCCACTTTTGATGTGTTGATACTGTTTATTCGGCCACGTGGCTTTTTGCTTCAATTAGTATATCTGAATATAATACATTTGATTGCCCAAATTAAGTTCTTCCCCCAATTAATTTATACTCCTTCTCCTTCATCCCCAACCCTCTCATCCATTTCTTTAGCACAGAGGTACTTTTTTTTGTCTTATGTTCTTCAATTTATTCAAATAGATCTAGCAGAAATTTATCTTTTGTACTAGTAAATGTGGCGCCATTATTTACTTTTTCTGGTGAATTTTTGTTTTGGGACAATTGCAGAAGGCTAGCACACAATCAATTTTTCAATCAAGAAAGGGATTTTTAATTCATTAGTTTCTGGCGCCACAACCCAATACATTCACCCACAAATTTCGCAAGTGAATATTAAGCTTATGAAATGGTAAGGAACAATAAAAGATACGATGGCTAAAATTCAATTAATTTCTTGCAGAACATCTCACTGGTCCGTCTACAAATACCAGTTGTAAACTAGCTTTTCCTATCAAAGCTGAAACTAAAATTTCAAAAACATAATGAAATCTTGAACAACTACAATGATGATGCGGCAGTTGTACTTCATCCGCTTGTGAGCCCACCCATGGGACTTCTTCTTCTTGTCCTAGTTTGCTACTTCAGGGTTTTCCCTCTCACTTTCCCGCACGATCTAGTGATCAGTAAACCTTTCCCATGGCTGATTTCTGGTTGTTTGTCGATGGAGAAGTTGGAAGGGTTTGGAGTTGTGAAGGTCAGAATGAAAAAGATGAAGAATAAATTAATTTGGGCGAGTCAAATAGCGGGGTGGGTATATATTATATCCGAATATATTAAATAGTTACAAAATGCCACGTGGCCCAATAAAAATATACCACCTCATTAAATAAAAGGCCCACTGATTTTGCCGTTAGTCGCAGGGGTAATTTTGTTAATAGAATTAACGTCGTGTGCTTTTTTAGACGAATAGGTGGACGGAGGACATATGTAAATCATTTAGTAAACGATAGAGGTAGTTTAGGCCATTTTCCGTTGTTTTATTTATGTTATTATAAACTGTTTCCTAGCTGTTGATGGACTCTGACTTTTGTTCAAGTTCGTCACTACTTTCAACATAAGGTTAGGTTTGTTACTTATTGAGTACATGGGGTCGGTTGTACTCATAATACACTTCTGCACCTTGTGTGTAGATTTCTGATGTTGATGTTGATGTTGTTGTGTATGGCGGGAGCTTGCATGGAAGATGTACCTGCGATTCGATCATAGCTGCCTCTTGTTCATGGTAGCTTTAGAATTTTTAATCTGTTCATGTATAGTTCAAACAGATATTGTATTTTGTTTCATACCAACTTTGTAACTACTAAATCTTATTGAGTTGGCTATATTGAATTAATTCTTCATTTTTTAAGACTAACACTTTTATTTTAGAACTTAAACTTAATTTTTTTTAAAAATATTTATATAATCTTTTTAAAAACCTTTTACTCATTTAGATAAGATACACATCGAATAGTGCATATACAGTTATATATCAGGTGACATGGTACTTTGTCATCTTACCGTAATTCGCTTCTTCTTTTTATATATTTCAAACCGAACTTTTATATTTTTCTTATTTTCCATAGAAAATAAAAGTTTCTATACTATGACGTATTAAACTACTCCGCCGCTTTTTAAATGAACGATAGGTTCAGGATGCAAAGACCAGCTATTTTTTAGTGTAATTTCAGCATTGATTTATTAATTTTAATAAAATTCACATGCTTAATTAAATGTTTAAACATTATTTTAAATATTAAAACAAAACTAAGAAGTAAAGGATCCTTGTAAACTAAAACAAGAGAACATTTGTTACGAGTATTTCATAATTTTTATATTATCGTGAAAGAAAATAATTATTTTACTCCCTAAGTAATGTAGCAGTACTTTCTAAAATCAGATAGAAGGAATATTTTGTACTTCTCCTGGAATACTATCTTATGTACATGTATTCAACTCCCAATGACAATGACAACGAATCATGGTGGATTGGTAAATATTTTTTTATTCTTAATTGGAAATTTTGAGTTTGATCTTTGAGTAGAAAATATTTTTATCTTCAAAGTTGGCCTTCTTGATGCGAATTCAGATTAATCGAATCTGAAAACAGGTACTAAAAAAGTAAAAAAACAAAAAATTGTTACCAATAATAATCTATATACGTTTTTAAAATAACTTTTACATAATCTGTCAAACACTTAGTAAAAACAGTGTAGAAACAGAAACAGTAAACAGCAGAAACTGGAGAAGAACAGAAACAGTGTATAATTATTTTTCAGAATATAATCGAGCCCACTTATTTCAAAGTGTGTCCTTAAGGAAATTATTCCCCTAACAGTACTCGAGGTTAATGGAATATCCCCTCCCAGGATAGAACGATTATCTTACCAGAATAGTAGTACTCCAAATTCCGGTAGCAGCGAACCACTCAATAGCAGTATATCACACATAAGAAGAAGAGAATTTTTGAGAAAGTTTGATTGCAGATCAAAATTGTGTTGAATTCTGGAAAGAATCAAGAATTTATAGCCGTTGGAGGTACTGATTCTGAATGTTTGCAACCATTCAGATCAGTCACCAGGTTGAAGGTACTGATTCTGAATGTTTGCAACCATTCAGATCAGTCACCAAGTCGGGGGTCGCGCGCGGGTCAGGGTCGATCCGCGTTAGATGGATTCCTATTAATTAATTAATTAATTAATTAAGGAAAAATTTGTCCAAAAAGATAATCAATCAATCAATCTTTGACAAATCCGAAGTCGAAGCCGAGCCGAGTGAGCGACTACGGCGACGGCGATGGCAACGGCGCGAGGGGTCCTTGCCTCTTCAACCCTTTAGCAACTAGAGAAGGTGTAATGTAATATATACACATCTCTTTTTCTTTCTTTTTCCTATGTGGGACAAATGCTTTAACCAAAGCAAAAGGGACCTTTTACATTCCCTTCACCTTTCATCACATCATTTCCCATTTACCTATATCGATACCCAACAATCGCCCACATGAATGGGGAATGGCCATAATATAAAAGAATGCGCGGACGAGTGTGATATACAAGCGAAGATTGACTGCATCTGGATAAGTAGGTTTTCCTTTGAACTTTCCGTAGTAAACTTATATCAGATATACTCGATCAATCAGTAGAATTGATATCTTTGAACCGTCGAACTTCGTTGTATACCTAGACAACATAAGACACACAATCAACCCTCAACCGTTTATGGTTCTAACGGTTGTGTTCGTTTCAGCCATGAACACCGCCTGTTTTCATGAGTGCATAGAGAATGGGCCTTTACTTGTTATTCTCCTTTAAAGCGACTTACACTTAACTCACACAGGTGATCTATAAACATGTGGTTCTATAGCCACATTATCTGGTCATATACTGCCAGATTTAGATAATCATTAAAAAACCTTAAGGCTTTATTAACTCATTAACAAGTCATAAAGTTTTATCCTTATTTCTGAACATTGTCTTCATCCGAGAAGGAGTTGAGTTATTTGACAATGTTGAACCGTCAGTCACAACTTTGTTTGATCTCTTTGAACCTAGCTATTGGGATCTCCAGTCTGCTAGGTAGAGTTACCGCCATGTTGACTTGTCCTCGGCCTTAACCCTATTCCCATTGATGATCTACTAACTCCCTCTCTAGATAAGCCCTTTGTAAGCGGATCCGCTACGTTATCTCTTGACTTTACATAGTCAATCGTGATAAGGCCACTAGATAGGAGTTGTCTAGCGGTATTGTGTCTCCTATGTGACGAGATTTTCTGTTATACATTACGCTCCCTGCCTTACCTATTGCTGCTTGACTGTCACAATGTATACATATAGGAGCCAAAGGTTTGGACCAGAATGGAATATCTTCTAGGAAATTCCGGAGCCATTCCGCTTCTTCACCGGCCTTGTCTAAAGCTATGAATTCGGATTCCATAGTGGAACGGGCGATGCAAGTCTGTTTGGATGATTTCCAAGACACTGCTCTACTCTCAATTGTGAAAACATATCCACTCGTGGATTTAACTTCAGATGATCCGGTGATCCAATTTGCATCACTATATCCTTCAATCACTTTGGGATATTTATTATAATGCAAAGCATAGTCTTGAGTATGTTTCAGATAACCCAAAACTCGTTTCATTGCCATCCAATGAGTGTGATTGGGATTACTTGTGAACCGACTCAGTTTGCTAATAGCACATGCTATATCTGGTCGTGTATAATTCATGATATACATTAGACTTCCCAACACTCTCGCATAGTCCCCTTGTGATTTACTTTCACCTTCATTCTTTTGAAGTGCGTAACTCACATCAATTGGAGTTCTGGCAATCTTGAAATCCAAGTACTTGAACTTGTCAAGTATTTTCTCTATGTAGTGAGACTGTGATAATGCTAAACCTTGTGGAGTTCTATGAATTCTGATTCCTAAGATTACATCAGCAACTCCTAAGTCTTTCATGTCAAATTTGCTAGCCAGCATGCGCTTTCTAGCATTTATATCTGCTATATATTTGCTAATTATCAGCATGTCATCAATATACAAACAAAGAATGACTTCGTGGCCTGGGGTGTTTTTAATGTAAAAACACTTATCACACTCATTAATTTTAAAGCCATTTGCCAACATGGTTTGGTCAAATTTAGCATGTCATTGTTTGGGTGCTTGTTTAAGTCCATAAAGCGACTTTACAAGTTTGCACACTTTCTTTTCTTTACCAGGAACCACAAAACCCTCGGGTTGTTCCATGTAAATTTCTTCCTCCAAATCACCATTTAAGAAAGCTGTTTTAACATCCATTTGGTGAATTTCAAGACCATACAAGGCTGCCAGAGCCACTAACACCCGAATGGACGTTATTCTTGTTACAGGCGAGTATGTGTCAAAATAATCAAGACCTTCCTTTTGTCTATAACCTTTGACCACAAGCCTTGACTTATATTTGTCAATAGTGCCATCAGCTTTTATTTTCCTTTTAAAAATCCATTTAGAACCTAAAGGTTTGTTTCCAGGAGGAAGATCAACCACTTCCCATGTGTGGTTATCTAAGACTGATTGAATCTTACTATTGACTGCCTCTTTTCAAAATGCAGAATCAGGAAATGACATAGCCACCTTGAAAGTTTGAGGCTCATTTTCAAAGCAGGAATGTCACAAAATCTGGACCGAAGGAAGTGGACGTCCTTTGGCATTTGCTACGCCTTGGATTTTCTTCGCTAAGGGCATTCTCCTTTGGTTCTTCACTATTGACTGCCTCTTTCCAAAATGCTAAATCAGGAAATGACATAGCTGCCTTGAAAGTTTGAGGCTCATTTTCAAGCAGGAATGTCACAAAATCTGGACCGAAGGAAGTGGACGTCCTTTGACATTTGCTACGCCTTGGATTTTCTTCGCTAGGGGCATTCTCTTTTGGTTCTTCCCGTGGTCGTTTAAATCTTTCATTCGACGACTTGCATTCAATTTTATACGGATAGATGTTTTCAAAGAATTCAGCATTATCAGATTCAATTACCGTATTATTATGAATTTCGGGCAAAATCATGAACCAAAAATCTACATGCTTTACAGTTTGTTGCATATCCAATGAAAACTCAGTCCATGGTTTTTGACCCTATTTTTACCCTTTTGGGTAAAGGTACTTGTACCTTTGCTAGACACCCCCACACTTTAAAATATTTCAAGTTGGATTTTCTTCCTTTCCATTTTTCATAAGGAATAGAGTGTGTTTTGCTGTGGGGTAATCTGTTAAGTATTCGGTTAGCTGTAAGGATAGCTTCCCCCCACAAATTCTGCGGTAAATCGGAACTGATTAGTAAAGTATTCATCATTTCTTTCAATGTCCGATTTTTTCTTTCCGCAACTCCATTGGATTGTGGTGTGTAGGGGGCAGTAGTTTGATGGATGATTCAATATTCTAAACATATTTATGCAAAAGGAGATTCATATTCTCCACCCCTATCACTTCTAATCATTTTAATCTTTTTATTCAATTGATTTTCGACTTCATTCTTATATTTCTTAAATGCTTCTATTGCTTCATCCTTACTATTTAGCAAATAAACATAACAATATCGAGTGCAATCGTCAATAAAAGTTATGAAATACTTTTTCCCACCGCGAGATGGTATTGACTTCATATTACAAATGTCAGTATGGATTAAGTCTAAAAGATTTGAATTCTTTTGAACAGACTTATACGAATGCTTAACAAACTTTGATTCAACACATATTTGACATTTAGATGTATTACACTCAAATTTAGGCAATATTTCAAGATTAATCATTTTTCGCAAGGTTTTGTAATTAACATGTCCTAAACGAACATGCCATAAATTATTTAACTCCAATAAGTAAGAAGTAGCAGATTTTCCATTAATACTATCAACAACCATTACATTAAGTTTGAAAAGGCCCTCAGTAAGGTAGCCCGTTCCTACAAACATATCATTCTTACTAAGTACAACTTTATCACTAACCAGCACGCACTTAAACCCATTTTTCACGAGTAGTGCGGCTGAAACTAGATTCTTCCTAATTGTTGGAACGTGCATGACGTTGTTGAGAGTCAGCAGCTTTCCGGATGTCATCTTCAACAGAATCTTGCCACATCCTTCAACTTTGGCTGTTGCAGTATTTTCCATGTATATCTCCTCATCGGGTCCAGCAGGAGTGTAGGTTGCAAATGCTTCCTTAACGGCACACACATGTCGAGTGGCGCCAGAATCAAGCCACCACTCCTTTGGGTTACCAACCAGGTTGCACTCAGACAGCATTGCACACAGGTCATCAACATCTACTACCATGTTTGCTTGACCCTTGTTTTTCGCTTTGTCCTTCTTGGGGGCACGACAGTCGGGAGATTTATGGCCTGCTTTACCACAATTATAACAGTTGCCCTTGAATTTTTTCTTGTTAGGATACTTCTCCTTTCCAGAAGGCCTCTTCCTTTTCTTGTTCTTTTTTGGAGCATCATCTTCAACGACGTTTGCCCCTTCAATCGGTGAACCCTTACGGTACTTCTTCTTAGCAGTTTTGTTATCTTCCTCGATCTTGAGACGAATCACAAGATCCTCCAACTTCATTTCCTTTCTCTTGTGCTTAAGATAATTCTTGAAGTCTTTCCATGAGGGTGACAACTTCTCAATCATTGCAGCCACTTGGAATGCTTCATTCACTACCATGCCTTCAGCAATAAGGTCATGTAAGATAAGTTGAAGCTCTTGAACTTGGGTTCCAACGATTTTTCCATCCACCATTTTGTAGTCTAGGAATTTGGCAACCACAAACTTCTTCAAGCAAGCATCTTCGGTTTTATACTTCTTTTCAAGTGCACTCCATAATTCTTTGGAGGTCTCTACTGCATTGTAGACGTTGTACTAGTCATCTTCTAAGGCACTCAAAATGTAGCCTTTGCACAAAAAATCAGCTTGTTTCCATGCCTCAACTATCATAAGTTTTTCATTAGCCGGCATATCAGTAGCAGGCACAGGAGGGTCTTCATTGGTGAACTTCTGCATACCAGGGTAGTCAGCCGAAAGAACATTCTTTGCTGCCATCCTTTAAAGTTGACACCGATGAACTTTGCAAGTTTCTCAGCCGGTGGAACACCGGTACGGGTTGTAGGAGTAACCGTTGGTGCAACAGTCACAGAAGAAGTAGCACTTCCACTTGCCATCTCTTTTCACTGTCAAAATTGACAAAGACTTAATAATCAGAATAGCAAAATAAAATTATCCAACAGCAACAATGAAGTTTTTATGTTCTTCAAATCATTGTACAAGTATGAATTATAGTATTCCAACGAAGTTTTTGTGTCTTCAAGTCAGAATACGAAATTTCATACGGAGTAGAAAATCATACAGGTTTTAGTCTCCAAATACAGATTAATATAAACAGATTAATTTCCTTAAGATTGTTACCAATAATAATCTGTATATGTTTTTAAAATAACTTTTAAATAATCTGTCAAACACTTAGTAAAAACAGTGTAGAAACAGAAACAGTAAACAGCAGAAACTGGAGAAGAACAGAAACAGTGTATAATTATTTTTCAGAATATAATCGAGCCCACTTAGCTCAAAGTATGTCCTTAAGGAAATTATTCCCCTCACAGTACTCGAGGTTGATGGAATATCCCCTCCCAGGATAGAACGATTATCTTACCAGAATAGTAGTACTCCAAATTCCGGTAGCAGCGAACCACTCAACAACAGTATATCACACAAAATATAGAAGAAGAGAGTTTTTGAGAAAGTTTGATTGCATATCAAAATCGTGTTGAATTCTAGAAAGAATCAAGAATTTATAGCCGTTGGAGGTACTGATTCTGAATGTTTGCAACCATTCAGATCAGTCACCAGGTTTGGAGGGAAATTCGAAAAAATCCGGAAAGAGAAAAAACGGCTCGGGTCGGTCACAAGTCGTGGGTCGCGCGATAATTAATTAATTAAATAAATAAATAAATAAATAAATAAATAATTAAGGAAAAGTTTGTCCAAAAAGATAATCAATCAATCTTTGACAAATCCGGAGCCGGAGCCGAGCGAGCGACGACGATGGCGCGAGGGGTCCTTACCTCTTCAACCCTTTTAACAACTAGAGAAGGTGTAATGTAATATATACACCTCTCTTTTTCTTCCTTTTTTTCCTATATGGGACAAATGCTTTAACCAAAGCAAAAGGAACCTTTTACATTCCCTTCACTTTTTATCCCATCATTTCTCATTCACCTATATCAATATTCAACAAAAATAACCCCTGCATTAGTAGATATCACTTTACCTTTGGTGTGCGATTTTTCGATACGAATTCGAATAAATCTGCTCCTAAAATGTGTAGCGAACACAAATAGGGAAGCAAAAGAAAGAAAAAAAAAATGATACACTAAACCTTAGTTTATTCAAGCCACTCTCATTCTATTCTTTCTCCTCAAAGCAGCTTAAAGATTTATTGTAAACAATATTTAATAAATAAGACATAAAATAAAAAACTAAAATTATACAAGTAGAAAAAGAATGAGATGAGATACAGTTCTTCTACAAGATAATCTATTTGTTTTTTTCCCTCACTGATGGTGCCCTACAGTAGTAGGCATCAGGTTCTTGAATTTATTTTGAATATTCTCTATAGGCTATATCACTACTTAAGCCTAAAAATTCTACGGTTTTAATCAAATCAAATCAACCATGTGATTTCCACGTTTAAGAATAATCGGGTTTATACACATAATACATTACTCATATTAAGTTACACGGTTCTCTTGATTATTAAGTATTTTTGTTCTTGTAACAGCAGTAATTTTTAGTTTGTTCCTAATACGAATGATATATTCAATTATTTAAAATAACTTAAGGTAAAAGAAATTGTCAATTTGAAACTCGAAACCTTTATTGGTATGCTTCTCCGTCGTCATTCCTCTCTATGCTCTTTTCGAAAGCTTTTTTGTCCACTCGATATTTGGTATTCGCTTTGAAACCCTGCTCATCCGAATTTGCATAGTAGTATCGATCTTTGAAGGTTAAAATGTTTTCGACCAAAATAAATTTATATTCAAGACTCAAATTTAAAACCTGGTTGAGGAAGGAGGAATACTTTATTTGGTGGTTCTTCTGAAGGTCATTGGGGGTGGATGCCTTCATATATACAGTCTCGTTGTATATATGCCTTTGTATATTTCTTTAAACTTCTATATAACAGACTCGTTTGTTTCAATATTTTATGTTGTATAGTAAATTATTGTTATAGAAAACATATTAGTATAATATAATACGAAAAATTGATTCCAAAGAAAACTTGACATTCATAGTAAACTGTTATTATAGAGGATAGACTGTTATATTGAGGCGGATCCAGCATTCGGAGGTTATGGGTGCCACTACTTTATGCATACAATATATTCAGGGTGGATATACATAACACCAAGCGGTGTCATGGGACATCGCTTCACGAATTGTTTTTACTAGATATGTATATATAATTAATAAATAAAATAAAAATATTAGGTATAAATACAAAAATTGACATTATTTGTCACTATAGTAATTTGTTTTGTTCACTTTTTCAAATGTTTACACCAGTTATGCAAAACCACTGACACCCGCACCTACTTTCTGTATTTTTGATGCCACTAATTTTATATATTCGTTTTCCACATATATTTCACATAAATAGCCAAAATTTTAGCGAAGCGAGCGGGTGGCGTGACACTCCTGTCAAATAAGGTAGATCGCCCCTGATTATACGAAGATCCGATTGTATATGCTTAATTCACTCCATAAATGCCCATTCTAATTGTTGGCGGTCTACTATTTGTGACGTCTGTGTAGACAATTTGGTACACAATCAATATACGACTGGTAGGCAAAATGTATTACTAATTGAATACTAATACATTTTAGTATTGGTCAATTTAAGATACTTTATTTAAAAAGTAGTATCAAACAGTACACCACTTAGTTGAAGTTACTCAATATAGAGGTGCATAACTAATTCAGTATTTATTGAAACCACACTCTTAACTATATGCCCAATTTTAGCCATGTAGCCTATGCCATACTTTTAGCCTAGTGCACCAAGTTAATGCATAATTGAATTTTCTCCAATATAAACAAAGAACCCGAATGTTTTTTTTAATTCTAGTCTTACCGTCCTTTGCCTTGTCTATTTTGAAAGTAATAATTTCTCCGATCTATTTTATGTGACACTAGATAATTAAAGATGTATGTTCCATTACGAACTTTTCAAATATTGGTTAACTATTTTAAGTTATTAATATTATGACTTATAGCATCTTCTATATATATAATTATTAAATAATTTTAATTTTTAAAAAATTTAGTAGAAGATTTAATATTCAAATTTACACAAAAAGTTAAAGTAAATTTGATTCTCTTATTAAAACCCCAAAACATAAAAGAGAAAGTATAAAACTATTATGTTGAAACTCAGTCTTTTTCATTTTGGTTTTCCATTCGATGTTCAGTACTTGCTCTTGGCTAATTTTGATTCACACTGAAAAGTCCAACTTTTTCTATTCATTTTTAGTTGTCCACTTTTGACTTTATACTCCCTTTAAAAAAAATAAAGTATGTTACAATTTTATCCGCCATAATACCATTTTAAAAGCTATTGGGACGAAATGATTTGGGGAATGAATAGTTAATGACAAGGGTAAAACAAGAAATTTTTTTTATCTTTCTCTTGATTTGCTAAAATTGAAAAGTAAGTGAAATGTGAAAATATATTTTTCGAATAGGGTAAAACAAGAAAAAAAATTATCTTTCTCTTGATTTGCTAAAATTGAAAAGTAAGTGAAAAATGAAAATATATTTTTCGTATAGTAAATAAATAAAAGTGAACGGAGGTAATAGTTTAGAGGTGGTGCTACGCTTTCTATTTAAAGTAATTCCATTCCCGAAACTCAAACCTAAAACCTGTAATTAAGAATGATTAGGTACTTATCAAATCAACACTGACTTTTGGTGGTTTGGTTGAAACTTATAAGTTGTTATTAATTAATTAGGCACCATACTTTTTGAATTCTCTTCTTTTTTTTTTTCTTCGCCTATTTAAGTGAAGAAGTGAATACATATCCATTACTTGCGCATAGTTCAATATGGCAGGTCTAATTTTCGCCCCTGCAAACTCACTTTTTTCCCGCCCCAAATTCCCACCGAAAATATCAGCCATTACCGGCAATTATGACACCGTTAAAATTTCCACCGCCATGTCCAAAGCGGCGGTGGAATTGTTTCCTAATATACCGGCGACGGCCGTAGATACATTGACAATCAAAATTTCACCACCATCTCCTCCTCCGACGACTCCATTGCTAGTAGTTTCTCCGAATTCGTTACAATGTGAGCCTGGGTACTTGATACCGAATTATCCGGTGGGCGATAATGGAGGTGAGAACGGGTTTCAGTATCTGGTGGATATATTGAGTACGAAAGTGTACGATGTAGCAAATGAATCGCCATTGCAGCTTGCGCCGAAGCTTTCACAGAAGTTGGGGGTTAACGTTTGGCTTAAACGAGAGGATCTTCAACCCGTATGTTTCTCATCCTATAGTTTACGTAACTATATTTGTCAGCTTTATTTCTCGTAGACATAATTAAATAAAAAACTACTTTTTTAACAACTTATATAAATTTTTAGAAAAGATGAACACTCTCTTTATTATGATACTTCATCTGTTTTAATTTAGATGAAATATTTTTCTTATCGAGAGTTTATTGATAATTTCAAGCCAAAATGGATTAGCTCAACTTCATATTTTAAAATTAAAATTTGAATATTAAAAAAATTATATGAAAAGTACTGTAAGTTGTAATTTTCTCATTTCAATAAGATTAAAAAATATATTTAAAATGTTCATCAAATTTCACACAGTTTAACTCCTGATAAACGAAATATGTCATCTAAATTGAAACGTAAAAAACGAATAAAGTACTAAAAAGAGACAAAGATGACGAGTTCAATTTTCACGTTATCCAAACAAGAATTTATGTATTCTTGGCCCATAAAAACGATGATAGGTTCAAGTGAGATGACATAGTGAAAATATAATTATGTAAATAAAAATGTATTTATTTATTAGTAGTTTATACAAATCATGTTCACGTGAGGGAAGTGTAAAAAATACTATAACTAAGAAAATTTGGATATACTTTTCCTATCAATTTAAACTTTTAAAATAAGATGGTTTTAAAAATATTCTTATGTTGTTTTCTACCATAAGATATTGCTCAAGTAATATTTTATTTGTTGTATGAAAATATATATTTGCTAATTGTGGTAAGAAAATCCTTAAGCTTTGTAGTTTTATTTTTAAATTTCCTAACAGCTAAGAACCTGAAGTACGTGTGTGCCCTATCAAATTTCAATCCATATTCACTTTGAAATCTCTCTTTCTTTTTGGAAAGCAGTACTCACTTCCCTTAATTAAACATTCATATAGTTATCGAATTTTATGCTTTGCTCTTTGAACACTTATATTTAGAAATCTTATCGAATGAGAATAACTTTATTTGAGTTTTCTCACGTTTGGTAACCAGCCCTTTTGTATATGGAAACTCCTTATTTTTCCCATCTATTTAACTATATAGTCAGTAAATTGTAATTGATGCAAAAGATAAAGAACTGCACAAGACTATTATTTCGTCAATTTTGAAATGTAGTAAGTTTTTAAAGCTTCAAAACATGGTAAAACTTTTAGAATTTACAGCAAAGTATTACTAGTAGATACTCCCTATATTCACTTTTAATTGTCCACTATTTCAAAAGATATATTTTCACTTTTACTTGTTTATTTTAGCAAATCAAGAGAAATACAAAAAAAAATTCTTATTTTACAATTTTTTTTCTTGTTTTACCCTTGTCATTAATTACTTAGTCCCCAATTATTTCTCAATACTTTTGATTATGGGTAAAATTGTAAAATACATATTTCATTTATATTTTTTTAAAGGGAGCGCAAACTCAAAAGTGGACAACTAAAAATAAACGGATGGAGTAATATATTTTTAGGTAGTTTTACGAGTCTTGCCCCTTTCATGTACATAGTCAGTGGCGAAGCAAGGAATTTCCCCAAGGGCATTCAAATTTGAAAGAAGTGAAAAAATTTTCCGACAAAAGGTGTTCAATATGTGTTATATACCTCTAAAACGTAATATTTTACCTATATATACAGTATAATTTTTTGACCAAGAGTGATCAATTAATCGCCCGTATAACCACATGGCTTCGTCCCTGTACGTAGTATGGGGAAGGGGATGTGGGAATATATGTTTTAGGGTAGTATTAATTTCAGTTCAAATAAAAACAGAGAGGTAATGAGACGCTCGCAAAGTTAAAAGTGCGTAACTAAGCCATGGAAAGAACTTTAGGGGTAACTCATGTGTTTTCATTTGATTTTATATTATCATCTAGGAGACATGAGCTGCACGAGAATTAATGAATTTTGTGCTTTCAATTAAGGCAGAATAGCTAATAGACATTTTTGCTTGTTCAAGTTAACAGTCCAATCCTCTTATTTTATGAAGTTTCAATCAAACACTTGAACTTAATTAAAACATATGTTTTAAACAGTTTTGACACTGCGTGTTGCTCACTCGAGTTGACATGGAGGACATATCAGCTCTACCTCAGCTAAATTAAACCACGTCATTATTTAGTTTTATAAAATATTATTTTTACTTCTCCTTCTCTTCCTCTTGCACAGTCAACCACCACCCTCTGTGCCTTCTTTTCCTCTGCTTGCGCCTCCCCTTCAACCATTGGTCGCTGGTCTCCTCACCCAAAACTAAAACAACGAGCGGATCAGGGATACATAACAACAAGCAAAATCACCGGCAGGAAAACTCACTCTGTATTAGTCCTTACGTCATCAATTAAGAATTCCAAAATTCTCTTAAGGAAGAAAAAAAAATTGTATCTTTAACTTCCTTCCACTTTCTGTTTATTGTCTTAATAGAGGAAGGTATCAAAAAGAATAAATTGTGGGTACAATCTTAATAATAAATTTTTGACCACAGTTATTCCAATTCAAAGGTTACCAAAATATGGGTCTTCTCGACATGGCTGGAAAAGCCAACACGGTCAACTAGCTGATCAGAAGTTTTGGATTTGTGGCGCTAAGGGGTAGATGAAAAGGTAGTGGAGAGAGCTGTTGCAACGGATTTTGAGTTAAAATGGGGGAGGAGGAAAAAGGTGAAAAGGGAGGGAGATAGAGAAAAATGGGATTTTGTTGGGGAGGGGGGGAGGGGGAAGGGGTGGAGCAGAACGCTAAGTGAGAGAAAAAGCTCTTTCTTTTCTCTAATTTGATTTTTGTATTTTTCTTTTTCTTTTTCGTTTTTTCCCTTAATTTAATTATTTTTTATTTAAATTTTAATGTTCACGCTCCTTATACGTGTGAAATACACATATTTTGTCTAGTTCAACAATTAAATTGCCACATAGACTTAGTCAATAATTGGAGGGATTTAAAATATTGATTTTGAACAATTATAAGTGTCTAGATTAAACTTCATTGAGTATAGGGATCGGGATGATAAACACGAACAACTATAAGTGTCTACGAGTCTATTCCGCCTTTAATTAACTCTTTCCTTTCCACAAGCAGCCTATCATATGGAAGTTCAATCTTCCCTAGAAACGAGTAAATTGATTAAAGAAGATTTTTATAAACTAATATTTCTTAAAATAATAACAAAAACTAGAATCAAGCGGCAATAAATGAACGATCTTTCATTAAAAGATGGAAAAATTAATTAAACAAAATTCACGTTATGAAGTAGTAATAATCTTTATATTAGTTTCTAGATAGATAAATGTCAAGCAAAAAATACTTGGACGAACTGGAAAAGAAGTTGCTCGACGGAAAATTACGGTAAGCGCGAAATGAGATAGTAAAGTTTCTTAGATATCTATTTCCTAAATTATCCCTTTTAAATTATTCCGAGGAGCTGAGTTGAAATTTTATTAAATGACAATAAAATTTCATGATAGGTGAGGGAACCCAGCATCTTTTGCTTTTAATAACCTAAGCTAAATCAAGTGATAATAATAAAGGATAAAATATCCATGATAACTTATTTTGTTCTGTTATATAAGTTTCCAAAACTTTTTAAGTTATATCAGCTTAGATTCATTGGGGTTAAGTAGGATCTAATTTCTAAGGGAAAAAAAAGAAGCAAAAATAAAAAGATCATTTGGTTGCACGTTCTTAAGTTGTGTTTTTCTATTCCCAAATTCACTTGTTGTTATAGTTTTAACATAAATAATTGATAGTTATTCCTTTTTATTCTGATAAATTTTGAAATTCTTCTGATATAGAGTAGATTCTTATAGTTGTCGATATTTCTGCATTAAATGGAGATGACCAGTTAGTAACATTGTTCATATACTCTTTACAGGTCTTCTCATTCAAGCTTAGAGGAGCATACAATATGATGGTCAATCTCTCCCAAGAGCAGCTGAAAAGAGGGGTCATATGCTCATCAGCTGGGAATCACGCGCAAGGCGTCGCATTAGCTGCTCAAAGACTTGGCTGCAATGCTGTCATTGTGATGCCTGTTACTACACCAGAGATTAAGGTTAGAATTTGCTACAAATTTTGGGTTTTATGGCTTCCTATATATATATATATATATATATATATATGTAGGGGAGTCTTAGAGCAACGGTAAAGTTGTTTCCGTATGACCTATAGAGCACAGGTTCGAGCCATGAAATTTGATGGTTGCGTCATGGTACGCTGCTACATCACACCCCCTTGGAGCAATGTTAAAGTTGTTTCCATATCACATATAGATCAAGGTTCGAGCCGTGAAATCAACTACCGATGCTTGCATCATGGTATGCTGCTACATCATACCCCCTTTAGGGCATGGCTCTTCCCTTGACCCTGTGTAAATGTGAGATACTTTGTCGGAGGCAGATATAGAGTGGTAATACCGGATTCATCTAAACCCAGTACTTTCGATGTGAAACATAAATTTATATGTAAAATTTCGTTAAAATTGCGAAAATTAGTAGTGATGAACCCATAATTTTAAAAATACAATGGGTTAAATACTTTTGACTACTTTTGAGCTCATTTTCATTTTCAAAATGCTTTTTGTTTAATCAAATGAGCAGTGGAAATCGGTAAAGAGATTGGGTGCTAATGTTGTTCTTGTGGGGGAAGCGTATGATGAAGCTCAAGCATACGCCAAAAAGAGGGCTGAAGAGGAAGGCCGCATCTTCATCCCTCCTTTTGATCATCCAGATATCATCGTAGGGCAAGGTACTATCGGTATGGAGATTAATCGCCAACTCAAAGATAAAATACACGCGATATTTGTGCCTGTTGGTGGAGGTGGTCTTATAGCTGGTATTGCTGCCTATATGAAAAGAGTTGCCCCTCATATAAAGATTATTGGAGTTGAGCCATCTGATGCAAATGCGATGGCATTGTCATTACACTATGGTCAGAGAGTAATGCTAGACCAAGTCGGACGTTTTGCAGATGGTGTAGCTGTTAAAGTGGTTGGCGAAGAAACTTTCCGTCTCTGTAAGGAATTAATAGATGGCGTGGTCCTAGTTAATCGCGATGCTATATGTGCATCGATAAAGGTTAGCCATCAACTTATGACAATTCACTTTCTACACGGATTACAAAAACCTTATTTTATCTGCTTGCTTTTAGAATCTTTCAATACCCTTTGGTATGCTCTTTCAAACATCAGCTATCTCCCTAGAATAACAGTTGCCATTGCAATTTTGGTCAATGTCAAGGGTCCTTAATTGAGTGTTTTATAAAAATGACCACCACTTGCTCTTTTTATTGCATGCCCGTTGTGTTACATATGACAAAATCACAATATCTGTACCTCATTTATCTTGTCATATAATAGACCATTTTCAAAATAAACTAGAAGTGGCTATTTCGTGCAGCAGGTCATATAAATTGGCCAATTGACAACTGGTTTTCTTATCTGAATTTGAGTTTATTAGGTTCCTTAATTGAGTGTTTTATGAAAATGACCATCACTTGCTCTTCCTTTGTTGCACGCCTGTTGTGTTTTATATAACAAAACCACAATATCTGTACCTCATTTACCTCCCACTAGTGGGGTCTGAAGCAGAGTGTACGCAGACCTTACCCTTACCCGGGAAGGGTTGAGAGGCTGTTTCCGGAAGACCCTCGGCTCAACAGAAGAGACAATAATATCATAAAAGAAGCAAACAAATAGGTCCGTAACAACAAAAGGAACCAGAAAAATAATAATAGTGTCTTAAGAGACAGCAAATAAATGGAAGGGCAATAACACAATACTATGCAAAACAAAAAAATAGTGTGAACACAACCTAGACCGCTAAACAGACCTAGACAAAACTCTATCAGACTGTCCGGTACAAAGAGGGAAAAACGCTCGACTACCCCCTAGCCTACAACCTTAATGCTCGATCTCCACACGTTCCTATTTAGTAGACCATTGTCATATAGTAGACCATTTTCAAAATAAACTAGAAGTGGCTATTTAGTGCAGCAGGTCATAGAAATTGGCCAATTGACGACTCGTTTTCTTATTTGAATTTGAGTTTATTAGACATGACACTAGCTTGGTTTTTCGGAATAGGACATGTTTGAAGAGAAACGGAGCATATTAGAGCCTGCAGGTGCACTTGCTCTAGCCGGAGCTGAAGCATACTGCAAATACTATGGCCTAAAGGATGAAAACGTCGTAGCAATAACAAGTGGAGCTAATATGAACTTTGATAGACTAAGATTGATAAGCGAACTCGCAGATGTTGGTAGAAAGCGGGAAGCTGTGCTCGTTACTTTTATGCCAGAAGAGCCGGGAAGCTTCAAACGGTTCTGTGAACAGGTCACTTGACTTAGAGCACTTAATATGCCATTTTTCCTTACTATATACAGATCTATTTAGTCTGTCCGACAAAATTTTGACTCGGATCACAGGTCGGAACAACAATGAAATTTACTGAAGTTAAGTACAGATATAATTCTGGCAATGAAAAAGCTCAAGTTCTTTACAGGCAAGTTTCTTGATCTTTTAAAGAGATTGGCTCATTTTAACAGACTTCACTCTTTGTCAACTAGAATTTATCCTTTACAATGGATCGGAACACTTTTTATTCAAAATCGTGTGTTCTGTTTTGATTTGCAGTGTTGGTATTCAAACTGAATCAGAACCTGAATCTCTGATGGAGAGGCTGAAATCAGTACAATTGCATACTGTTAATCTTACGGAGAATGACTTGGTCAAAGATCATTTGCGGCATTTGGTAAACTCCTGATTTTCATCTTTTTTATGGAATCAAATCCTACAAATGAGGAAGCGGCCTTTGTCATGTTACCAGAAGGTCAAGGGTTTGAGCCGTGGAAATGGCCTCTTGCAGAAATGTAGGATAAGGCTATGCACAATAAACCCTTGTGGTCCGGCCCTATAAATGACGAACGGGGGCCTTGGTGTAACTGGTAAAGTTACTGCCATGTGACCAGAAGGTTATGGGTTCGAACCGTGAAAATAACCTATTGCGGAAATACAGGGTAAAGCTACATACCCTTGTAGCCCGGCCCTTCCCGACCCGGATCCTACGCATAGCGGGAGCTTAGTGCACCAAGCTACCTTTTTTGCCAAATTCGACAAATGACATTGTGTTTATTACTTATTGTTATTTAATGATCGCAGAAGTATTTATTTTTAACTAGTATATCAATGAATTTGAGAATTGATATCCTCAATCAGTAGTTAGAATATTAGTGTCATACTTAATTGTTTTGAGTGCATTACCAAATTAAAGAGCTAAGGTTTGTTTCTCTGTGGTGAAAAGCATGTTGAATTGCATTTTACTTGATTTAGTGAAATATATATATATGGTGATTTCATTAGATATTGATTGCTCGACTAATCTCTTAAATTAAAAATATCCGGCGGATGTATATATATATTATGTATAATATATATATAACTATGTATAATCTATGTATATCGACTAGAAAAAGTAAGCATTGAATCTGACAGGCTATTTGTGTAACAATCCCTATGTCTTTTCCAGATGGGTGGTAGATCAAATCTTCACAACGAGCTTCTTTGTCGATTCACTTTTCCGGAGAAGCCTGGTGCTTTATTGAAGTTTTTAGAAAATTTCAGCCCGCGTTGGAATATAAGTTTGATCCATTATCGCGCACAGGTAGCTATTTACAACCTTTAGTTCCATTTTTCACTGCTAGTACAAGTATGCATTTAGTCTATATGGTAGTATTTTGGAGTAATTTTTTCTATTTTTTCATATTTTGCTTTGAAAAAGGGACAAATTGGTGCAAATGTTTTAGTTGGGATACAAGTTCCAGAGGCTGAGTTTGATGAGTTCCAGGGTCGAGCTGCCAATCTTGGTTATGAATATGTGGTGGAGAGTCTAAATGATGCTTTCAAGCTTATAATGCATTGATGAAAAGTTTGGCTTTTCGAAATTTATCATACAAATAATACCCCAACTTTATATTTGGGAAGAATATTGGGTATATGAATAAAAGTCCATATTAGAGAATTAAATTAGGTATATAATATTATATTGATGTAAAGTCTAAAATATTTATTCTCGCCCTTTGCCTGAGTTTTTTTTTTTTTTTTTAATTATTATTATTATTATTATTATTATTATTATTATTATTATTAATTTGCTTTATTCAATGAAAAGTTGGTCCTCTAGGTCCAACAGCTCCTTCTTGATCTTAGTGGAGCTCTTCTTAATCTTACCCGTACATACATTATGTAATAATATTGGAACTATTTGTCTCCCAATAAATGAAGTGTAAAGTCTAATTCAATGTATATGGCAATTGACTTTGCCTTTGAAAAAGTACATGTTGCATTGGGCTTCATAGTTCATTCTACTTTGTTAATTGCTTATTGAAAGACGACTTGCTTACATTTTGACAAACGTTCTTTTCATTGAATCAAGAAGATATATTATATTGTATTAATAATATAATTTTAAATTCTATGTACCAATGATGTAAAATATATTTGCATAATTAGATCACTTATAGATGACTTAGTTTGCAGATGGTGTAAAAGGTTATGTGCACGATCAACCGAGGCAGACCTAGGATTTGAAAATAATGGGGTATCACTGTTGAATAAAAATTTGAGCAAATGCTGAAGTAAGAATCGAACTCAGGCAGCACATTAAAAGTCAAGTTATATCCCCAAATCCACCAATGCAATTACCTAAGCTTTGAGTCTTAGGGTGTCAATCAAAATATATACCTGTTATATATACGTAGGAACCAGTGACCACCTATCCTAAGGATAGGAATCCTAATAATATCGTGTCTCTTGTAATTGTCATTGCATGCATGGTTCATAAAAACACACCAAATCTAACTAGCTAGTTAGGGTTCTGACTTGTATCTTTCAATATAATATTCCAACAAAGTTTAACCTCGATCTTCATGTAAATCCAAGCCGTGAAAATTGGATGATAGAGGCTGGAAATATGTCAAATCTTTCATTAGCATATTGTTCCACCTTCAATATACCTACAAATAAGAAAAGGAAATTAAAGAGCAAAATAGTTTTCGTTTTTACACTATACTTAATTAGAAGAATTATGTGCCAAAAGAATTTTCGTAGAAGATAGGTGGTTGGAATTAATTATAAAACAATTTTCTTTTACAGGAAAAAACAAAACTTAAAGCTAGCCATAAGTATATATACTGTCGAGTAATACACAGTAGCTGAATGCTGATCCTTTGCAGTAGCATTAAAGAGGATGCTGATATTTAATTTCTGAATGCAACAAAATTAGTAGGGCGTTGGGATTCATTTATACTTTTAGGTGGTTGTGTGCATTACTCTTCGAAATTAAATGCCTCTCGCCTTTCCTAGGAATAGCAGAAGATTCTTGTCTTCACAATTGATATTATGGGTGTGTTTGGTACGAAGAAAATTATTTTTCGGAGAATGTTTTTAAATTTATTAATGTTTGATTGGCTTAAATATTTCGGAAAACATTTTAAGTATTAGCATCACAATTTGACTAGTAAAGGGTTTTTTGAAATTTTTTTAAGTACACAAACTGTTTACCCCCAAATAGGTACAGTTAAATTTGTATCGTGGTTTATAGACACATGAATTAAATTAATCTGATAAAATAAAACACGGTATAAAAAGAATAAAATAAAAATAGTTGAAGAAAGAACAAGCCTGGGCTTTAGATTGATCCCACCGAAATTAAGAACAATTGGCAAATTTTAATAACAATAATATAAAGCTTTTTCAATATGAGAGATGAATATCAGCCTTTTGTAATATAAGTATTTTGTCCTCTTTCGTGAGTACAAATATTATTATTTATGGTTAAATTAGAGGAGACAAGATCCTCAAATCATGCTCCTCTTAAAGATGAATAAAAATTCTTTTTGATAGTTGCATAACGGTTGAGAACAAATACTATGATTTTCTATTACGGTTGCTCCTTTAATGTTGTCCTCTCCAATCGGTACCTTACTTTCAAATTCTCTTCCCCGACCTGGTGTTTTCGAAACTTATGCAATACCGGTCATATGCTCGTAATCGGTACCCCATTTACTGACTCATCTCTTTCCTGTCTTCACTACCACGTGTCTATTCGACAAGCATCCACCTGTAATCTGTAAATTTTACCCAATACAAACATATATAATCTTTTTTATTTTTTTTGAAGATTGTAGGATAACACTCATAGTGTCTCTATTCATGAAGATGAATTGACCAAAAATGCCATTAATTATGTGAGTTTGGGG
>MCJB01044949.1:59687-89568 GCA_002018475.1 Nicotiana obtusifolia | reverse complement strand
AAAGGTTTGGGGGGGGGGGGGAATAGTATTAGATACGGCAGCAAGGATGACACAAAAATTGGGACTACAAGTCCCGGAACAATGATGTCTCATCAGGACCAGGGACTGCATAGCCAGCCCCGTGGAAATAAGTTGTACTAGTTAGCCACATGTATTGACGATTTCTTTTCTTTAGCAATCGAATGCTTGTATACTTTTAAAGATGGAAGGAATAAAATAAAGTCCTTTTATTTTTATCTTTTTTCTTTTCCAAACAATGAGTTAATTTGATCATTTGAAAGTTAATAGAAAACTTCAAATGCTTATGCCGGAATAAACAGGAGACGTCCTCTTCAAGAGCACCGTAAACATAAGTGGGCCCTCTCTTATGGAACCCTCATAGTAAAGGGTTGGTTCCGGAAGAGTTTATGCCCGGAACAAGAAGCTATCAGATGAAAATACACCCGAAGCCTTATCTAATTCAACACAAAAAGAACAAACTTTGTGCAAGACTTAAGTAAAATCTTCTTCAATTATTAAAATTCCAAAGTGCATAAGTACAAAAGTACAAAGGGAAACAGCAAAAGAAAACAGGAAAAATCTAAACATTATCGCCACCATAACCCCGGGGAGAGAGGCATCTACGACCTCGGGAGAAGTGGGTGGATTAACAATCGGTTCGGGACCCAAGCCTCCATCATCATTTTCTTCATGTTCCTCCTCCGTTCCCGGACACTCGGAACTAGTACTCAAAGAGTCAATTGCGTCAGGCTGAGCCAATAGACGTTCTCTAGAAGTTAACTCCAATGCTCGGGCCTTGGCGATGTCATCACCAATATCAACGATGGCCGCTTTGACCTCTAATGGTAGGCTAGAAACCTGTAACTTATTCGTAATTTGCACTCTAATCACTGCATTTTACTTGTTGTTGAGCTTAAATAATGGTGATTTGCGCTTATTACGTATATTATGCCTTGCATGATATGATTCCGAGCTATTAAGATAATTTGGAGCTAATTCGAACAAGTTGGAGCATTGAAGTCTGAGTTAAAGCCCTAGAAATTAAGTCGGGATCAAGTTCAGGGGTCGAGGACCAAGTCTGGATATCAAAAAGTGAGAAAAAAAGATTACTCTGGAAAAAATGCACTACTGCGCCGAGCCATGCGCTGCTGGGCGTGGGGCGCTAGTGCAAAATTCCTGCTGAGTGTAAAAATCAACTCTCTGAACTTCTCCACAGGCGCACCGCATGGGGAGGCGCGCCATGCGCGACGCATGTGTACGTTTTACAGAGTATTTCTCCTACTTTGGCTTGGAAAAGATAGTTTCGTACAGGCCCATTCCTACATGGTATAAATACAGCACAAACATGATTCTTAGAGGACTCTTGACCTTAGAAGCTTTGGGAAAGCATTGATGGCTACAAGACACAAGATTTCATCATCTTTCCATCAATTCAATACAGGTGTTTGGATTGTAACATTAGATTGATGTTTCTCAATCTTTAATTACATTTGTGATAACTTTCTCGATATCTATGCAGTTGTTTACCTTAGGGTTTGACATGATTTGGTAACTTGGTTGTTGTTTATGGATTTGACTAGTGTTTAATTTCTTGAACTTATGGGAGGAGCTTTAATATAGTTGTGATTTTATTTTTTATAGTGTTTAATCGAAAGAGGAACATCTTATTGAACATTATTGCATCATATGTGTTAGTTTATTTTGGTGATTATTTGAAGTAATCAAGAGAGATTTTTGAGTTACCGTTTAAATTAAGATTGACAAATATTCGCGAGAAGTTTCTCTTAGATCATTCCTACCAATAGATTCTTGCAAGTTTCACCGCACCTTACATTAGTTTATTTGAAAGATTTTGATTTAATAGAAAGAGGAGTCTGAATCGGAAGTATAAGCTAATCACCTATTGAGTTCGTGAGAATCTATAGAACCTCAAGAGTAAAGTATAACAGCGTCGTATCCAGGATAGCAGTCTAGTACCTATCATGTCAAAACCCTTATTTTTTGTCTTGATAAAAACACATTGCTTTACTCTCTCGTTTTTTGGGATCAATTGTCTCTTGCTTTAATTTTAGTAGTTAATTTTAGTTCATAATCACCTCAACAAAAGTGTTAATCATCTTGAATAGTGTTAAACCAATAATTACTTATTTAAATTCAATCCCAATGGAGACGATAATTAAACTATACTATCTTTGGTTATCGAGCATCAATTTCGTATTTTCCGCTTGTCAAATTTTGGCATTATTGCCGGGGATTGACAATCAATAGTGCTCAAAATAGTTTTTGGTGCTAATTTAGGAACGGATTTTATTCTTCATGGGTTTTTTCTTTCTTGTGCAAGCAACAGGTTGACTTCTCTGGTGTATGACTCGATCTTCGTCAAAAGAATTGATTTCATACAATCTAGAGGTGGAAAAGAGTCTGCGACAGTTGAGGAAGGAAAGAGAACTCATCGGAAAGTTCTTGGGGCAACCTTCAACCTAAGAACACATGGCTAAGAGCAGTGACATCGGAGTAGACTTAGCTGCAAGAGAGGCATTACAATAGGAAGCTGCACGAATAGTAGCTGAGGCAGCCCGTAGAGTTGCTGATGAGACTATCGAAGATGTTGGGAATCGAAGATTCAATCTAAACTGACCCTTGGTTGAAGACTAGTTCGAAAATATGGTCCCAGGCCTGGTAGAGCATTAGGTGATTATTCTAGACAAATCTACAATCAAGGATTGTCCAATGTCAGAGCTCCACCCGTAGCAGCGAATAATATCGAGTTGAAGCAAGGTTTGCTTCAAACTATCCAGAACAATTGCGTCTTCAGAGGGAAGGTAAATGAAGATCCTAACACTCACTTGATGGATTTTGAGGATATCATAAACACCTTCCCATACAACGGAGTGTCAAAAGATATAGTCTACTTAAGGGTATTCCCTTTTTTGCTGAAGGATGACGCAAAGCACTGGCTTCGTAACTTACCAACGGGGTCGATCAGGACATGGAAAGAAGTGACTAAAAGGTTCCTTGACAAATACTTCTCAGCTGCAAAAACAGTGAAATTCAGAAGGGAAACTCACAACTTCTGCCAGAAGGACACTGAAACAATTTTCAAGGCTTGGGAAAGATTCAAAGAGATAGTGAGATAGTGTCAGCATCATGGGATTGAATTGTGGATGAACCTTCAGGACTTTTGGGTGGACTGACACCTTCTTTACGATGAACTCTGAGCACTGCAGTTGGAGGTCCTTTAATGAAGAAAACTCCTGAGGAGATTGTTGCAATTCTTAATGAGCTCTCTGAAGATGCTAGCCAATGGCCTACTGAGATTTATGGTAGAACAAAATCAGCTAGGGTTCATCAAGTAGATTCTAACACATCAGTGCAAGCCCTGCTAGATGCCATGGCCAAAGAGATATGAAAGTTGACCGTAGCCAAAGTCTAGAGCCAACCATCATTTGTTTGTGAGGTCTATGGAATGGGTCACCCAACGCATGATTATGAGGCCTCAGCTGCAGATGAAGTGGTAAATGATGTGGGAAGTTTTAACAGAGGCAACTACCAGAGTGGTAATAATTTTAATTCTATGGGGTAGAGGCACCCAGGCTTTTCTTGGAGTTCACCAAATGGTGGTCTGAACTCATGCCAATAGAATAATCCGAGACCCCAGGGACAAGGAGCTCTAGGATTTCAGAATCAGCAAAGGCAGCAATACTAGCCTCCACATTCGAACAAGTATAGCATGGAAGATCTAATAAATTCTTTCATTATTAAGACAGATGAGAGATTTAAAACTCATGGTGTAGCTATTCGAAACTTAGAGAGGCAAGTGGGGCAAATTGCTAGTCTGTTATCCAAGAGGTCTCTAGGAACCCTCCCTACAAATGTTGAAAGGAATCCAAATGAAACTATAAATGTAGTGTCTTTGAGGAATGGCAAAGTATTGCAAGATCTGTTGGTTGCAGAGAAGAATGAGTTGACGGGAAATCAAGTTAATAATGAAGGAGAGCAAAAAAGTGATGAGCATCGTAGGAATGAAGTAAGGGCAGAGCAAGAGGATGATCTGAAGAAGAAGAACAAATCTGAAATTCCAACAAGGAAGAAGAAAGACAAACAAAGAAGTAATGGTGAGATCGAAGAGAGTAAATACATTCCTGCTCTACCTTTCCCTCAGAAGCAAAGAAGAGAGAAGCTGGACAAACAATTTGGCAATTTTCTAAAAGTGCTCAAGTAGGTACATATGAATTTACCTTTCACAGAGGTGCTTTCACAAAATCCAACCTATTCTAAGTTCTTAAAGGAGATATTGTCCAATAAGCAAAAGGTGGAACGGATATCGGTTGTCAAGCTCACAGAGCATAGTGGAAGATGTGCTAGTTGGGGTGGATAAATTTGTGTTCCCTGTGAACTTTATCATGGTGGATATGGAAGAGAATTGGGAAGTCCCTCTGATTCTAGGAAGAGCCTTCTTGGCTACTGGCAGAGCGATTCTGGGCATTCAAGCAAGGCAGCTCATGCTCACAGTAGGGAAGGAAGGATGGTCTTCAAGACAGAAGGAGCAATAGGGGCCCTGAAGGACCAAAATGGATAGAGTAAAGCTGATAAGCGCGGGGTGTAACCAAAGAAGGCCGAAATAATCTCTCAGCATGGATGTGTGCACTAGGCCAGACTTGTAAAGGAGATCTCGACTTCGACTCAAACCCCGACTAGATGAATCAGGGGAGTTCCCTTTACCTCTTGCTTTTTATTTGTGTGTCATGGGGACATGCTACAATTTAAAGTGTGGGGCGGGGGATGTAAATATGTACATGTATGCTTGTTTTCTTTTGTTTTGTTTGAAAAAAAAATTGACTTTTTCCGATGATGGATTTCATTGACTGTCTTCTTGAGGGATCAAAGTCGGAAAAAATATATTTTTTTTTTGTTTTTGCTAGGTAGTGTAATTATTCCCCCTTGATTTTTCTTTGTGTCGTGGTTCTTTTTCAAGGGTTTTGTTTGAACCGGGTATAGTTAGTTTTACTTATATTAGGAATAGTGAAGTCTTGTGCTATGGTAACAAATGGAGATAGTTGTTCTTCACTTTGTTGTGCCTTGAGAGCAATGAGTGCCTTAGTTATGACACCTAGGCTCAGTTCTTGACTCTTGGAGAAGTGCTTGAAATTGTTTGGTTTTGTGTTGCTTAACTGCTTTGACTAGAGAGTCATAATAGATCCGGTCCTAAGTGAGTTCTGTGTCAATGTGTGTGTAAGATTTTGCTAATATTCTGTGCATGTCAGTTGATGTCTAGAACTTGCCCCGTGTGTTTGTAAAGCAAAATAGTAGTTTTGTTCAGTCTAGGAAGTGATATAGGCATTTCTTTGTTGAGCCAATTATATGTTATGACCCGCCTAATTGTTTTGTATCCTGCCCCTTTGGGTATGTAGTCCTACTTTATTGGCAACCACACTACAAGTTTGATCCATGTTGTTTGAATTGACTATCTGTTTTAACCTTTTACCTCTCATGAGCACTTGAAACTGTTATGAGCTTGTTACGAGTTGAGTGAAGGTATGGTAGGCTTTTGAGTGGAACGAAGAATAATGAAGAAAGGTGCACTAGTTGAAAATTTGTGAGAGCCACATGTAAGGAATTGAAAGAAAAAAAAAGAATGAAAAAATCATTCTAAACATTGAAAAGAAAAAAAAGGGTTTGTGTATGTAGTGAAAGAAAAAAAAAAGAGAAATTGATTCCTTGCTACTGGTAGTTCTCATCGAGTCTATGCTTAAAGAAATTGGGAGCTTGAAGTTATTATGTTGTGAAGGTTGGGGTTTGGTTCAACATAAGTGTAGGGTTTAGAATGTGAATTTGTATGTATTAAAGTGCTTAGGGAGGTGTAGTCACAATTATCTATATGTATCCTACCCGTCCCACAGTCTACATTACAACCAAAATAAAGTTCTACTTGATCCTTGACCGAATGAGCTCAAATTAGCAGAATACTATACTACGGGCAAGCCTATGGTACGTTTTCTATGGCGCATGAATTTTATTTCAGAAAGAGTTAATTCTTTCTATCTTGAGTCCTATTTGTTCTTGAATTTTATTGTGTGTGGAACCACTCTCTATCTTTGGTGTGAGGAAACATGATTTGCGAAGGAAAGGTAATGTTTTTGGATTCTGTGTTAGAGTAAGTGAGCAGGTTAAAAATACATGGTTCTTTTGAGTCGAGTCTTGAGGCTAGGATGCTTAGTATGCTTTTAAATTCTTGGCATGATGCGTTAGGGAAGTTGTATCCTCCAAGGTTTTACTCCTCATATGATACAAAGCGTACGTCTTTATAAAGACGAGGCAGTCCCCTTGGTGTTGGAGCTTTACCTTAAGTCTGTCAACCTCGGCCAAAAGGCCATCCCTCTCGGTTCTCGTGGCAACGAGTCTAGAATCAAGATAACGGATTGTGGAAAAGTGAAGCCGATTTTTATCGATGATTTTCTTGAATCTCTCTTCCATTTGGACTCGTTTCTCCTCGGCGGCATTAGCCTCCTCATTTTTGAGTTCAAGGCTACCTCCAATGATTCACCCATTCAACGGAGGTAGACTCGCACTCAGCAGCAAAAAGAACAGCATCCTGAAGCTCAGCCACCTAGCCTTATCATCTTGAAGTTGTGCATGTTGTTAAGTGGCTTCTTGGCTGTGGACCATCACATCCTGCTCACTTTGCCTCAACCGAACCTCAAGCTCACCCGCTTCAGTAACCTTTGCCTCCATTACCGAGAGACGCGCAACAAGTTGATTCCATTCTACCAACAACTGATCCTGTTCAGACATAAGTCCTTCCTTATCGAGAATCATTCTCTGAAGGCTTTCAAAAGTAAGGAAGTCGGCCTAAAAAAGGTATATTGAAGTTAGAAACCTCGCCACAACAGATAAGTAAAAAACAAGAAATAAGAGAGCAAGTACGATACTACAGCCGCATTGTACATGGCGTTATTCAACATGCACTCCCCAGAAAATGAGTGTATCTTATTCTTGTCCTTCTCTGAAACCAGCGGCTTCCGGTAGTTAGCAAGTTCCACCGGCATGGACAACAGATAGCACTTCTTTGAAACCGAGAGAGTGATACTCCTCTTCCTTCAAGGATCTGGAGAAGAGGGCGAATAATTATGCCCCAAATTCCCGTGGTCGGGAGACTGAGAAGGGGAAGCACCCTCTTCTTGGACGTCAGTGGCTGCCGGAGCAGATGCAACATATGCTGGTGGCAAAGGTGCACCTAGAGTAGAGGGGCATGAAGTTATTGGTGTTGTAGGTTGGGAAGCAGCTGCAGTAGGAGCAATGCTGATTATTGGTTGTTCATGAACCAAAGGCAAAAGCTGCCCGATTTTCGACCTCCTAGGACCAGAAACAACAACAGGGGTCGGAAAGCGAGAATCGGCATTCTCTACTATCTCCATTTCACCCAAAAGCACTCGGACCTCACCTTCGGTTGGGGTTCTAAGCTCTCCCCATTGAGCAAATGAAGATCGTTGTCTCCCCTGAAAGGAATCCTCTTCATTACTAGCTTCTCCGTCATAATCAATGACCATAATGGTCGCAGCCGGCTCAGTTGTGGCCTTCTTTATCTTTTTAATTTATCCCAAGCCAAGAAAGAACACTGCCTTTTTGGTTTCTCTTCTCTAGTTGGGGACTCTGACATGAAGCGTTTCAATCGGAGGTAGATCCGAGGGCACCACTTCGAGTGAGAGCACTTTGCAGCAATCTCGCCGCTTCTGCTGGATTGACAAAATGTAACGATCCGGCCGATTGTTTTGAGTGTTGTAGCCCTGTTCCCCCATTTACAGCTTATTCTATGCTTAATGTTAGTCACATGACTTGCCAGGGAAGTAGGTTTGGTTCCGAGGACGTTTTGGAATAAATTGGGACACTTAGTTCTAAAGTTGGAAGCTTAAGTTGAAAGAGTTGACTAAATATTGACCTATGTGTAAACGATTCCGGAGTGGAGTTTTGATGGTTCCGATAGCTCCGTAGGGTGATTTTGGACTTAGGACTGTGTATGGATATTCATTTGGAGGTCCGTAGTTGATTTTGGCTCGAAATGGCAAAAGTTGAAAAATTAGAAGTTTGGAGAGTTGAGAAGTTTGACCGAGAGTTCACTTAGTAGTCGTCGGATTCGAATTTTGGTTTCAGAAGTTGGAGTAGGTCTGTTCAGTCATTTATGACTTGTGTGCAAAATTTGTGATTTGATAGGTGTCAGCATCGATCGTAGAAGTTGGAATTCATTATTTTTCACTAGGCTTGAATTGGGGTGCTATTAATGTTTTCCCATTAGGCTCAAGCCTCCAACATTCAGTGGGGTTGAGTAGAGGATGCTCGGGTGTTCTTGGATAGGTGCCAGCGGATTCTTTGCACAATGGATATTCTGGAGACCAGTGGGGTCTCCTTTATTACTTTTCAGCTATCGGGGGCTGCCTTCAGATAGTGGGAGTCCTATGAGAAGAGCAGGCCAGTCGGTGCTGCACCACTTTCATGGCATGAGTTCTCTGTTCTCTTCTAGGAGAAGTTTGTGCCACCGACCAGAAAGCGTAGGCAGTTTGAGCAGCTATGCTGGGAGGGTATGTCTGTGACCTAGTACAAGATGAGATTTTCAAATTTGGCTCGTCACAGAGTTTGGTTGGTTCCCATAGAGAGGGAGAGGATTATGAGGTTCATTGATGGCCTCAACTATGGATTGGGCTTTGTTATGAGTCGAGATAATGTTTCAGGTGCTATGTTCGATGAGGTTGTTGATATTGTTTGGAGGCTAGAGCTGGTTCATAGACGAAGCGTGAGGAGAGGGAGGCTAAGAGGCCTCGTGGTTCGGGTGGTTTCAGCTGTGTTTCTTCTGGGGGTCAGTCCCACCATAGCTGGGGTCGTCCTTATAGGCTCGCTCAAATGGCTCGCCCAGTTCACTGTGGCGTATAAGCTAGCCATGGTTCATACAGTGCTCGCCCAGGACAGTCATCTCTCAGTGCACTCCCAGCTCAGAGTTTATCTCGTGCTCCTTCAGTTCAGGGTTCATTTGCTCCGGTTTCCTCTGGTAGTTATTGTTGTCAGAGCGAGTTTGTTTTGAGTGTGGAGAGTTTGGTCATATGAAGAGGCATTGTCCTTGCCTTTCGGGAGGTCCAGTTCAGCCGAGAAGTAAGACTGCGACTTTCGCACCAGTTACTTCACCACTCGCTCAGCCAGCTGGGGGTGGGCCTTAGGTAGCTAAAAGTCGCCCTAGAGAGGGGAGGCCGATTAGGTGGCAGTCAGGATCCATTATATGCCATTCCTGCCAGGCCAGAGGCCATTGCTTCAGACACAATGATCACAGGTATTATTTCAGTATGCCACAGGGATGCTTCTATATTATTTGACTCTGATTCCACTTATTCATATGTATCATCATATTTTGCTCGTTATTTGGATATGCCCCTTGAGTCCTTAGTTTCACCTGATCATGTATCTATGTCAGTGGGCGATACTATTATTCTGGACCGTGTATATTGGTCGTGTGTCGTGACTATTGGGGTATTTGAGACTAGAGTTAACCTCTTATTGCTTAGTATGGTTGATTTTGACGTGATTTTGGGTATGGATTGGTTGTCTCCATGTCATGCTATTCTAGATTGTCACGCTAAGACCGTGACGTTGGCAATGTCGGTGTTACCAAGGATCGAGTGGAGAGGTGATTTATTATCTGAAGGCCCAATGGATGGTTGGGAACGGGTGTTTGTCAACTTGGCCTTTGTGAGAGATGTTGGTGAAGATACTCCTACTATTGATTCTGTCCCAATAGTACGAGACTTTCTGGATGTGTTTCTTGCAGGCCTGTCGGGCATGCCACCCGATAGGGATATTGATTTGGTATTGACTTGGTGCCAGGCACTCAGCCCATTTCTGTTCCTCCGTATCATATGGCACCAGCAGAGTTGAAGGAGTTGAAATAAAAACTTTAGGAGCTTCTTGATAAGGGATTTATTAGGCCTAGTGTGTTGCCTTGGGGTGCACCGATTCTGTTTATGAAGAAGAAGGATGGTACTATGCAGATGCGCATCGACTATAGGCAGTTGAACAAAGTTACAATCAAGAACAAGTATCCTTTGCCGCACATTGATGATTTATTTGATCAGCTTTAGAGATCGAAGGTGTTCTCTAAGATTGATTTGAGGTCTAGGTATCACTAGTTGAAGATTCGAGACTCGGATATTCCGATGACGGTATTAAGGACCTGCTATGGTCACTTTGAGTTCCTTGTGATGTTTTTTGGACTGACCAACGCCCCAGCAATATTCATGCATCTGATGAATAGTGTATTTCAGCCATATCTTGATTCATTTATCATAGTATTCAATTATGATATCTTGGTATACTCACGTAGACAGGATGTGCATGCATATCATTTGAGGATTGTACTATAGAGGTTGAGGGAGGAGAAGCTTTATGCCAAGTTCTCCAAGTGTGAGTTTTAGCTCAATTTGGTGGAGTTCTTCGGGCAAGTGGTGTCCGTCGAGGGGATTAAGGTGGATCCAAAGACGATAGAGGCGGTTCAGAGTTAGCCCAGAACATCTTCAGCCACTGAGATTCGGAGTTTGCTCAGCTTGGTCGGATATTATCGTCGCTTTGTAGAAGGTTTCTCATCCATTGTAACGCCTTTGACCAAATTGACCTAGAAGGGTGCTCCATTCAGGTGGTCAGATGAGTGTGAGAAGAGCTTTCAGAAGCTCGAGACTGCCTTGACCACAACTCCAGTGCTAGTTTTCCCTTCAGCATCAGACTCTTATACAGCATATTGTGATGCTTCTAGGACCGGTATTGGGTGTGTCTTGATGCAGGAGGGTAGAGTGATTGCTTATGCTTCGTGTCAATTAAAGCCCCATGAGAAGAACTACCTTGTTCATGATTTTGAGTTGGCACCCATCATTCATGCGTTGAAGATTTGGAGGCAGTATCTATACAGTGTGTCTTGTGAAGTATTTACGGATCATCGGAGTCTCTAGTGCTTGTTTAAACAAAAGGATCTAAATTTGAGGCAGCCGGAGATGGTTGGAGCTATTAAAGGACTATGATATTATCATTCTATATCAACCCGGAAAGGCCAATATGGTGGCCGATGCCTTGAGTAGGAAGACGGTGAGTATGGGTAGCCTTGCTTTTATTCCTGTTGGCGAGAGACTGCTTGTATCAGATGTTCAGGCCTTGGACAATCAACTCCTAAGATTAGATGTTTCGGAGCCCCGTCAGGTTCTAGCTTGTGTGGTTTCTCGGTCTTCCTTATAAGATCACATCAGAGAGCATCAGTATGATGATCCCCATTTGCTTATCCTTAACAACACGATTCAGCGCAGTGACGTCAAGGAAGTTACTATTGGGGAAGACGAGGTGTTGAGGATGTAGGGTCAGATCTGTGTACGTAATGTAGATGGGCTGCGTGAGTTGATTCTTGAAGAGGGCCACAATTCGTGGCACTCTCTCCATCTGGGTACTGGAAAGATGTATCAATACTTGAGGCAGCACTATTAGTGGAGGAGGATGATGAAGGATATAGTGGGGTTTGTAGCTTGGTGCCTAATTTGTCAACAGGTGAAGTACGTGCATCAGAGACCGGGCGGATTACTTCAGAGGCTTGAGATTCCGGAGTGGAAATGGGCACGTACCACCATAGATTTTGTAGTTGGGCTCCCATGGACTTCGAGGAAGTATGATGCTATTTGGGTGATTGTGAGCGGTTGACCAAGTCCGTGTTTGGCTAAGATCTACATCTACGAGATTGTTCGCCTTCACGGTATGCCGGTGTCCATCATTTCATAACGGGGCACGCAGTTTACATCGCAGTTTTAGAAAGCAGTGCAGCGAGAGTTGGGCACATAGGTTGAGTTGAGTACAGCGTTTTTCCCTCACACGAATGGACAGTCCGAGCACACTATTCAGATATTGGAAGATATGTTACATGCTCTTGTCATAGATTTCGGGTGTCCATATGAGGCTTTGTATGGGAGATGGTATCGATCTCCGGTGGGTTGGTTTGAGCCGCGTGAGGCTAAGTTATTGGGTACTGACTTGGTTCAGGATACTTTGGACAAGGTCAAATTGATTCAGGATCGGCTTTGCACTGCGTAGTCTAGACAGAAAAAGTACGCCGATTGAAAGATTCGTGATGTTGCTTACATGGTTGGGGAGAAGGTACTGCTTAGAGTCTCGCCCGTGAACGGTGTTATGAGGTTCGAGAATAAAGGCAAGATGAGCCCTCAGTATATTGGGTCTTTTGAGGTGCTTGAGAGGATTTGAAAGGTGGCTTATAGGCTTGCATTACCGCCTAGTCTATCGGGTGTTCATCCAGTGTTTCATGTTTTCATGCTCTAGATAGAAAAAGTACGCCGTCTCATGTTTTGAACTTCAGCACAGTTCAGGGGGACGGTGATTTGACTTAAGATGTGGAGTCAGTAGCCATTTTGGATTGGCGGGTTCAAAAGTTTAGGTCGAAGGACATAGCTTTAGTGAAGGTGCGATGGAGAGGCCAACCAGTCGAGGAGGCTACTTGGGAGATCAAGCGGGAGATGCAGAGCAGCTATCCACGCCTATTTGAGACTTTAGGTATGATTCTAGACCCGTCTGAGGACGAACATTTGTTTAAGAGGGGGAGGATGTACCGACCCGGCTAGTTGTTTTGAGTGTTGTCGTCCTGTTCCCCCATTTACTACTTATTCTATGCTCAATTGTTGTTCTGAGTGTTGTCACCCTGTTCCCCCATTTACTGCTTATTCTATGCTCAATTGTTGTTATCTGACTTGCCAGGGGAATTGGTTTGGTTCTAGGGATGTTTCAAAATAAATTGGGATACTTAGTTCCAAGGTCGGAAGCTTAAGTTGAAAGAGTTGATCGGATGTTGACTTATGTGTAAATGACTCCGGAGTGGAGTTTTGATGGTTCTGATAGCTTCGTAGGGTGATTTTGGACTTAAGAGTGTACCGGATATTGATTTGGAGGTCTATAGTTGATTTTGGCTCGAAATGGCGAAAGTTGGAAAATTAAAAGTTTGGAGAGTTAAGAAGTTTGATCGAGAGTTGATTTTGTGGTTACCTGACTCATATTTTGGTTCAGGAAGTTGGAATAGGTCAGTTGTGTTATTTATGACTTGTATGCAAGATTTGAGGTCAATCGGACTTGATTTGATAGGTGTCGGCATCAACCATAGAAGTTCAAATTCATTAGTTTTCATTAGGCTTGAATTGGGGTGCGATTTGCATTTGCGATGTTGTTTGACTTGATTTGAGACCCTGACTAAGTTCGTATATGTATTAGGGCATATCGGTATGTTTGGTTGGGGTCTCGGGGGCCTTAGGTGGATTCTGGATGGTTAACAGATAAAAAGTTAGACTTGAAGCATTGATGGACTTTTGCCTTCTGGAGTGATCGCACCTGCGAGGGGATTAGCCGTAGATGCGATGCCGCAGCTATGATTGATGTGGCGCAGAAGTGGAGCTGGGCTGGCTTGGGGTGTGTCTCGGGTGCGAGGGGTCTTCCGCATTTGCGAGCCCACAGATGCGAGCAAGGCTCCGCAGATGCGGAGAATGGGAAGTGAGTTGCCTTCGCAGAAGCAGATGGATGGTCGCAAAAGTGTTTCCGCAGGTGCGAAACTTGGAGCGCAGGTGCGGACCTTGTGGATTTAAGTGATTTTCGCAAAAGCGCGATTTTTATCGTAGAAGCAATTCCGCAGGTGCAAAAGCACTGGGCAGAATATAAGTTGAACGGTTCCGAGGTTTTTATCATTTTTGGACTTTGCAAGCTCGGGTTAAGGGGATCTTTTGAGAAGGGTTTCGAGTGATTTCTTGAGGTAAGCCACTTTTGATCATTTTATGCAATAATACTGATTACCCATTGAATTTCCCACCTAGTTTATTTGTTTTTAAGGTGAAATTTTGGGTGTTTTAGGCTAGGAATTGGAGAGAGAAATTTGTGGATTTGAGTGACGATTTGGTGTCGGAATTTCGTAAATTTGGTATGGGTGGGCTCGTGGTTGAATGGGTGTTCGGATTTTGTAACTTTTGTTGGATTTCGAGACATGGGTTTGTGTCATTGAATGATTCCTATGGAATTGATTCCTATAGTTCGTGTTGATTGTGTCAAATTGTTTGTAGCTAGATACAAGGCATTCGGAGGCCGATTCGCGAGGCAAGGGCTTATTGGAGTAGTGATTTGCACGGTTTGAGGTAAGTAACACTTCTAAACTTGGTTCTGAGGGTATGAATCCCTGAAATTACGTGATATGTGATTGGTATTGAGGTGACATGCATGCTAGGTGATGGGCGTGCAGGCGTGCACCATTGTAATTGTGGTTTAGTCAATTTCGTGGAACTGTGTAGTCATCTTATCTGAATATTTTTACTATACTCTA
Source organism: Nicotiana obtusifolia (assembly GCA_002018475.1). Lineage (NCBI taxonomy): Eukaryota > Viridiplantae > Streptophyta > Magnoliopsida > Solanales > Solanaceae > Nicotiana > Nicotiana obtusifolia. Next base: position 75,194 of record MCJB01044949.1, on the reverse strand, counting down.
TGTATTAGAGCACTTGAGCTGTGATTTATGTTAGAAATCATGTTTAGGATGTGTGCTGGTGCTATTGGGACACACATAGGCCGTTCTTTGCTGTTGAGTTATTTGCTTAATTGCAGTTATGTACTCAATTGCATTCATCATTGCATATCATATCTCAGTCTCTATTATCATATATTGTCATATTATGCATCATTGATCTGGACTGCTCGGCATAAGTGTTGTGAGCCCGAGAGACTGGAGAGATTGATGACTAAGTGAGGCCGAGGGCCTGTTTGTGAGTGATATAGGATCAGGCTACGCGCCGCAAAGGGTACTATTGACTCATGATAGGATCGGGCTGCACGACGCAGCAGGTATTTTTTATTCACGATGGGATCGGGTTCCGCGCCACAGCAGGATTTATTAGTGCTTGGGCAGGATCTGCCCCTCCGAAGTCTGATATACCAGCAGTGAGCGCAGGTTCTATTAATTCATGACGGGATCGAGCTGCACGCCGCAGTGGGTACCGTTCAGTGCTGAGTGATTTAGTGTGATGAGTGACAATTGAGACAATTAGGTTGAGTACTCTAAGAGTGTGAGCACGTGAGGCTTTCATTGTGTTACATCACATACGATATGCATATTGCATGTACAGATAGAGATGTCATATTCCTCATATCATTCAAACTTGCATATTTTATCTAGGTTGAACTTAACTGTTAAACCTGGAAAAATGTCTACATTCTTGTACTAGTACCTGCAGATTATGAGTTTTTTTGAGATATTATTGTCATATTTCTTGTCATTTCCGTACTGTTAATTCTGTATTTGATCTGTACTATTCGAGCTCATCGCTGCTTTCAGCACAAAGGTTGGACTTATTACTTATTGAGTTGGTTTTACTCACGCTACACTCTGCACTTCATATGCAGATCCAGGTATTTTCGAGCACAGTGGTTGCTGATTTCTAGACCTTCATCAGTTCGGAGATTATCGAGGTAGCTGCCTTCACGTTCGCAAACCTTGACACTCCTCCTTTATCTTTTAGTTTTACTTATAATGTTCTATCTTCTTAAATAGAGTTTCAGTTGTCAGACCGTGTTATTGTATGATGCTTATGTACTTCGTGACACCTGAATTTTTGGGCAATTTTGTATTGAGTTATGGTGTTTTCATCCAGTTTTTATGAGATTTTATTTACTTAAAACCTATTTTAGTATATTTTGAATATAAGATGTCTGTATTTGTGAGTTGTCGGCTTGCCTAGTTTCGCGATAGGCGCCATCACGACATGTTGATTTTCGGATCGTGACACAAAACAACCGTTTTGAGGCAGGTAACAGAGCCCTGTGGGAGTCCTAAATCAAGTGAAAAGATGTAGTTAGCAAAATTATTCATGTTCATACAGAGGCAGAAGAAAGAATTCACTTTACCGTGGTTCTTGGCCTTCCACCCGTATTCGGGAGCCATATCCTTCCACCGACGGGTTTCTAGTATTGTAATATCCAGAATCTTCTAAACCCATTGGTCCAAGCCTTGAACCCTTGTTGGTGTCCACCAAGCAGCTGAAACAACGGAAACAAAGAGGTCAACGATGACGGGAAGTGGTCTTTTTAGGAAGGAAAGAGATTATAAAAATTCCAAACTTACGGGAACAATTCCATGATTCAGGAAAGGATGGAGGTGTGGTCGGGATAATATCCCTAGTAATAATGATGACAAACTTCTCCATCCATCTACGGTCATTGTCATCATGAACGCGTGTAAGTAGAGCGTGGTGGCCGCGTTTACTGAATATTACTCCTCCATGAAAGATTTTGGGGGAGTAGAGATTCATCATGTGTGCCAGGGTTAGGGTTTCCCAATTTCCACGCACAACCGGCATAGACAAGCCACCGTTTGCCATATAGAAGAGCCTACTTGTGCCAAGCAGGCTTGGTACTAATGGAATAACTCCAAGATCACGGGGTCAAGTCCCCCGCTCAAAGAAAGCAGGCCTAAGGTGAAGGGATACATATAGACATACATAAAACCCGATCTATCAGGTCAAGAGCAATGATGTTAAGGTCTGGGCAGTTACAGTCCTCCTTTACAGTAGAAATACTCGAAGGGAGAATAGAGGAAGGATACTTACTAACAGCCCAAGTCCATGGATGCATGGAGGGAAACTCCTCTTGGAAGTCATTGATGGTGCTCAAGTGTTTGGGTATGATGGTGCTTACCATGGGAGGTCAGCATCGACATCAACCTCTTTATCTTTGCTTCTCTTCAGGCCTCCACCGAAATAAGACCAGAGTTCTCAAAAGACTCAGTAAAAGAAGCAATAATAGTAAGAAGATGGTGGAGTTTTTGAAGAAAATTGGAAAGAGATGAAAGCAGAAGAATATTAAGTGCAAAGAAAATAATGAGCTTATGAAATCATTGGAAGTGAAAGAGGTAAAATGATGGATATATGTAAAGATATAGAAGGCAAAAATCATGGTCATGATTACCTCGAGATCTGAGAAAAATATTACTGAATCATGGGGCAACACGTGTTTGGGGTATTAAATGCGAGGGGATATGCATCCTATCAAGCGTCAGAGACTGTTCAGAAGGTTTCAGAAGATTTTCGGCAAGAAAGGAATCTTTACCAACTTTCTGATGCCACAAAGATGTGTTACCAAAAGCAGGGGGACTATCTGCATAGATTAAAATCGGTTTATATTAAATGATCAAATGTTAGTGTGACACGTAGAACCGAAGACAGGCAGAAAATCAAATAACAATCAGTACCGGGAACAACAACTGCGATTAGTATCGGATGTACCCCGAAGGGAGCACAATTAGCGTGAGCAGATCAAATGATTGCCATCAGATAGCATTTAATGAAGAATATTTTATGACATTAAATGGGCATCAGTTTCAGAGAACATTTGCATTTATAACATACCATTACATATTCATCAATGACCCTCTTTATTGTCGTTTAAAAGGGGCATGATCCTAGGATCCTATTTCCTTAGGTCTAGTTATAAATAGCAAGCTCAACAGCTATTGTAAGGACACGGAATTCTTGGCAAAACTTATGTTATACTCCATTCTCAAGCTCAATAAAATAATTTTACTTATTCTTTCATATTGCTCTTACTTCTGTCCTCGGAAGTATCGCTCCTGGAGCCAAGCTTGCCATTTTCTTTGATTTTAGCGCTAAGTCCTATTTTTAATCCAGTTTATTTATCATTTTGGGTCAAATCAGTTCGCTTGTCTATAAATCACGTAACAAATTCAACTGTACTATTTTACAGATAAACAGTCCTTAATTTCAGTTTTGCAATAAATCTTCTACACCTTAACACTCCTCAACTTTGTCTAGCTAGAAGTTTTCAGGATAATTGATTTTTAGTCCTTTATAAATTTTTGGTTTTAGTTTTAAGTCTTTTTTACAAAAGATTTTTATTTTTATATATAAGAGATCTAAAAATATAACACACAAAATATTTGAAAGGTCATTTTCTTCTATTCAAATTGTAAGTGCTCACAAGAGATTATTTCCTCGAAGTTTTCGCACAAACATCATGGACTATATTTATGATAAACTTCCAAAGAACATATCAAATCAGACAATGTAAATTCATGAGTATGCATCTCCTTATAATGATTATGAATTATGATTATCAGTAAGCCTCCTCATGCTATCTCAGATAGAGGTGTTCATGATTCTGTTTGGGTCGATTATTTTAAAAAAGAAATCAAAATAAATAAGTCAGTTTTTCAAATATTAGAACCAAATCAAACCAATTAAGTGAGTTTTTATCGATTCGATTTTTGTCGATTTTTCTGTTTTTTCAGTTATTCATCGATTTTTTTCTTAAATATGAGACGCACTACCAAACATATTTTGGCGACTACATTTTTAACGTAGCACTATCAAATTAATTGCTCTTTAATAAATCTATCATTTACCAAGATTATTGATGATATTTGAATTAAATAGTGATGAATAATTTAAGTACTCAATTAAAAATTGATTATTTTTAACGTGAAATAAATTCTTGTACTTAGCAAAAGAAAACTACCAATCAAACTAGGATGTAAAGGCAAAGAATTAGATTATTATAATAGGAAAGAACTAGACTAGAAATTCAAATGACTAATATGTACCACAAAATTTTAGAAACTTTATATAAGAAATATACATATATATGTATATATATAGGTGTAATAATAAATTTAAATAGCTACTTTTATAGTCGGTTTCATTCGATGTTTTTCATTAAAATCAAAACAAAACCAAATTTAATCGGTTTTTAAAATTCAAAATCAAAATCAAACAAAACCTAAAAAATATTAATTTTTTTGGCCGGTTTTCGATTTGCTTTGATTTTTTGGATTTTTATGAACACCCCTGATTTCAGGTATGTCGATATCAATGGCTACTCATTATCTTATGAGTCATTTTTTCAGACAGGACAAAATATGTAAAATTTTACCCCTTTTTTTGATATTCCCAATTTTATTAAATTTTCTAAGTCAAATCATTTCACCGGCCTCCAAAATCCTTTATCCTAATAGGGGATCGCAAAAAGATGTAAAAGGAAAAGAAATGGAGATCAGAAAACGTTATTTTTTTTTTTGCAATATCAGTAAACTGTCATTACAAAGTTAGCTAGAAATTGAATTGTTCTTCCCCTTTTGCAAACTCATATATGGCTGGAGTTACTAGTTTTATATTAAGCAACTGAATGGGAATTTTTTTTTAAAGTCAAATTCACTAGGCATCATGTCTACCGTTAATTTTCATATATATAATATAAGGTATAGTGATGAAGGGGGATATAAACCTTACCTCCTGATAGAAAAGATGTACACTCTTTGCCATCCAATCTTGATGACCAAGTATGCATAAATAGCTGTGATGGATTAGAACTATGATGATGTAATGATTGCCTATCTTATAACATCGATAGACAACCATATATACAAAAGCAGTGTGAGGTGAGTCTAGGCCAACTATACAAAAAAGTACATGTGTTCCTAAATCTACTAAGTGAATAGTTTGAAATAGTGTCCTCCCTGTACGATAGGATCTATTTCTAGCAAAAAAGGGATCTTGTAAGTGATGACAGAGATAGTAGTCTTCAATTTTGCTTTGACATTGATAACAAAGAAAGCAAAATTGAAGATGACTAGTAAAGGATGGCCATGTGACTGGGGGTTGATGCTGGCAAAGTCTGATGTTGCTAATATTACTGTTGCTGTTACTGCTACTGCTTCTGCTGCTATTACTGCTGCTGGCGCTACAATTGTTGTTGCTGCTACTTATGTTGAGTTTGTAAGGAAGCTTCACTTGTATCTGCTGGTTAGCTGATGGATGCCTTATGTTGCTAATGTGACTGTTAGTGGAGAGCTGTGTAGTTCCTGCCTTGTGTTTGTGAGCATTCTGCACTGCAATGTATGGTTGGATGTCCTGATGTTTCTGCATCTGCTGGTGGTCTTCTATGGTTTGTGGCTGCTGCTGGAGTAGTGATTGTTTATTGTTGATGTTGTTGCTATTTCTGAAGGACTGTGTAATGCCTTCCTTTTGTTGGTGAGAAGGCTGCCCATGTGCTTCTGAGGTTTGCAACTTCTGCTAAGGTGTTGAGTGTCTGCATCTGTTATTGCTGCTGGTGATGTTGTGGTTTATGTGAGGTTGTGTGTGCTGCTTCAGCTGATTGCTTTGTATTACTGTGGTTTGTGCCTTCTGCAAAGCTGATGAATATCTGTTCCTTTTGGTATTGTTACTGCTGATAGTGCTGTTACTATTGCAATTGTCCTTGTTGCCGCTATTGTTTTTGGTGCTGTGAACCTGTGAGTCAGCTATCTGATGCCTATGTGAAGGGGTCCATGGTGGTTGTTGCAGCTACAGTAGAATGAGCACTACAAGTGTTAATACCACACACTGCAGCTATAACAACCTCCTGGACCCTTCCAAGTTGTTTGTTTTTGTTGTTCCTATAACTGAATGCTGCTTTGTTTCTGTGATTTGTAGCTGCTGTTGAGATGATAGTTGTCTTCTGCTGTTTTCATTGCTGCTACTTGAAGGTTGTGTACTGTCTGGCTTATGTTTGTGAAGAGGCTGTACTTTGGTCTTCAATGCAATACTGAGAGCTGGGTACTGCTGTTGGTATATGCTTGAGAGATAGTTGTCTATCCTGCTGTCATTGCTGGCATTGTTGCTACTGCTTTTTTTGTTGGTGTTGTTACTGCTACTAATGTTGCTGATGCTGCTATTGTTGCTACTGTAATATTCACCTTGCAACTATTTCATTGACTTATGTGCATTTATTCTATCTGATTTCTGAACTTTTGTGACTGTATGATGTTGTGGTGCTGTGCTTTGTAGCAGCTGCTGAAGTGATGATTGTTTTCTGCTGCTGCTGGTGTTGTAACTGAAGAGTTGCATGTGGTCTGGCTGATGGTTGTGAAGATACACAAAAATATGAGGTTGTGTGTTAGTTGGCTGATGCATGTGTGAGGACTGCTTGGTGTGAGCTGATGGTTGTCCCCTGTTGCTGCTGTTTCTGCAGTATTCCTGCTGAACACTGCTATTACTAATGTTGTTGCTGCTGACCAAACTGTTGCTTCTGCTACTAAGGGGCTGTGTATTGACTGTGTGGAGAAGTTGCACAGTGCTGAATCCAGCTGGTAATTGTCCCCTTCTGCTTCTGTTGCTGCTATTGGAGGTCAGATGTCTAGCAATGGTATTGCACCTGTAGTAGTACATTTGACAGTCCAGTTTTCCTGCAAAATTAGCAAACATATTATGGTAGTAGAGGGCCAAGGAGGTTGCTGCAGTTGCTAGAGAGATCTGCACTGGGTCTTCCTGCAACAGAACAAACAGAGAGATCAGAACAAACAGAGGTGTGAGGCAAAATGTTTCTGTTCTGGTGCATAATTTACTGCTCCTTTTGGTGTTACTGTGTCCTATTTTTGTGATGAGTTGATCTACTGTTACTTCCCTCAGGTGTATGTTCATGTTGATCATTCAACTGCACTGTGAAGTAACATGTGTGATAGAAAATTGAGTCTTTTGGACTTCCTGTGCCTAAATGCAGCAATGCCTTGGCTATCCAGGCAGACCTGTCCCCTTATGTGTGCAGGCAGTTCCCTTTGGCCTCGCTGTAGTGTCTTAGGGAATTGATCTCATGGCTCAGTTTGGACAGGGTATCAGCTGGACCATTGGCTTCCCTCAGGACATGTGTGCACTCAAAAAATTCATAGTGTTGGCTCAGATTCTTGATTTCCTGTATTAACATATGTAAGGTCCATGGTGGCTTAGACTGGCTTGTTAACCATTGAGTGAGTAGCTTAGAATCTGTTTCCAGGTGGATCTTGGTGTAGCCATTTTGCATACACCAATTGATGCCAATGAAGGCTGCTTGAGTTTCTTCTAACTTATTAGTACCCTCTCCCAGTGGACTTGAAATGGCATGAATGAAATGGCCTTGATGGTCCCTAATAATGACCCCTGCTCCTATTTTCTCTAGGTTTCCTAAAGAACTGCCATCTGAATTGATTTTGACATATCCAACTACTGGCTTCAACCAAACTACTTGCTGCACATTAGTGTGATGCTGTAAACTCTCTATAGCCATGTACATTTCTGGCCAGGTGGCTGGCCATTTGATGTTTGCATAAAAGGTTCTCAGCAGTAGATGTAGATTAGATGTGATTGAATACAGTGCTCTGGTAATTGATGATGATTTTCCCCCATATTTGGTTGCACATCTGTTCTTCCACAAATTCCTACATATAATGATTGGCAGTGTGTCTAAGACCAATTTATGCACCTCATTCTCTCTTTTTTGTAGCCACTAGTTCATTAGTTTCATTGTTAGGGGCTGTCTGTGATTTTGGATCCCAACTGGTGCATTGAAGTACTTCCAGATGATTTGAGCAAAATGGTCTGAGCTGAGTATGTGCTCCGATGTTTCATTCCCTGCTTTGGTGCAACATACACATTTGTTCACACTTGGAGCTCCAAACCTAGCTACTCTGTCATCTGTGGGCAGCTTTTTCCTTAATGCTCTCCATAGGCAGAAGGACCATTTGAAGGGTATTTTCTTGTGCCAGATCATCTTATTTATGAGTAGTACCTGGTTCCTTTCTCTCAACACAGTCCATGCTGATGCACAGGAGAATTCCCCAGAGGCAGAAGGCTGCCATATGGGTGTGTCATTGATGTTGGGGTTATAGTGGATTTTGACTTGGAGAATGTGTTAGATTATGGACATGGGAGCTATTTGAGATGTTATTTGATTGAGTTTCTGGATATCCTATTGCCCATCAGTCCGGTATTGTGAGACCTTGATATTGCCAGGCCTGCCCTATCCTTGTCTGAAGTCAGCTAGGTACCCAATACCTAACAAATTATCCCACCAGAAACTGGAATTTCCTGAGTGCAGTCTCCACCGAATGTGATAATCAGCAGCTTCTTTGTTAAGCATCATTCTTCTCCAAGTCTATGACTGTCCAGAGGCCTATTTTTTTGATCTAGGGTGTGATCTCTTACAGTATTTGGCCAGCATGAAGTTGCTTCATAATATCTATTTGGTCCTGAATCCCTACCATTGTTTGTATTCCATAGATTTACAAATCTCTGCTATAGGTCTTAGTCCAATATCCCCTTCTTCCAGTGGGTATGATAGTGTGTGCCATGAAGCCCAATAGTATTTGTTCCTTTCTTTGTTCATTCCCCAGAAAAAGTTAGCTGCCAGTTTCTCAATCTGTTTAAGGATAGCTTTTGGAGGTGTGACTGCTGACAGCAAGTGAATAGGGAGTGATTGCAGGACATGCTTTATTAAGGCCAGTCTACCCCTATAAGACAATAATCTGCCATGCCAACCTCTTATCCTACCTACCACTTTAGAAATGATACCATTGAAGTGCATAATCCTTTTTCTGCCAGTGTATAGAGGGCAGCCTAAGTATGTTAGAGGGGATTCCTTTTTGGTAAAGCCTGTGACCTGCTGGATTCTCCTGGTTGTATATTGGAAAATAGAGGGGCAGTCATAAAATGGCTTTTGCTTTTGTTGATCTGCTGCCCAGATGTCTGCTCATAATCTTGAAGGACCTTCATGATCTTCTTTAGAGAAGTTCTGCAGCCTGAGGTGAAGATAATCACATCATCTGCAAAACTCAGGTGTGTGATTTGAGGTCCTCTCTTTTCCATATAGAAACCATTGAAGAACTGATCGTGTGTGAGGTTGTTGAGCATCCTAGATAGTAATTCAGCTCCCAGAATGAAGAGTGAAGAGGCCAGAGAATCCCCTTGTTTTAGACCTCAAGTGGAATGAAAGAAACCAAACCTTGTGCCATTGACTATGACGGAGTACCAGTTGTTGGACATTGTTCTCCACACCATGTCAATGATTCTTTCACTAAAACCCATTCTTCTCATCATTATACATGTGAAGGACCAAGATACTCTCTCATAAGCCTTTGCCATATCCAATTTGATCACTACATTAGCACCTATATTTGGCTTCTTGATTCCCTGTACAATCTCCTGTGCCAGCATAATATTCTCAGAAATACTTCTGCCTTTGATGAAGCCAGTCTGATTTGGGGAGAATAGGTGCAATTCTTTTGGAAATAATCTTGGATATAATCTTATTGATGAAATTGCTCAGACTTATAGGTCTAAATTCTGACAAAGTGTTAGGAAATTTCACTTTAGGTATCAGCACCAAGCATGCTTGTGTCATGTACCTAGGCATTGATTGACCACAAAAGAATTCCTTCACCACATTGAGGAGATAAAACTAGATGATATCCCAACAATGCTGGAAGAATTTTCCATTAAGGCCATCTGGACCTGCAGCACTGGATGGATTCATTGAGAAAACAGTGTGTTTGAGCTCCTCCATTGTAGGATCTTTGTTGAAATGATGATTATCTTCTTCTGTAACCAGTGTAGGGATGCAAGATAAGAGGTCTTCCCTAATGACTCCCCCAGGATCAGTGAACAGGTTGTAGAAATGGTCACAGGCAGCTTCACCTATTGCTTCATCTCCATATATCCAATCATTGTCTTCATTTTTGATTTTGTGGATATACAGCTTTCTTCTTCTGCCTCTGATCAGACTATGAAAGTATTTGGTGTTGGCATCTCCATCCTTAAACCATTGTAATTTGGTTTTTTGCTTCAGGACAGCCTCTTCAATCTTCAAATGTTTGACATATTGAGCAGTGAGTTCATGGGCAATTGTTCTATCTGATTCTTTGTTGGACTGTGCCCATGTCTCTTCTGCTTTTCTGACTTTCTCTTCAAATTCCTTGACTTTCTAGAAAATATCCCCATATTCTTTTCTGGACCATTTGGATAGTTCTTTGCAAAGTGCTTTTGTTTTTTGATGGAAGATCCACATTGCATTTCCAGTGACTGGTGTATCCCAGACTTGCTGTACCAGTGGCAAGAAGGTTGCATTTTCTGTCCAGCAGTTCAGAATTTTAAAATACTTAGTGGCGTTATCCTGTCTGACATTGATTTCCATGAGAAGGGGGGAATGATCTGATCCTGTAGATGCCGGATGTGTAATGGTAGTGGCAGGGTGTGCAGCAAGCCAGCTATCATTGACCAGTTCCCTATCCAGTCTTTTCCAGACAATTGAATAGGGGCCTCTCCCATTAGACCAAGTGTATCTAGGTCCATAGTATCCCAGGTCAGTGAAACCACAATCCTCAATCATGCTCAGAAACTCAAGGCTTTTGTTGAGTTGGTATTGAATACCCCCTATCTTTTCTTCAATTGATGCAATCATATTGAAGTCCCCAATGGCACACCATGGTACACTAGAGTTCTGTGCTTTGTTCCTTAGTTTGTCCCACAGTGGTCTCCTCAAAGGAGATTTGCATTTAGCATATATGACTGTGAGGTGGAAGACTTCAACAGCTTCAGCATGTTTTAACTCAATTGTGACTTGTTGTTCATTTTGTCTGTGATAGTACCAGAAAAGTCTTTATCCCAGAAAATCCATATCTTATCATTGATTTTGGAAGCTACATGATGCATAGATAGTTGGTTTTGGTATTGGGTGATATGTGAATAGTCTAGGAATGGTTCAAAAATAGCTATGAGGGAGAGTTTATGGATTTGTTTTAGTGTTTTGAGTCTCTCAATGGCTCCAGAGGTTCTAATACCTCTGACATTCCATACTCCATGAGAATTAGCTAATGCTTTAAGTCCTAAACTAGTCAAGTGTTACACTTTCCTTTTACAAAAATAGGTGGCAAACTGACGCGTGATTGAGAAAGGTGACCCTTCATCTTCTTTTTCTCCCGATAATCATGGTGTCCGACTAGTTTATCGTGCACCTAGAATAATTCAATAAGGTATCTGTTATTTCTCACAGTACAGGTATATTAGGATTGAAATAATCAGGCGTAATGCAGAATCTATTAAAGCAAACCTTGAACAACAATAAATCAGACAACAAAAGAGATGTATAACAAAAGAGACAAACATTTAACGTGGTTCGATCAATTGACATACATCCACAGGCAGAGATGAGCAATTAACTATATAAAAAAGAGTACAAAATATCGAGAGAACAATCTCACAAAGAGGCACATACAAGTGACAACATAACACTTGTCTTAAAATAAAATTTCCTAAACAAGACTCTCAAACCTCTTAAGGACTACATTGTGGATGCTACTAAATGAGAAGGAATATTCCTCAATTTATAAAAGTCAAAAATATTGTCTCCAAGAAAAAAAATTAGTCAGATATGGAATAATTATATTTTTCTCTTTGCAAAAGATAAAATTAATTACAGTGAATATGTTGTCATTTCTTGTAAGAATATAAAAATTAAATATGATTAAAAAAATTAGAACAAATACCTAACAAGATATCGAATAACTCTATCAATCAAGGAAGTTTGACTCTTCATCTTCCGCTCATCCATGCGCAATGACTATTTTGACATGGCATTAATTAGTCATGCCAGCAAAGAAGAATGATTACACATCTTCTCATAATGTAAAGCCGTCCTCTCTGTTCCTTTAGAAACCTTTCAAGTCTTTTACTACTTGATATTCTCTTCTTCGCATTCTCATGTGTAGTAACGTTGCTCCTCCTCATTTTGTTGGTAATTTCATTGCAAATTGTAATAAAAGAAGAATGAGAAACTGTTTCAAGAAATTAAATATGGAAGTTTAATTTGTAAGCGCCAGGGTTTCCTCAATTCGAAGAAATTGAACCATACAGTTGGATTTGAAATGCAAGGAGGAGGCTTCTTATAGAGAAAAAAACAAGGAGCGTGGTCCAAAGACCAAATTATCGAACTCTAAAATATGCCACATTCAACTAAGCGAAAGGGCATTACTCGAAGGCAGATTTAAAATTTAAATTAGATGCATTAATCTTTATTTTTTTAATATTGAATATATTATATTTAAAATTATAAATTTGATATTTAATAACTATTAAAATTTTAATGACTTTTTACATATTTATCTACTTTTAGGTGTAAAAATTATTAGCTTCAGTTGAATTCAATGATTACTGATTTATCTGCCTCTGCCTAGCTTTTATAGGTCCCATGACTCGAAACCCGAACCCACTTGGAATCTAAGCCTTTGGTTCTACCCTCTCAACAGTTGCCACGCCATTCTCTTCTACAAAATAAAGGTTTGCATTATCCACTAGGATAACTTGGTCGGCCATGCAAGATTAGCCATTAGCAATTAGCAAAGCGTCTTTTACGAAAAAGTTTTAGAAATATTTCAGGTTTTTTAAATACTTTTTATTTTTTGAAAGTTTGTTCTCCAACAGTTTTTAGAAAAGTTTAGATCTCATGATGATTTTTAACCAAAAATTCTGTTTAGTTTCTAAAAAGAACTTTTTCTTCTTGATTAGACAAAGATCTTTTGAGATGAACGTTTAGTCCAACTTGGTCGATTGATTGAATAAAATAATTAGATCCTTAGCCGATTGATGATTGGATTTAAAAATCTTTTATTTCTATTATATTAGACTACTGGAGCGTGGGGTCATATTCTTTTGTTACATCTATTTGGAGTATTCTTGCTCGAATAAAACATTTATGGGTTAAGGCTTCGAATTCAATCTAACAGCCAAACATCGTGATAAGAAGCAACTGTCGTATATTTTCACACTAATAAATTTATACATATATCTAATTGTAATGAAATTTTATTTCATCAAATATTAAAATTTTAATAAACTTTTACATATATGTCTAACTTCAGTAACAAAAATATTGAATTCAATTGAAATGAATAAATATTGGTGCATCTCTGCATTGCTGGTATTGGACCCCATGACCCGTAACCAAACCCACTTGGAATCTAAGACTTGATTCTACTGGCGGAAATACACATACACTCGATTTTGGGACCACCATTAAAGTCATATTTGTAGTGCATAAAAATTTATAAATTTATTCACTTTTAAGATAAATTCAGACATATGGATTAGAAGTAGTAAGAATCTTGTCTGAATTTGAGAAGTCATGACTAAAGCTCAAGTTCAAGCATATATTTATGTACTTCAGGCACATATAATTGAAGTTTAGGCATTTATGAATGGCCTTCAGGCACATATGGCTGAAGTTCAGGTATTTATGAATGAACTTCAAGAAAATATGTTGAACTTCAGGTATTTTTTGCTTGAACTTCAGTCATTTTTGTCTGAAGTCTCAATCATTTTTGTCCTAAAAAAATTACTGTCCGGAAATAACTTGTTCTTACTTCATAGTCTAAAGTTAGGCTCGATAATGTTAAACAAGTCATCAAAGCCTAACTTTAGACATATATATTTAAAGAATACGCAATGAACATTTTAAATACAGATCAAACGGATAGTAAACTTTAAAAACAAAGTACATACATATATCGATCATCAAATAGAGATACGAGAGAAACATGGGAATTAGGTACTTAACATACATACAATCATAAGAAGAGGTAAAACCCTATGCGAATAGAATTGCTGATAAAGCTTGAAGCTTTGCTTGTTTGCATCGCTAACGAAGCGTTAGGGTTTGCCTTAATTTTGTTTTACTGTACTTAAACGTTTCTTTTTCTTGGAAGAAAGGCAAAATATTTATCATAATTAATTTTTCTAAAAGAAAACTATAAATCACTTCCATGTTTCAGTACCCTTTCTTGGAGGAAATATTTTTAACTTCTATAAGTTGAAGATCCTTCCGTCTCACACAACAACATAATAATATCCATAATGTAGTTCTTAAAAGTGTCCTATTTAGGGGGAGAATTTATTATCTCGATAAGTTTTTTTTAAGTTAGAATATTGATGTAATTCAATTGACTAAAAGATATTAAGTATTATGCATATTTTAGTGTATTTTTCTTTATTGTATAATTTATCATCCCCAACATTATTTTGTTAACTTGCACATGACGCCTTTTATTTCGATCTGAATAAGTGGTATCTAACCAATGATTCAGTAAAGTTGAAGCAAGGTTCAAAGCATGTTCAGATCAAGCTGATGCCAATTTGATGATAATGAAGATTTGTATTCAAAAGAATTATGCCTAAATTACTATATGTGGAGATAAATTTTCAGCCATATAACATTCCTGTAGTTATATCTTTCAAAGCAAAAAAGGGCTCGAATTTTCGACATATACTTACGTTCAATACATGGGCTCCATTTTTTACCCTACTTACATTTAACGCAAGGCTCCCCTTTTAACCTATTTCACTTCTAACCTTTCTCATGTTTAATAAATTCCTCTACTTTTAATCTTGCTTACTTTTAACGCAGGGCTCTAATATTTTTAACATGTGCTCACTTTTAACTCATAAAACTCCAATTTTCAATTCATAACATCATCACTTTCAAGGTTAGGTCTTTCGTATATCTCATGCCTTAGAAATTCATTCACTTTCCCAACTTAGAGTCATAAATATGGTTTTCACATATGTTCACATGTAATAGTTGACATTCGGTCTCTTTCACCCAACCTGTAAAAGGAGAACAAGAGTTTGATATTGCAAAATTGGTTTGGGAAAGGAAAGATGCCCTTGCAGCACAAAAACAAACCAAGAAACAGCGAGACCATGCAGAAAGTTCAAAAGGGTCCAACCCAGACAATCTTATGATTTCTAACCAGAAGGCTCCAGACCTCTATGTCTCTCAGCCAAGATGCATATCAGAAGAAGAGACTCCATGGTCCGAATCTCTGAATTCATCAGAAGAGGAATCCACGGAAGATAGCTCTCAATCAAGCGATGAATCCGCGACGGACTCTTCCGAAGATGACAATCCCCCAATATTTGTAAATCAGCCAAGAGAGCCAGAAGTATCTGAGATAGATGACGAACAAGAAGGCATGACAGATGAGCCAATTCCAGAAAGAAGATATGAACCCATGGCGTCCAAGCCAGTTGGAACCGGCTTCCATACTTTCACCTTGGACGACGTCAAGGTTTCAAAATGGCCTCAGAGAATCCAAGACTTCTACACTTGGATGGTGACCAAAAATTTGGCAGAACGAGAAAAGTATGTCATC
>MCJB01044949.1:29516-59667 GCA_002018475.1 Nicotiana obtusifolia | reverse complement strand
ATCTTGTCAGAACTCACTTCACGTTTCTCAGGAATCCTCATAGATTGGTGGAACTCCCTTGGGATTCACGACAAGAATATTTTTCTTAATTCCCAAGATTTTGCCTTCAACATCCGGGTCCTACATGAAGTTTTCTGCGGAGATACTGGCCAACGACAGGAGAAAATGCGAAGACAACTCTTCGAGATGAAGTGTGTGTCATTCGATAGAAATGACATTGATAGACATTTTCAAAAAATGGCCAAGATATATTTTGAAATCGGCGGAGACATCAATCTGAAGCAAGCCTTCGTCTTTTCTCTTCCAAAGCTGTTAGCAAGCCGAACCATGACCATCATTGAAGAAAAATTCCAGTCCATAACCATCCCGCAAATTGGTTACATCAGGCAGGCTATTTTCGTCGCACTAGATGACATCTGTACCAAGCGCTCAGCCTTAAAGCAAATTATCCAGCACAATCCAGCGCTTGACAAGGCATGCCGCAAAACTGATCTAATCACCGGATCAGGATGTTCCTGCAGCTCGTCCAGACGACGGAAAGAATTCAGGAGGTTCAGATGGCCAAGAATTCCAGATGGAAGATCAAGATCCAAAAGACGCACAAAGTATTTCAGACACAGAAGGCCAGGAAATTTTCACAAGAAAGACAAACGCTTTATTTGCCACAAAATTGGACATTTTGCAAAAAATTGTCCCCAATCAAGAAGATCTGTCAAACTCCTTGAAGAGATTGAAGATTACACTGGCATACATCTTGCAAAAGAGGAGGACCTTGAATCCATATTCTCTATGGATGATGAACCCAATGAAGAAACTATATTCTCCCTCGATATCTATGAAGATCAAGGCAATGATCAGTACCAAATTTCAAAACTAGTGATCGAGGCCCGAGAGGAGATCAATGCTCTCACAGTCGTACCTCAAGTAGAACTCAAAGTCTATTCATCCAAATGGGATAAACCAGCTCGAGTTACTGCTTTCATTGACACCGGAGCTGCATCCTCACTCATAAATCCTGCTGTTCTCCCTGAAGATCAATGGGTGCCGCATTTTAAGGATTTCAACACTGCATCAAATGCAATCCTAACCACAACATTCATTACAAAGCACCCAGTCACGATTGAGTTCTTTCCAGCATTGAAGTACAGAACCAAGCTGCTAGGATCTGATGTGCCAGGAAAAGATCTTATTATTGGATTTGACATTTACAGGCAGCTTAAAGATCAACTCCAGATCAAGGCCAACGGGATAGCTTTTAAAAAGCAGTTCAGACCTTATTCTGAAATTCCAAGGCTATTCCAAATCACCGATGACGAACAGATCACAGAGATTAAGCAGAATCTCATTGAACATTCATGTGCTGAATCCCACAAGGATTTCATGAAGAAAGGGAAAAGCCCGTTATGGAAAAACCAAGAGTTTTTTATTAAGCTCCCTTTCAAGAAAAATGAAAACATCAATCCAACAAAAGCCAGTCACTCAGGAATGAATCCAGATCATCTTCAGCTTGCAAAGAAAGAATGCGAAGAACTTTTGGAATTTGATCTGATAGAGCCGTCGGATTCACAATGGGCATGCGAAGCATTTTATATCAACAAAAGAGCTAAGCAGACAAGAGGAAAACTCAGGTTAGTTATTAATTACCAGCCACTAAACCATTTCCTCCAAGATGATAAATTTCCCATACCAAATAAACTCACTCTTTTCTCCCACTTAGCCAAGGCCAAATATTTTTCCAAGTTTGATTTAAAATCTGGATTTTGGCAATTGGGAATCCACCCTGAAGAACGACCCAAAACGGGATTTTGCATCCCCGATCATCACTTCCACTGGAAAGTCATGCCCTTTGGTTTGAAAACTGCACCCTCCTTGTTCCAAAAAACCATGAAAAAAATCTTCCAACCCATCCTCTATACCTCCTTAGTTTACATTGATGATATCTTGTTATTTAGTGAGACATTGGACGAACATGTCAACTTGCTTCGTCAATTTGAGGCATTGGTAACAAAGTACGGG
Source organism: Nicotiana obtusifolia (assembly GCA_002018475.1). NCBI lineage: Eukaryota > Viridiplantae > Streptophyta > Magnoliopsida > Solanales > Solanaceae > Nicotiana > Nicotiana obtusifolia. Next base: position 57,651 of record MCJB01044949.1, on the reverse strand, counting down.
ATCATGCTCTCAGCAAAAAAGATGGTTCTTGCTCAAAAGGAGATTGATTTTCTTGGAATGCATTTCGCCCGAGGTGAATATAGTCCAGGACCGCATATATGTCAGGAACTACTTAAATTTCCAGATACCAACCTCACAACAAAGCGGATCCAACAGTTCTTGGGTATCATAAATTATGTTAGAAATTTCATCCCAAATATATCTACATATATTTCACCGCTCACAGAAATGCTCAAGAAAAAGGCACCATCATGGAAAGAGAAACAGGATGAAGCAGTCAGAAAAATAAAGGAGATATGTAAAAATGTCAAGTTTCTCTACATCCCTTCAGATGGAAAGAAGATACTGCAAACTGATGCCAGCCATGAATATTGGAGTGCTGTCCTATTTAAAGAAAAAGATGGCCAACGGAAATATGCGGATACGCCAGTGGAAAGTTTAAAGATGCCGAGCAACATTATCATTCCACCTTCAAGGAAATTCTTGCAGTAAAAAATGGAATCAAGAAATTCAATTTCTTCCTTATCCATACAGAATTTCTAGTGGAAATGGATATGAAGGCTTTCCCAAAAATGATCCGGATAAATTCAAAAATTATCCCCAATATTCTCAGATGGGCTCAATGGTTCTCTCCATACAAGTTTCAAGTCAAGCACCTGAAAGGAAAGAATAATATCCTCGCAGATTTTCTATCCCGACCGGAAGAATTCTCAAAAAGATTTTCCCCAGCAAAACTGAAGCCAAACAGCCACATCTTTATGTTTTCACCGGGAACTAGTTCATTGAAGCCAACAGATCATCCACCGGAGCTGTTCAACCTCATGAATCCCTTTGATCCATCAATTATAATGGAAAGAAGAACTTATTATGAGCTCCAAGTTTTCCGGCAATATGAAGGATCCATTCTCAAACCTTTTGGCGTCAATCCAGAATATCCATTCTGCCATATATTCATCGCTCAAGCCAAGGATTTTCCATAAGAACTACTATGGTTTTTCTGGTACCTATGCCATCAGTATTATATTTTCATGGAATTCAAGTGCAACGTCTTCAAGGATTTTGATGCCATTGCACCAGCCCTTAGAATATTTTTACTATGGTTCAAACCTAGAAGATATTGGATTAAATGTTTCAGTGATTCCTATGCAGCAAAATTATTCATGTTTCATAGGCCAGTAAAGATTATTAATGGAAAAGTCCAGGCGCAAGCAGAGGCATCACTCTGGTGGAAATTTACCGTGTCCATTTTATCCATGGAGGAAGAGTATAGCGAGGCACAAAGAATCATTTTCCAACAAAATAGGTGCATCCCAAAAGAGATATGGCCAAAAGAATGGGCATGCTGGAATTATACCAGTACCCATCCTCACTGGGAAAGAGTCCGGGAAGCTGCAAAAGAATATCAAACACCATATGAAGTCATCCGAGAAAAGATCATTGACGACATTTCCCNGAACCAAGCTGCTAGGATCTGATGTGCCAGGAAAAGATCTTATTATTGGATTCGACATTTACAGGCAGCTTAAAGATCAACTCCAGATCAAGGCCAACAGGATAGCTTTTAAAAAGCAGTTCAGACCTTATTCTGAGATTCCAAGGCTATTCTAGATCACCGATGACGAACAAATCAAAGAGATTGAGCAGAATCTCATTGAACATTCATGTGCTGAATCCCACAAGGATTTCATGAAGAAAGGGAAAAGCCCATTATGGAAAAAACAAGAGTTTTTTATCAAACTCCCTTTCAAGAAAAATGAAAACATCCGACAAAAGCCAGTCACTCAGGAATGAATCCAGATCATCTTCAGCTTGCAAAGAAAGAATGCGAAGAACTTTTGGAATTTGATCTGATAGAACCATCGGATTCTCAATGGGCATGCGAAGCATTCTAGGTCAACAAAAGAGCTGAGCAAACAAGAGGAAAACTCAGGTTAGTTATTAATTACCAGCCACTAAACCATTTCCTCCAAGATGATAAATTTTCCATACCCAATAAACTCACCCTTTTCTCCCACTTAGCCAAGGCCAAATATTTTTCCAACCCAAAGATACAACAGATACATACCCTGAAACTGATGCAGAACTCTTTTAGAACATACAGAGCATCATGGAAGAACATGACTGGTGCCGAACTTTCGACAAAAATGGATCAAAAACTTAGTGGTTCAAGTGCCCCTTTACGGGACACTGCCCTTGGGATCTTGATTGCAACTGTCAAGACTGTTTAGACGATCCAAATGGAGAATACTATGGAGAAAAGTTAAGCCTCAACAAAACCAAACCAAAATCCAAGAAAAAGGGAAAAACTACTGAAAAACAATTCCGAGCCAGATATGAAAATAAAGACCCTTCAATTGGCTCATTAAGCCGCCCAGGGAAATATGAATTTCTTGTTAGTTACCAACCCCAGGAATGGCCAAAATTACCAGAAAAATTCACTCCAAGTTGGGAAGATAGCGAACCTACACCCAAACCCGATCCACCACCAATTCAGACCTTACAACCCAAAAAGCCACCTGAACCTAAAACTTCACAAACTCCGAAAATCAAAAATCCCCCACAGATGTTCATGCTGAGTTCTTCAAGCTCCAGTCATACCCACGACTTTCCTTCACTACAACCTTTTGAAAAGGAAGGAATTAGCCATGCTCCAAAAATTCCCAAGAAAAACGTAGTATTGTCTACTGGAGAAAAACCTCCAACAAGTGACATCGAGGCAACACTAAACTGGCAATCTGAAAACTCCATCTGCCAAAACAAGGTCCTGACCAACATTGGAAACACCATAAAGAATGTGGCGCACACGCAAAACAAAATGATGAGCAAGGTGGAAACAATAGAGAAAAAGATGGAGCAAACATCGTCTCGCCATGAAGGACAAATCAAAGTGTTGGAACTGAGGTTGGCAAATTTGCAATATGAGATTTGACCGCCAGAAACTTCACTTTTCCAATTCTTCCAACAACAACAAAAAGAGACGGTTTCCCTCAAAGAACAGATTCAGCTCTTAAGAAATGACCACTCTAATCCACAAATAACCCCAGTTGTCACCTCAAAACCTACCTTTTTCCCGATGTCTCCACAACCATATTCCCCACCTAAATTAAACAACACCTTTTCAACTTTCCCATCTGCCTCTCAAAATCCATTCTCTTTCACCCAACCTGTAAAAGGAGAACAAGAGTTCGATATGGAAAAATTGGTTTGGGAAAGGAAAGATGCCCTTGCAGCACAAAAACAAGCCACGAAACGGCAAGACCATGCAGAAAGTTCAAAAGGGTCCAACCCAGACAATCTTATGATTTCTGACCAGAAGGCTCCAGACCTATATGTCTCTCAGCCAAGATGCATATAAGAAGAAGAGACTCCATGGTCCGAATCTCTGAATTCATCAGAAGAGGAATCCACGGAAGATAGCTCTCAATCAAGCGATGAATCCGCGATGGATTCTTCCGAAGATGACAATCCCCCAATATTTGTAAATCAGCCAAGAGAGCCAGAAGTATCTGAGATAGATGACGAACAAGAAGGCATGACAGATGAGCCAATCCCAGAAAGAAGATATGAACCCATGGCGTCCAAACCAGTTGGAACCGGCTTCCATACTTTCACCTTGGACGACGTCAAGGTTTCAAAATGGCCTCAGAGAATCCAAGACTTCTACACTTGGATGGTGACCAAAAATTTGGCAGAACGAGAAAAGTATGTCATCTTGTCAGAACTCACTTCACGTTTCTCAGGAATCCTCAGAGATTGGTGGAACTCCCTTGGGATTCACGACAAGAATATTTTTCTTACTTTCCAAGATTTTGCCTTCAACATCCGGGTGCTACATGAAGTTTTCTGCGGAGATACTGGCCAACGACAGGAGAAAATGCGAAGACAACTCTTCGAGATGAAGTGTGTGTCATTCGACAGAAATGACATTGACAGACATTTTCAAACAATGGCCAAGATATATTTTGAAATCGGCGGAGACATCAATCTGAAGAAAGCCTTCGTCTCTTCTCTTCAAAAGCTGTTAGCAAGACGAACCATGACCATCATTGAAGAAAAATTCCAGTCCATAACCATCCCGCAAATTGGTTACATCAGGCAGGCTATTTTTGTCGCACTAGATGACATCTGTACCAAGCGCTCAGCCTTAAAGCAAATTATCCAGCACAATCCAGCGCTTGACAAGGCATGCTGCAAAACTTGATCTAATCGCCGGATCAGGATGTTTCTGCAGCACGTCCAGACAACGGAAAGAATTCAGGAGGTTCAAATGGCCAAGAATTACAGATGGAAGATCAAGATCCAAGAGACGCACAAAGTATTTCAGACGCAGAAGGCCAGGAAATTTTCACAAGAAAGACAGATGCTTTATTTGCCATAAGATTGGACATTTCGCAAGAAATTGTCCTCAGTCAGGAAAATCTGTAAACTCCTTGAAGAAATTGAAGATTACACTGGCATACATCTTGCAAAAGAGGAGGACCTTGAATCCATATTCTCTATGGATGATGAACCCAATGAAGAAACTATATTCTCTCTCGATATCTATGAAGATCAAGGCAATGATCAGTACCAAATCTCAAAACCAGTGATCGAGGCCCGAGAGGAGATCAATGATCTCACAGTCGTACCTCAAGTAGAGCTCAAAGTCTATTCATCCAAATGGGATAAACCAGCTCGAGTTATTGCTTTCATTGACACCGGAGCTGCATCCTCACTCATAAATCCTGTTGTTCTCCCTGAAGATCAATGGGTGCCGCATTTAAGGATTTCAACAATGCATCAACTGCAATCCTAACCACAACAGTCATTACAAAGCACCCGGTCACGATTGAGTTCTTTCCGGCATGGAAGTACAGAACCAAGCTGCTAGGATCTGATGTGCCAGGAAAAGATCTTATTATTGGATTCGACATTTACAGGCAGCTTAAAGATCAACTCCAGATCAAGGCCAACGGGATAGCTTTTAAAAAGCAGTTCAGACCTTATTCTGAGATTCCAAGGCTATTTCAGATCACCGATGACGAACAAATCAAAGAGATTGAGCAGAATCTCATTGAACATTCATGTGCTGAATCCCACAAGGATTTCATGAAGAAAGGGAAAAGCCCATTATGGAAAAACCAAGAGTTTTTTATCAAACTCCCTTTCAAGAAAAATGAAAACATCAATCCGACAAAAGCCAGCACTCAGGAATGAATCCAGATCATCTGCAGCTTGCAAAGAAAGAATGCGAAGAACTTTTGGAATTTGATCTGATAGAACTATCCGATTCTCAATGGGCATGCGAAGCATTCTATGTCAACAAAAGAGCTGAGCAAACGAGAGGAAAACTCGGGTTAGTTATTAATTACCAGCCACTAAACCATTTCCTCCAAGATGATAAATTTCCCATACCCAATAAACTCACCCTTTTCTCCCACTTAGCCAAGGCCAAATATTTTTCCAAGTTTGATTTAAAATCTGAATTTTGGCAATTGGGGATCCACCCTGAAGAACGACCCAAAACGAGATTTTGCATCCCAGATCATCACTTCCAGTTGAAAGTCATGCCCTTTGGTTTGAATACTGCACCCTCCTTGTTCCAAAAAGCCATGATAAAAATCTTCCAACCTATCCTCCATACCTCCTTAGTCTACATTGATGATATCCTGTTATTTAGTGAGACATTGGACGACCATGTTAACTTGCTTCGTCAATTTGAGGCATTGGTAACAAAGTACGGGATCATGCTCTCAGCAAAAAAGATGGTTCTTGCTCAAAAGGAGATTGATTTTCTTGAAATGCATTTCGCCCGAGGTGAATATAGTCTAGGACTGCATATATGTCAGGAACTACTTAAATTTCCAGATATCAATCTCACAACAAAGCAGATCCAACAGTTCTTGGGTGTCATCAATTATGTCAGAGATTTCATCCCAAATATCTCTACATACATTTCACCACTTACAGAAATGCCTAAGAAAAATGCAACATCATGGGGAGAGAAACAGGATAAAGCAGTTAGAAAAATAAAGGAGATATGTAAAAATGTCAAGTCTCTCTACATCCCTTCAGATGGAAAGAAGATACTGCAAACTGATGCCAGCCATGAATATTGGAGTGCTGTTCTATTTGAAAAAAAAGATGGCCAACGGAAAATATGCGGATACGCCAGTGGAAAGTTTAAAGATGCCGAGCAACATTATCATTCCACCTTCAAGGAAATTCTTGCAGTAAAGAATGGAATCAAGAAATTCAATTTCTTCCTTATCCACACAGAATTTCTAATGGAAATGGATATGAAGGCTTTTCCAAAAATGATCCGGATAAATTCAAAAATTATCCCCAATCCTCAGATTCTCAGATGGGCTCAATGGTTTTCTCCATACAAGTTTCAAGTCAAGCACCTGAAAGGAAAGGATAATATTCTCGCAGATTTTCTATCGCGACCGGAAGAATTCTCAAAAAGATTTTCTCCAGCAAAACTGAAGCCAAACAGCCACATCTTTATGTTTTCAAACACACCGGGAACTAGTTCATTAAAGCCAACAGATCATCCACTGGAGTTGTTCAACCTCATGGATCCCTTTGATCCGTCGATTATTATGGAAAGAAGAACTTATTATGAGCTTCAAGTTTTCCGGCAATATGGAGGATCCATTCTCAAGCCTTATGGTGTCAATCCAGAATATCGGTTCTGCCATATATTCATAGCTCAAGCCAAGGATTTTCCACAAGAATTTTTTTCTGGTACCTATGCCATCAGTATTATATTTTCATGGAATTCAATGTTATAACCCATATTTGTACATGTTAGATTACACCGTAAGATAGTCTACCTTGGTTCGAGAAGAGAATTACCTTTGAGACAATAAGAGTTTAGTCCTATTGGTCCTAAACGATGCAAAGGTGTATAAGGGCGGTTAACAAGTATTAGAGGATAAACGAGTTAAGGAAGTTGTAACTCGCGTTTTTGGGAAAATCGAGAGGTGTTTAACATTACGAAAATGTCATGTTTTAAGGTATTTGAATGATATGATATCCGTTTCATAAGTCTTGAAGTCAAACGAGTTATGAAACAAAAGTCGACAAAAGTTGTCGCAACTTAGGTTCACAATTTTACTTAAACGTTAGGTCAAATGTTTCTGCGATTTTCTCCCAATTTACAAGGAGTTACGGGGTGATCTACCTACCAAATTAAAGGTCTATGAGTCTAGTTTCCAATTCTTCAAACCGTTTGTCAATACAATCTCAGAGTATTGAGATAATTGCATTTCCGTAGAACTGCGCAGGCTGGTAGGTGACAAGTAGGTGCATCACCTACTTGCCCAAAGTAAGAGCTAAAAGTTAAAAGCCCCAAGTCGGTTAAGAGAGGGCTTTTAAAAGCTTCTAAAGCCTGCTAATTCATTATCATTTCATAGCTTCAAAACCTAAAAGAACCCCTGCAACCCCTCCCCAAAATAATCCCACACAAACCCTAATGGATTTTTTCCCTCTTTCAAGTTCTAGTTGAAGGTAAACCCTAGAGTTTGAGGAACAAAGCAAGGGCTGAGTTACCTAGCAAGCAAGGTGAGTTTACTGCTCTATTTAATACATGTTTTCTACTGTTAAGTCTTGGTAATTCGTTCTATGTGTGTAAGAACTCACGGGATGGTGATTGGAAGCCGTGAGTTCGAGTTATGCACTTGTAGCAAACTGTTTTGCGAACTGTTTTGTGTTGCTGTAAAGATGCGTGTTATACTACTGATTTGTGGTGTTTTGGATGAGGAAGGGTGTGGAGAAACACCATATATATTTAGGGTTGTGGCCTGATAGTTGTTCATAACATTTCCGGATCGTTTGACACGACTATAGTGGCCATTGTACGTATGAAGTCATTGGTTTGTGCGTGGACTGTTTTGGGAGGCTCAATATGATTCTTATTAATGTTGTTTGGCTGTTTGGTGACTGTTTGGACTTGTGTGAAGTCATATATATAGGGGAGGTGCTGTCCGTTTTGTTGCAAAATAGGTTACAGTCAATACATAATAGTTACGACGCTTAAACGATAACGTTAGTGTCCTTTCTCTTATTGTAGACTAAGAAGTCGTGGAAGTTTCATAGCTTGAGATTGGAAAGTATTGCAAGGTATGTGAGACTATCCTTTTCCTTCTTTTGCACGACTCTGACTGTACACAATGCAATGAACAAACCCCAAAGATACTCTACTCTTAGAAGGTAGCAGTACGTATATTGTTTCCCCTCTTATGGGAGGATTGATATGTTATTATTTCACCATGGTAGTATGACTCTTATAAGTCCAACATGCATTATCTATTTTACTCTACCGAGCCGCGCTATAGTCGGCCGGGTATGGCACCTATTGTGCAATCACTGATCAGTTGGGTATGATGATGAGGAGGCCCACAGAGGCATATGTATGAGATGATGATGAGGCCCACAGAGGCGTATATATGTATATGATGATTTTCAAAAGGATATAAATATATGTATATGCATATGCATGTCAGGCATGACATGGTTAGTCGCCCTCAGAGGCATTCAGATGGTACAGGTTGTATGTCTCTTACCCTAATGCTTATTATTGTTCTTGCATTATGTTTCCTGTCTTACATACTCAGTACATTATCCGTAATGAAGTCCTTTATTTGTGGACGCTGCATGTCGTGCTGCAGGTCCGAGAGGGCAGATAGACGAAGTTCCCCACCACAGTAGGCTACCCAGTTCTGCAGATATTGGCGAGGTCCATCCTTCGGACTTGCCACAGTCTTGGTATGCATTCTGTTTTGGGCATGTCGGGGCCTTGTTCCGACGTAGGTTGCATTATATACACTTTTGTAGAGGCTCATAGACAAGTGTCAATTTATGCATAGACAAGTGATGGGTTGACTTATGTACAGTCAAATTGCTTTGTCGGCAAACGTATGTATTTTGTTTTATGGTTTTGCATTGCAGCCTTGTTGGCTATATTATGTATATAAGTGTGATCGTATCATGGTATAATGTCACGTATCATTATAATTATTATTCGAGATTATACGCATGTGACAAGCCTTATAGATAATAAGGAAAGTTAGATGAAGGGTACGCCGGCGCCCGTTGAGTAGGGTCCGGTGCCAGTCGCGGCCCTTCGGCTTGGGTCGTGACATGTACCGTGAATCATCTCATCAAGTAAGGCAGCATATAGAGAAGATATGCATAAAAAGGCATGTGTACAATCCGAAACTAGCTTATGGAGAAAATACGCAATAAAATCATGTATACACCCTAGGGTTTGCATATAGAGAAGATTCACCAAATCCAACCACTGGCTAGTTTTCATAATTCGTGTGTACGTCATCAAGGAGAAGCATCACAGGACGACCCTACGGGGATTGATCCTTATCCACGTGCTGCACAAAAAACTCATGTGCTATTACTGCGTGAACAACTCACGTGCCATAATCATAACACCGCACGTAAAATTCACGTGCCATAATCTTAACAACCGCATGGACAACTCATGTGCCATAATCATAACAACCCACACAAACCATTCATATGTTGTCAATCTAGTCCATCACATAGAAAGTATTTACAGGAACACATCTATATGAATATCGGATATCAAATCACGTACTCATGGACTGAGAATAGCATTCTAAGGTGTATGCTTGTGCGAAGTGTACAACTATAGCTCAGATCAGGCGAATAAGCCATACAATAGAAAATTTCATGCTCAAATAGGGAATCAACACTTACACAATGATCTCTAGCATGAATCATGGAGTTAACGTAGGCATAAAAACATGTAAATCATGATAGCGAGAAGCACAGTATCCAAATCAATGAATAGTACAACATATAGACTACTCAGTTCGTAAATCATACATAGCACCCATATATTAGTTTGTCACCTCGCATATACGCTGCTTCTCACACATTTTAATTAGGCAAACAAAGTCATATTCTAAGGTTTATTCCCTCAACAAGGCTAGGCAAGATACTTAGCTCATCAACAATCCAAACCTGATAGCCTCAAAGTGAACCCATGGTCAAACTTAGGGGATTTTTAAAACCTTTAAATTGCCAACTTTTGGCAAAAAAAGCCAAATCATTCTAGAAAACTCCGAGTCCAAATCAGGCCATGCGCCTAAGTCCAAAATACTTATACGAATCTATTGGAACCATCAAAACATAAATCCGAGGTCTTTAACACAAAAGTCAATCCTTGGTCAACTTTTATAACTTAAGCTTACAACAATAGAACTAAGTATTCCAATTCATTCCAAAACCTTCCCAAAATCAAACCAACCACCCCCCAAGTCATGAAACAACAACTAAGTACAAGGGAAGCATCAAATGGGGAAGCAGGGCTCAAATACATAAAATACTGGCCGGGTCATTACATTCTTCCCTCTTAAATAAATGTTCGTCCTCTACCGAGTTTAGAGTCATACCTGAAGTGCCAAAAAGATGAAGGTATCTTCTCCGCATATCATTCTTGGTCTCCCATGTCGCCTCCTCGACTGGTTGACCTCTCCACTGCACCTTCACCGACGCAATATCTTTGGACCTTATCTTCCAAACCTGCTGATCCAAAATGGCCACTCGCTCTTGCTCATAAATCAAATTTCCATCCAACTACACTATGTGGAGCCCAAAACATGGGATTTATCTTCATAATACTTCCGAAGCATAGAAACATGGAATACCAAATGGACTCCCGAAAGACTAGGAGGAAAAGCAAGTCTATAAACAACGTCACCGGCTCTCTCCAATACAAACGGGCAATAAAACTCGTGCTAAACATGCCCTTCTTCCCAAACCTTATCAAATCTTTCAAGGGAGACACTATAAGAAGAAACTTCTCCCTCTCAATGAAAGCCATGTCACGAACCTTCCAGTCCGCATAACTCTTCTATCTTCACCTTCTCCAAAGTATCACGGACCAAGTGTGTGGCCAATAACCTAGCCTCGTCGGGCTCGTATCAACCAACTGAAGAACGACACCACCTCCATTATAAGGCCTCATACGGAGCCATTTAGCTTCTAGATCGATAGCTGTTGTTGAAGGTAAACTCTGCTAGAGGTGGAAATTGGTCCTACAAGCGATTCTAATCTTTACCCAACTCCCAAAAGTCAACAAAAATTCAACCACAGACCCACATGGTCAAAACTCGAGTCAAGGGGTAGATCCCGACTACCCATAACCCCACGAGTTGAAATATGTGATTAGATTTTAAAACCAAGTCTAAATCAACTCTCTCAAATCCCCAATTTATATTTTTAAAAACATAGTCAACCCCCCCCCCCCCAAAACAAAATTTCTCTTCCAAATTATATATGATTTAGCTATAAAAGATCCATGGAAAATCAAGATATAATATCAAAATCAAGTGAAAATTATTTACCCAATTGCCTTGTGTGAAAATCCTCTTAAAACGTCGCCCCTCTATAAGCCTAGGGCTCAAAATATGAGCGAAATTTGTATAGTCCCGCAATGCACAACTAATAACCAGCTGCAAATGTTGCATTTGTGACCAATGGCTCACAAATGCGACCTTAGGATCGTAAATGCAACCAAGACTGCCCCAGCAAATGTCGCAAATACAACCACAAACTTTGCAAATTCAAAGTGCCCGACGCGCCATGTCGCAAATGCGGCAAAAACACACCACAAATGTGATGCCCCAACCTGACAGCCAATGTTGCAAATAAGATAAAATCCCTTGCAAATGCAAGGTCCCCATAACAGCCAATAGTCACAAATGCGATAAGGAGTCTACAGTTGTGGACCTTCGCAAATGCGAGCAGACCCTCTCAAATGCGAGGTCTGCAGCACCAACAAAACTGAAGCTTCACCAAACTACTCTGAAATCAATCCGAAACTCACATGAATCCCTCGGGCTCCACCTAAATGTCCACACAAGTAAATTGATCTCATACAAATCCACTCGCAAGTCAAAACGTCAAATTAACATTCAAACCCATGACTCAAACACCAAAATGCATCATGCAAGCCTTAAAACTCAAGAACTTCAATATTCACAAGCAGGCATCCAATTCCTACCAAACCAACTCGGAATGAGACCAAACTTTGCCTAGAAGTTCCAAATGACAAAATGGACCTATTCCAAGTCACAGAATAACAATCCGAACTCGATAGCCTCAAAGTCAACCAATGGCCAAGTTTAGAAAATTTCTAAACCTTCAAATTGCCAACTTTCAGCAAAAAGATCCAAATTATCCTAGGAAACTCCAAACACAAATCTGGGCATATCTCTAAGTCCAAAATCACTATATGAACCTATTGGAACCATCAAAATATGAATCTGAGGTTGTTAATACAAAAGCTAAACCTTGATCAACTCTTGTAACATAAGCTTCCAACAATGGAACTAAGTGTTCCAATTCACTCCAAAATCATTTTGGAATCAAACCAACCATTCCTGCAAGTCACAAAAAGACAACTAAGCACATGGGAAGCCCTTAACCTCAAATCGCATAGAAACATCACTCTAGCCCTCCAATAATGCAAACGCGAGCCAATAATCAACCAAGGAAGTTACAAAATGCCATAGAAAGTCAACCCCGTTTGACTCAACCAAACCAAAAGTACACAGATTACGATGACACTGATCGAAAAACCATGTGCATCCTCAGAAACCCCACCAGTGAAATGGGGAGGACAAAGTCTATGAAACCTCTCCAACTTTTTTTTCTCCTCAGCAGCCAAGACTAGCCCTACCTCGTGTTGTACTACAACTATGGGTTGCACCGGCATAACACCTGGTGTTTGATTAACATGGGCTAGCTGCTCTGGTGTACGTGTGGCAAGAGTCTAGGCTCCTTCCTCAACCTTTAAAGTAGCTGGTGCAACCAAAATCAACCCTTCCTGTGCCAAACTCTCGAAACACTCATAAAGTGAGCCAAAGTCTCTTGAAGCCCACGTGTAGCAATAGGCTCCTCAGGTGCCTGAGAGAGTCCCAACTGCTTAACATGATCGAGCTCCTACTCCTCAACTGGAGCTATTAGTTACTCCACATCTACTCCTCTAGCAGAGCCCTAGCTCCGGCGCGTGCCCCACCTCGGCCTCAGCCTCTCGTGGCTCTGACATAGGCCACTGGTGCCTGCTCAGCTGATCCAACATAACGTCTCCTCACCATCTATGATGAATAAAAGAGTAAATATTCAAACTTAAGAATAAGCAAATTTGAACGGTAATGGATGAAAGAAATTGATGTTTCCTAATACTCCGATATCCTAATGGTCGTGATGACACCTAACCTCTATGACTAGGAAAGCCAATCATACAAAGATATAAAAATATCGAATAAGATATAATAATTCTGAATTTAACATAAACAACGAAATAAAGCTCCAACCAAACCAAAGTAAAGGTACATCAGCCAAACTCCCAAAACCAGGTAATATAGAGTCATGAGCTCGAAACTGGATACATAAGGAGGCTCAAAAGTACAATACTATCTAAAAGTAATATAACAGTATGGAAAAAAGGGAAGGGGACTCTAAGGGTCTGCGCTGTCTATGCAGCACTACCTTGAATCCTCTCAAATAGTCAAAACCTCACTCTCGAGGTCCACTACCTCCAGCACCCGAATCTGTTCAAAAATGTGCAGAAGTGTAAGTTTGAGTGCGGCATAACATATACATAGTAAGTGTCAAGACAAACCTCGATGAAGTAGTGATGAGGTTCAAGTCATGTGATACTCACTAAATAGATAAGATATATAATCAAATCCAAGTGAAAATTACATACCCACAAAGTAGTAGTGAAAATATCCTCCAAAAAACATCGCTTCTACCCGAGCTCAAAAACTCAAAATAATGGCTATGAATGAACCCTCAAAATATAACAAGCTACTAGGATTCCGCTTCAGCGGACAAAACGCCTCACCTGCTACCTCGTATCTGCGAACTAAGCTGAAGCTGCCAACCTCGCATCTGTGGATCAACATTTGCATCTACCGCGCTGCATGCACAAATACACACTCTCCTCTTAGGCCTCATCCTTGCATTGCAAACAAAATTCTGCAGGTGCAACCTCACACCTGCAGTCAACTATGTGCAGTTGCGACAAACCCCCAAACAACCTCCACATTACAAAAGCGAACAAAACCTCGTATAAGCGAGTCTGCTCCTGCGACCACACCTCTCGTAGCTGCGAAGCACCAGAACCAGAATAGCTCAAAGTCACCCAAATGCTCTGAAATTATTTCAATATATACCCGAGCCCTCGGGATCCTGTCCATTCCTACCGACAAGTCAAAATAAATCTTCCAAACCTATCCAAAGGCTCGAAACACCATAATTAACATCAAAACCATGAGTCAAAGATCAAAATCCTTCTATTATCTTTCTAACCTTCAAACATTTGCCGAAGCATTTGAATCACACTTAGACATTCCGGATCAAAACTAAACTTTTCACACAAATTCCAATCAACTAATGAACCTATACAAGTTCTCAAAACCACAATAGGATTCCAATAATACCAAAGTCAACTCCCGGTCAAACCTGTGAATTCTCCAATTCCTTAATTTTCCACTTTCAACTGATAGAGCCAAAACCTCCTTTGCAGAAGGGGTACCATATGAAACACCACCCTCCATGTCGCTCGAATGCTAATCTTGGTTATGTTCGGCTACCTTGTCAAGGATTTGGGTGACACTTGCGAACATCTTGTGCAGGAAAAATCCATTGGTCGCATTGTTAGTACTGATTGCATGGGATCCAAACCCATGTAAATGTCACACCCTGACCTTGGGAGTGCAACCAGCGCTCAACCGAGATAACTCGGTCAAACAAGCCTACTAGATGCTTTCTACCCGAACTTACTCATGAATAAAGTGAAGACATATTTCATTAATTAGGCCATGAGAACATCATGTGAGCAACACCAATTCATTACCAATAGTTCCGTCATTTATAAGCCTCCAAAATATTACATTACAGATTCGTAGTTTAGAAGTGGAACATGCGATACAAATACAACATTCTAGTTTGACTTTTCCAACACCAATATACAACCCACACTATGTATACGAAGCCTCTAACGGATACAAAAGAGTACTATGATAGTGCCGGCAACAAGGCCCCAGCTATACCTAAAAACATAATGCACAAGGAACAAAAGATACACGACCCCGAAATGAAATGGGGCTCACCAAGTCTGCTGAAACAAGGGTATACCGCTATCACTGATCGATGCTGCTTGCTTTGGAACCACCTGTATCCATTAAAGATGCAGCGCCACCGACAAAAAGTATGTTGTTACATATGGAATAATACTAGTATGTAAGAAAAAACACCCTATCAATAGAACTACTAAAATACAAGGAGAAACAATCATAGGATCAAAATGAAAGCTTCAAATAATACCAAATCATCAAGTTAGGAGCAACATAAGTTTTCAAGTAAAGTTCAATAGTTTAGGTTGGGAGATCTTTAGTATTGATATACCATCGCAATTTTAGCACGGAGTCCGATCATGGCCCGATCAGCTAGGCCGTATCACCTAAAGACATCCAATCACAATCACAATCAACAGCATGTGCGCGGCATAACGCCCAATCTCGATACGATGGGCTAGGCCGTCTCACCACAATGTCATGTGGATCGTCATCATCCTTTGCTAGCAATCATCTCATCCCAATTAAGGGTAGTTATCTCGACACATAAATCTCATCCATTTAAGGGGAATACTCAACATATTAGTACGAGATTTACCCCTCAATCACACGTAAACCAACACATGTTGTTTCGGGTTTTAGGTTATTTCAACCTACCCTTCCTGGGTGACAAATGATACTCACAAAATGTTTATTATATAAAGGATTTTCACCTCATATCGTAATATTTTTCACACCTTTTCATTTCATTGACACTACCAGCCAAAAATGAATATCAGTATTGTCACGTTGGGCGTATTTCATATTTCATGCTCACCCCATTCATTTTCAAATATCATCATGGAATATCAACAACACAGCATTTCTAATCAAGAACTTTAAGTACACATATGAGCAGTTAATAGTCTATAAGCACATTGAGTATACTCAGATAATTTAGCATAATTTTGTAACACGACTTGAAGACATAACATTTCAATACGTAACCCATACTTTGAACACATTCTCAAAGGATAACATAATATGATAAGAGCATTCAGAACACATTTTGAACTTATATCTTTCGACATAAAATTTATTCGGAATAGTAAAATTTATAATGAATAACTTGGAACATGAGAAATAAGAACTTGGCCTATCATACCTGAGACCTATGAGAACATCGTGGGATTCTATTCTAAGAGAGAAGTTTAGCCAACATATCTCGCTTTGAGCTTTCCTTAAATTACTAACATATTCCGGAAATTCTAGCAACTTCGATCTATTAGAGACATGATAAAAATTGAACCATAATTAGGAAGATATTCGTAGGTTCAGCTCATTTAAGCTTTTTATCACATGCTAGGTGCATATTATGATTTCAAGGTTCTTCTATGGTGGATTCCTTCATCCCACTACCAAATATTTACCCATTTAGCTCAATAACCTTCCCACAAACCTCGATGGTACATCTATGCATAAATAACACTCTCATACCCAAGAATCGCTCTCCCCATTACCCTTTTTCTACCCTAAATTTGAAATGGAAAGCTGGGGCTCGAACTTTACTTCTTTAGAAGACAACTAGCATGGTTTCCTTGTGAATTCTCCAAGACTTGAGAAAGGATTGATGAACAAATAGCTTAGGAATTCCTTCTCTTACTCTAGTGCACTTTCCTCTCTCTAAAACAGCAGTTTGAACCCTTATAAAATAACCACCAAGGTTGTTTTATAAAAATGGGATTGGGTTATAAAGTCAAAAATGGACTGTCTGAACTCAACTCTGCGGCCGCAAAGTGCACCGCAGATCAGGTCTGCAGCCCGCAAAGTGGACCGTAAAATGGTCCTCTAAAACTGAGCTGGCCTGGTCTAGTGTACAACAAATATTGGTCTGTAGATTAGTTATGCGGTCGCATAGTGCTCCACACAATCTTCCTCCAAAGATTTCTCAGTCTAGTTCTTTGACAGACGTGCGGCACGCGAAACAATTATGCAGTGGCATAGTTGACCGCAAAATGAACTCCAAAATAGGCCCATATTTATGCTCCACTCCACGGTGGATCTGTGATCCGCGGAGTAGTTCCGCGGGTGCCTAATGGACCACATACATTTCATGTTCTGCAAAAACTTTGCTTTAGCTTTCATCAAACATATTAGCCTACCTTGGCAGCCCGAAACCCCAAAATTTAGAAAACTTTTACGGGGCATTACAGTAAAACCTCTCCAAGAAGATATTTTTCGGAAACCCATGATCCGGTTACCATACCAAGTATTTCTTGAATCTCACCCAAGCTTCATGAAGTTGTTCCCCCGTAGTTTCTTGAAGAAGAAAATTTTGTCCCGGAGATCGGACTTCTTGCTTTGTGAAAATCATTTTACTAGGAAGACATGCACAAGTTCGGCCCAAGTGTGGATGGAGTTTGGAGGTAGAGTATGAATCTATTTCCGTGCCTCTTCGTCTAGAGAGTATTTGAACACCCTCAACATCAAGGCAACCCCTCCGCCTTTAACATTAGGTAGAGTCTGTGATCCACTTTGAAGGTAGTCGCGTCAAATCTAGTAGGGACAATGTCATTTGAATAATCAATAAACTCATCCATATTTGCAAACACATTCTTCGGCAACCCCATGCTTGCCTAGTTGCACCAAACAAAACAAGCAAAGTGTGATAGAATATAAACAAAACTTAAATTAAAGTACACATTGATTAGTAATATCAAAATGGTATTCCCTGCAACGGTGCAAAAATTTGGTACGGTCAAATTACACCTATATGAATAGCATAAATTGGCCGATGTCAAATATAATAAACCCACTACGTTAGGGTCGAATCCCACAGTAAACAGGCATGAAAAAAATACTTGAATTGTATGCCACTTGACTAATGTCGTAATTCTATCCCGTTAATTTGGAAAGAGTTTGATATTTATAAACTATATGAGATGCTATTTTGTTTAGAGATTTGACTATTTGGATTGAGAAACCAAGGTTGTGTCCCCTTCATGGAATGTTATGCTATCAGTGGTAATATGATATATTTCTAATGCAAAGTCCTTTGATATGCAAATGGCTCCTAAATGTCTACCCAATATTTTCCAATAGTGAGGTAGAATTTCCTCTTTATGATTTTCCCAAAGACAAAAGAGTTACAATTAAGAGCAACCAATATATGTCTAGTAGAATCTACTTATTCCTAAGAGATTCTACTAAGCAAGGTTTAAATCCTTGAGTTCTTGCTATTCATTTCTACCAAACCCTAACCCACTTTTTGAAGTGAAAGACAAAGTAAAATGGCAATAGTTAGTGTTTGCAACTACTAACTATAAATGAAGCATGATTAATGAACATAAATTAACAACCCGTTATATATATAGCAGACAGAAGCTGCATCCAAGAAGGTGTCATTCCAACCAAGTTTTTCGTAAAAACCAAGGAACGCCTATGGGCCGCCAATGGTGAAAAACTTAAAATCACTTACAAACCTCCTTCTGTAAAGGTCACGACCTCCCCAGAGGAACCAAACTGGTTTATCCAGACTCCATTTCTCTTAGGAAAAGACCTTTGCAATGCAGTAATCCTAGGTACTCCTTTCATTCAACTTTACAAACCTTACCTGGTTACAAATAAAGGCATTTATTGGATTATCCCACAAGCAACATCCTTCTTCCTTTCCATAAGCCTCCAACTCATAAAGTCATACATTCTTTACAAAATAAAGAAAAACAAATTATGTTTTTAAAAGAAGATGTAGCTTTCCAAAGAATGCAGAAGCAGTTAACTGATTCTGTAATTTCTTCTAAAACTAAAGTTTAGAAGCTAATATTCAACAGGAGCTTTGTTCTGATTTGCCAATGGCATTTTGGAAACGTAAAAGGCACATTGTTGGGCTTCCTTACGAACCTGAATTTGACGAGGAAAACATCCCAACTAAAGCTCGACCCATTCAAATGAATCACGAGCTTATAATGCATTGTCAAAAAGAGATCAATGATCTCTTAGACAAGAAGATAATTTCCCCTTCAAAGTCTCCTTGGAGCTGTGCGGCATTCTATTACACCAACTTTGGGTCCACAACCTTAGAATTTAAAGTTAGCTACTCATACTAAAATACAAGAACAATGCATTAAAGAAGGACATAAATGCTTACAACGAAGACAAAGTGTTGGAATCTCTCCAAAAAGCTCCAAATAGATGAAGTATTCAATACTCTAAATGTACGACCTATTTTTCACCAAGATGATCCACAAAAACCCTAGCCATTCTAATTATAATGGCCTAAAAATGCGGACAGATTGCGACTATTCAAGGTCAACCACCACAATTTTAGCACGGAGCCCGATCATGGCCCGATCAGCTAAGCCGTATCACCCAAAGACATCCAATCACAATCACAATCACCACCATGTGCGCGGCATAACGTCCTATCTCGATCCGATGGGCTAGGCCGTCTCACCACAAGGTCGTGTGGATCGAAATCACCCTTCGCTAGCAATCATCTGACCCCAATTAAGGGTAATAATCTCAACACATCAATCTCATCCCATTTGAGGGGAATACTCAACATATTAGTACAGGGATTTACCCCTCCATCACTACTATACCGGCAAATGTAGTTTCGGGGTCAGCTTATTTCAACCTACCTTTCCTCGGTGACTAACGATACTCCCAAAATATTTATTATATAAAGGATTTTCAGCTCATATCATAGTCTTTTTCACACCATTTCATTTAATTGGCACTACCAGCCACAAATGTAATATCATTCTTGTCACGTTGGGCGTATTTCATATTTCATGCTCACCCATTTCATTTTCAAACATCATCATGGATTATCAACAACACGACATTTCTAATCAAGAACTTTAAGTACATATATGAGCAATTAAGAGTCTTTAAGCACATCGGGTCTACTAAGATAATTTGGCATAATAACTTTTATTTGTAACACGACTTGAAGTCATAACATTTCAATAAGCAACCCATACTTTGAACACATTCTCAAAGGATAACATAATATGATAAG
Source organism: Nicotiana obtusifolia (assembly GCA_002018475.1). Taxonomy (NCBI): domain Eukaryota; kingdom Viridiplantae; phylum Streptophyta; class Magnoliopsida; order Solanales; family Solanaceae; genus Nicotiana; species Nicotiana obtusifolia. The sequence continues at coordinate 37,536 of MCJB01044949.1, read as the reverse complement.
AGCATTCGGAACACATTTTGAACATATATATTTTGACACAAAAATTTATTCAGAATAGTCAAATTTATAATGAATAACTTGGAACATGAGAAATAAGAACTTGGCCCATCATACTTGAGAGTTACGGGAACATCATGTGATTCCATTCTAAGAGAGAATCTTAGCCAACATACCTCGCTTTGAGCTTTTCTTTAATTACTACAATGTTCCGGATATCCTAACAACTTCGATCTATTTAGAGACATGATAAAAATTGAACCATAATTAGGAAGATATTCGTAGGTTCAGCTCATTTAAGCATTTTATCAAATGCTAGGTGCGCATTATGATTTCAAGGTTCTTCTATGGTGGATTCCTTCATCCCACAACCCAATATTTACCCATTGAGCTTGATAACCTTCCCACAAACCTCGATGGTACATCCATGCATAAATAACACTCTCATACCCAAGAATCACACTCCACATTACCCATCTTCTACCCTAAATTTGAAATGGAAAGCTAGGGCTAGAATCTTACCTCTTTAGAAGACAACTAGCATGGTTTCCTTATGAATTCTCCAAGACTTGAGAAAGGATTGATGAACAAATAGCTTAGGGATTCTTTCTCTCGCTCTAGAGCACTTTCCTCTCTCTAAAACAGCAGTTTGAACCCTTCTAAAATAACCCCTAAGGTTATTTTATAAAAATGGGATTGGGTTATAAAGTCAAATATGGACCCTAGAAACTCAACTCTGCGTCCGCAGAATGCACCGAAGATCAGGTCTGCGGCTCGCAAAGTGGACCGCGAAATGGTCCTCCAAAACTGGGCTAGCCTGGTCCAGTCTACAACAGATATGCAGTTTGTAGATAAATTATGCGGTCGCATAGTGCACCGCACAATCTTCCTCCAAAGTTTTCCCTATCTAGTTCTGTAACGGATGTGCGACATGCGAAATGATTCTATGGTCGCATAGTTGACCGCAAAATGACCTCCAAAATTGGGCCATTTTTATGCTCCACTCCGCGGTGGTTCTGCGATTCACGGAGTAGTTCCGCGGGCGCCTAATGGACCGCATAAATATCATGTTCCGCAACCACTTTGCCTCAGCTTTCTTCAAACATATTAACCTACCTCGGCACCCTGAAACCCCGGATTTTAGTAAAATTTTGTGGGGCCTTACAGTAAAACTTCTCCAACATGATATTTTTGGGAAACCCATGATTCAATTATCATACCAAGTATTTCTTGAATCTCACCCAAGCTTCATGAATTAGTTCCCCCAGTAGTTTCTTGAAGAAGAAAATTTTGTCCCAGAGACTGGACTTCTTGCTTTGTGGAAACCATATTATTAGGAAGACATGCACAAGTTCGGCCCAAGTGTGGCTGGAGTTTAGAGGTAGAGTATGAATCTGTTTCCTTGCTTCTCCGGCTAGAGAGTATTTGAACACCCTCAACATCAAGGCATCCTCTATACACGATTTATCTTCTGAATTAACACACACCCAAAATTGTTTTGAGGTGTTGTGTTGGGTCATCATCGGTGGAATTTTGGAAGAACCCCTCCGCCTTTAACATTAGGTAGAGATTGTGGTCCACTTTGAAGGTAGTCGCATCAACTTTAGGAGGGACAATGGCATTTGAATCATCAATAAACTCATCCATATTTGCAAACACATTCTTCAGCAACCCCATGCTTGCCTAGTTTCACCAAACAAAACAAGCAAAGTGTGAGAAAACATTAAAAAAACATAAAGTATAAAGTACACACTAATTAGTAATTTCAAAATTGTATTCCCCGCAATGGCGCAACAATTTGATATGCTCAAATTACACCTATATAAATAGCATGAAGCGGCAGATGTAGAATATAATAAACCCACTCGGTTGGGCTCAAATCCCACAGGAAATAGGCGTGAAAAAATTATTTGAATTGTATACCACTTGACTACGGTCATAATTCTATCCCGTTAATTTGGAAAGAGTTTGATATTTATAAACTATATGAGATGCTATTTTGTTTAGAGATTTGACTATTTGGATTGAGAAACCAAGGTTGTGTCCCCTTCTATGGAATGTTATGCTATCAGTATTAATATGATATATTTCTAATGCAAAGTCCTTTGATATGCAAATGGTTCCTAAATGTATACCCAATATTTTACAATAGTGAGGTAGAATTTCCTCTTTATGATTTTCCCAAAGACAAAAGAGTTACAATTAAGAGCAACCAATATATGTCTAGTAGAATCTACTTATTCCTAAGAGATTCTACTAAGCAAGGTTTAAATCCTTGAGTTCTTGCTATTCATTTCTACCAAACCCTAACCCACTTTTCGAAGTGAAATACAAAGTAAAATGGCAATAGTTAGTGTTTGCAACTACTAACTGTAAATGAAGCATGATTAATGAACATAAATTAACAACCTGTTATATATATCGAAGACAGAAGCTGCATCCAAGAAGGTCCCATTCCAACCAAGTTTTTCGTAAAAACCAAGGAACACCTAAGGGCCGCCACTGGTGAAAAACTTAAAATCACTTACAAACTTTCTTTTGTAAAGGTCACGACCTCCCCAGAGGAACCAAATTGGTTCATCCAGACTCCATTTCGCTTAGCAAAAGACCTTTGCAATGCAGTAATCCTAGGTACTCCTTCATTCAACTTTGCAAACCTTACCTGGTTACAAATAAAGGCATTCATGTGGATTATCCCACAAGCAACATCCTTCTTCCTTTCCATAAGCCTCCAACTTATAAAGTCATACATTCTTTTCAAAATAAAGAAAAACAAATTATGTTTTTAAAAGAAGATGTAGCTTTCCAAAGAATACAGAAGCAGTTAACTGATTCTGTAATTTATTCTAAAATTAAAAGTTTAGAAGCTAAGATTCAACAGGAACTTTGTTCCGATTTGCCAATGACATTTTGGAAACATAAAAGGCACATTATTGGGCTTCCTTACGAACCTGACTTTGATGAGAAAAACATCCCAACTAAAGCTCGACCCATTCAAATGAATCACGAGCTTACAATGCATTGTCAAAAAGAGATTAATGATCTCTTAGACAAGAAGATAATTTCCCCTTCAAAGTCTCCCTGGAGCTGTGCGGCATTCTATGTCAACAAAAACTCCAACGCGAAGTCCCCCGCATGGTTGTCAACTACAAGCCTCTTAACACAGTACTTAGATGGATTAGGTATCCTATTCCTAAGAAGAAGGACTTATTACAAAGAGTCTATGCTGCCACAATTTTCTCTAAAATTGATTTAAAATCTGGATTTTGGCAAGTATAGATTGACCCAAAAGACAGGTACAAAACTTCTTTTACGGTCCCTTTTGGACAATATGAATGGAACGTGATGCCATTTGGATTAAAGAATGCCCCTTCTGAATTTCAGAAGATAATGAATGATATCTTTAATCCATATTCCAGTTTTGTTATAATTTATATAGACGATGTCTTAATTTTCTCAACAAACATCGACCAACATTTCAAACCTCTAGGCATTTTCTTTAACACTATCAAAGAAAATTGATTAGCTCTGTCTCGAACTAAGTACAGCTTATTCCAGACAAACATCAGGTTCCTTGGTCATAACATCCAACAAGGGACCATTACTCCTATTCAGCGATCTGTCCAGTTTGCTGACAAATTCCCAGATCAAATCTTGGACAAGACGCAACTTCAAAGGTTTCTTGGTTGTGTGAACTATATTTGCGATTTCATTCCGGGATTAAGCATTCTGCTAAAGCCCTTTCACAATAGATTGAAAAAGCCTCCAGTTCCTTGGACGGATGCCCAAAGCAATACTGTCAAGCAACTTAAGTTGAAAGTCAAGAATCTCCCTCTCCTTAGTCTCCCGGATCCGTCTGCTTTCAAAATAGTAGAAACAGATGCGTCAAACATAGGATATGGTGGTATCTTAGAAAAACTTAAAAATGATAAAGTAAGTATCAATGCTTTTACATCAAAGCACTGGAATAGCTCACAACAGAACTATCCAACAATTAAAAAAGAAATTTTGGCAATTGTTTTATGCATATCGAAATTTCAATCAGATTTATTAAACCAAAAGTTTTTGCTTCGCATTGACTGCAAGGCAGCTAAGTCTGTTTTGCAAAAACATGTATAAAATATTGCTTCAAAACATATTTTCGCCAGACAGCAAGCTATTTTATCAATTTTTGATTTTGATATTGAATATATCAAGGGAAGCTCAAATTCCATACCTGATTTCCTAACCCGTGAATTCCTTCAAGGCAGATAAAATGCCCAAAAAAGCAAAGCCACCACGGTTAGCCTTACCAGCCCCTGAGGAAAAGCAACAACAACATGCTGGCACACAACAACCTAAAGATGTTTATATTTCTGCAGTTGTTAAACAACAACAGTAGCTGCAAAAAAGCAGCAAACAACAGAAGCTGGACCAAGGCAACCAAAATGTAGATCACCTGCAGACTATGCCATGAGAGGCATCCCAATGGTGGTCTCATCACAGCCAATTCCGGCCAAACAAATTTCAATCGCCCAATCTCGAAGATGGGTAGATATCATCGAAGAAGAACCCTCTTCTGAAGATGATATTCAAGTTGTAGAGCCGCATGCTTCGCAGTGGATGGCAAAAGATTTGGAAAAATGGATACAACTCATGGGCCTTACTTCAAAAACACCCATGACTCCTCTCGACCAAGAGGAAGTGGCGAAGTCGACGACGCAACTCCTTGAAGCAACCACCACATCTCCCGCCAGGTCTCATTCAGCTCCAACTTCAGCTGTGGTTGCAAAAAGCACCACGCCTTCAACTTCAACCGTGGATACTATAAGCACCACAAAGAAAGAAGTAGTGGTAAAAAACCTCCACTAAAGGACAAGTGGTGGCCAAAAGCCCCACTACACAGAGCACGGTGTCTTATGCTCCTAAGCAGGCACTTTCTTCACCCGTGCCTCAGCCAATTTCTTCAGTAGGTCCTTATTCGGGGGAACCTCAATATATTAAGAACGAGATGACATACTCACTTGTCCAAATCGAGCCACATCTTTGGGATTCTAACCCTCTAGTAGTAGCCAAAAGATGCTCGACCCAACATCCAACTTTCTCCAAAAAAACTCTTGTTCATAACCAGAAGTTTTATGAATTTATCCTTACAGACACTCACTCTTGTCTGTTTAAACCCTTTTTGGATAAAACCCAAACCTATATCACCCATACCATAGTGTGGATAAACAAAATCATCTCGCTGAAAGAATGGGGTGAACACCCTATGAAAGTCAGAAAACTTTCCCAGCCATTTTCTCCCAAATTTTCAGTTACTATGATTATAGGGATGTGTGGTTTAATGCACTGACCTTTCAGAACCATACCAACAAACACTCATATTTTCTCCTTTGGGGCAAAACCTTGCCAATAGATTTTCCCTAATGGTTTTTGCACCAATGGTGGCCTATTTACGGCCATTTGGCAGATATATTTCCTCCACCAGTGAAAGAAGGATTTGAGTATTTCTGTTCTAGATTTCATGGAGACCAGCACATTCCCCAGTTGCTCCAATTTTCCCTCAGATTCCACATTCCATGGATATACACCCAGAAGTTTATTTTTCACAAACGGGAAGGATTCAGAGGTATGCCTTGGTTAGCCCTTCAAAGCTATTGTAAGTGGTACAAGGCATGGAGGGATGCCACGGAAACTTACTTACCAGCAGTTGGAAAATGGTTTTCCAGCAACCCCAAATTTCTGTCACCTACAGATGTAGCAAACACTTCATTTTTGCAGCAGAGAAGGCTAGTTCAAACAAAGTTAGCAAGCTCTACCAGCAAAGAAGACTACATCCAGGAGATGGAAAACCTCCTGCAACAGCTCAAGGGAAAGGTTCCGGATCAACATTCATCCAGTTCGTCTGAAGAACAATCAGAAGAAGAGGATGATCCTGACTATGATCCAGAATAAGTCAAAATTAGGACCAATTTGTCGCTGACATCAGACATGACGCCAGCAAAGAATTTTCCAGAAAGTACTGTAGCAATGTTACTGTAGATTACTGTACACTTATCACGGTAGATTACTGTGCGCTTTTCACTGTAGCAAAACACTATACACTTTCGCTGTAGCACGGTCTATAGTTCTATTAATAGACCCCCTCACTCATGGAAGAAGGCATTCAATCCTTCTACCAAATTTCAGAATTCTCTCTACACATTCCCTCTCTCTAAACCCTCTCAACACTTAAGAGCTCTATACCATGTAAGCTTTTAAGTTTTAATTTTTTAAAATCTGTATTTTAATTTCTTGTTATCAATAATACTTTTTGTCGGCTCTGCCGCCAACTTTTATGTTTTAATTTTGTGTTTACATACTTGCATTCAAAGCCTATTTTATTTAGCATATGTTTGCATATGGTCGGCTTTGCCGCTTGAGTTTTTATTTATTTATTGCTTCCTGTTCCTTACATTCCTCGTATTTTCCCAGTCCCCTCTACCCCCTCGGGGACTAGCTTCCGCCCCTCTGGTATATATATATACTAAACACCCATTAACATTACACCAACTTTGGTTCCACAATCTTAGTATTTAAAGTTAGCTATTCATACTAAAATACAAGAACAATGCATTAAAGAAGGGCATAAATGCTTAGAATGAAGACAAAGTATTGGAATCTCTCCAAAAGGCTCCAAATAAATGAAGTATTCAATGATCTAAATGTACAACCTATTTTACACCAAGATGATCCACAAAAACCCTAGCACTTGTATTTATAATGGCCAAAAAATGCAGACAGATTGCGATGACCCAAGGTAGAGCTGCATGACCGTCGTAGTCCCTTGGAGTCCCATCCTTATGTTGATATTTTCAGTTTCATATTCAAAGAGTATTGTATTTTTGAGACTTCTTTATGTATCCAGTTTACAGCTTATGAATCTGTATTGCCTGATTTTGCGAAGGTGATTGTTTAATGCCATTTTGGCTTTTGTTATCACTATTTCTATATTTATTGTTAATTCAATCTCATTGTATCTTATTTTTATAATTCAATATTGTTGATGTGATTGCCTTACCTAGTCCTGAAGGTTAGGTGCCGTCACGACTGTAATGCTTCGATAGGTCAGTTTGAGTTCTAGCTCCTCTTTTATAAGTTTAGACATTTCGTAGCATTATTTGATGATTTATGATTTGCGTGCATGGTATATATTGATTTTTGGAAAGTCTAAAAGTTATTTTAAGAAACATGAATTTTGAACTTAAAAATGGCTAGAATTGACTGCAATTGTTACTACTAAACGCACTGATGTTTGGTGTAAAATATATATATTTCGATGTATATCACCTCATATTTGACTATTGTTTATTGAAAGTGGGATGTTGAATGCTACGATTCATGTTAATTTGAAGTGTTTTTATGTGTAGGAATGAGTCGGGAGCAATTGGGGGCGAAACGCACAAGAATTAAGCCAAAACAGAGCAAAAACGGACAAGCGAGCAATTTGGGCGCTACAGGCAGCGCCTGGCGCCACCTGTGGCGCTGAAGACAGAAGGGCATTGGACATAGCGCCCAGGTGGGGGCTTGGCGCTACCCAAGGCGCCGATGACGCGGGTCTCTCCTATTTTGCCGAGGACACTATTATTTTCGTCCCTACACCTCCCCAACACCTATATAAAGAAGTCTAAACCTAATTGAAGGGGGGAGACGTGATTTTGGGAGCACAAACACAACACGGAATCTAGCGAAAGCAAGAATTCTCAGTTTCTTCATCTTTTCTAGTATTTTACAATTTATTCAAAAACTTATATCTTGGTTTGATTAGATCATGATTGGCTAATCACCCATCGTTCTGGGGTTGTGATTAGCCATGAATATTGTTGTTTGATATTAACTTTACCTTGATTATAATTCACTAATATATGGTTGTTTCTTCAATTCTGTGTTTAATTGCTTAATTGTTTGGCCAGCAATTAGGTTCTATCTACTATCTATGCTATGTTTAGGAAAACCATGTTTGGATTAGACAAGAGTTGAAGAGAGCATGATCTTAACCTTTGGG
>MCJB01044949.1:0-26059 GCA_002018475.1 Nicotiana obtusifolia | reverse complement strand
GGGGGGGGGGGTCAGGTAAGTTTTTTTATTTTGTATTTTAAAAAAAAAACCATACCCGATTAACCCGACCCAAGTACCCGTTTACACTAATATTAATACCCATCTTCTTTTCCCAAACCCCCCCCTAATCTAAATACATAACAAACACAAAAAAACGCAGCTTCTCTTCTTCTTCTGCTCGCGCTTCTTCTTTTACTGCTTCACAAAAAAAATTTCAAATTTTTCTTCATTCTCTATCATCTCCATCACCAGGTAGGTTCTTATTCTTCTTATTCTTCTTCTCTTCTTATTCTTCTTATTCTTACACAATCTCATCCCCAAGAACCCAAATCCCCCATGTCTTCTAGTTCTCCCACCTTCATGTAATTCTCTTGACACTTTTATGGTGGTGTGTTGTTTGTGCGAAAAGTTGTGTGCTTCATGTGTAGTAAGAGTAGTAAACTAGAATTTTCTCTACTTCGTTGAAAATCGGGAGGGCCATTATGTTCCACCTTTTTTGGAATTGAAGAACACAGTACACGCTCGCATTCTGTTTGTTTAAATGCCTGAATGAAAATTTTGTGCACCGGTGAAGTCTGAGTAACCGAAGGTACTTGTGTATGCATTTGGGCTAAGTGTGGGGTGTCTTGGGATACTTTTACAAGTTGGGGGATATGATTTTGATGCCGAACATGTTCTTACACCATTATTTTTGTATATGTATACTGGAAAATTTTTGTGAGTTAGCTTAATGTACTATAATTTAGAATTAGTACAAGGTGCCGAGCTTATTCCTTTAGTTGTCCTTATTGACTATTCACGTTGCCATGATCAATAATTCTTTTGTCGCATGGGGAAGTCTTGAGTACCCATAGTTTTGTGTTGCAACACTTGTACTTATGCTTCAGTTTTAAGTGTGGGGTAAATTGACGACTTGCATGCCTACGGCATATGTCTTGCACTTTGCTCACATTCATGTTTACTTGTGTTGCAGGATACTATGGCCCGTGACAACATTAGTAAAGGGAAAAGCACTAGAAAGTCCTCCACTACCTCACAGGTTATCAAAAAGCGAAAACAAGGAGAGAGCTCTTCTAGGCAATCCAAAGGGAAGCAAGTGGATGAGGGGTCTCAGCAAGTACCATCAAGGCCTCGGCCTCGTTTGGAATTGGTAAATGATGCTGCTGTTGCTTGGCATCGGGACTTTGTGCCAACGGGACGATATATTTCAGAGATGGGTATTAACACCACCGCCTTAGAAAGGAAATTCCTAGGTGTGCTTGCCAGACCGCGAGCCATACAGATGGAAAAATTCTTGGAATGCCCGGGGCCTGCGAACCTGAGTATGGTACGTGAGCTTTATGCAAACTGGAACTATCACAGCTCGACTTCACATGTCCGAGGAAAAGATGTGCCGATGGGCAGAGAAGATTTATGCAACTATTTAGGGGGTGAGAATGCCGACCCACGGAGATTTCAGCGCCTAATTCAGAGTCCTAAATACGAGCTGATACATCACACGTTGTGTGGCGTCGATTCGAATGCAAAGTGGATAAGGAAGCAGGGTAATATCCATCTCTCCATGGTACATGCAGATTTCAACAGCACTGCCAAGGTTTGGCAGAACTTTGTGCAGGTAAGACTAATGCCTGCAGAGCACAGTAGTGATTGCACTCGTGCCAGAGTGTGTCTCATGTTCTCTCTGATGACCGGCCAACCCATTAATGTCGCTGAGATCATGCTCAACGAGATGGCCCGCACCAGGTTCGGGCGACAGATTCGGCGGTTTTTCTTCGGCAATCTTCTAACTCAGTATATGAGGTCTTGCGGAGTGCCCGAGTACCCTGAGCACGATAAGGTTGTGGAGGCACCGACAGGGCTCATGGAAATCACCTCAGTTATGGAGACATCTTCCAAACTCACTCCAGCTGCTCGACTGGAGCGAGAAGAGAATTTTAACAGGTAAATCTATAACGCTTTAAACTTGCTCATGAGCAGGGCCGGCGTGAACGATGAGGAGCGCATGCACTTAAGAGATGACTTATCCAGTGCATCCAAGGAGATGTTGGGGATTGCACCTGGCAGCCCTGTTCATCCATCGGAGGACGTTAACACGGCCCAGGGCTTGGATACAGAGGGTGAGGATCGCAATGGTGCTACCGGACCGATGGCTATGGTGCCCTTTGGATCGGATTCTGAGGAAACTGGCACGCATTGACAGGTAGTTTTCTTCTCACCCTGCTCTATTTTACATGTTTGCATGCATCGAGGGCTATGCATTGTTTAAGTGTGGGGTGGGCGAAATACCTGTGTTGTGAATGTATATCATGTATGAATTAACTTTATTTTGGTTTTTTTAAATTTTATTTTGGTTCTTTTAATAGTTGTATTATTATTATTTTAATATATAAATTGACAATTTTTGGAAAAAGTTTGGATTTTTCCCGACGATGGATCTTTTTCTTGAAGGATAAAGTCTGATTAAAAACAACAAAAAGATTTTTAATTTTTAGGATAGTTAGGTAATATTTCTTGGTTTTTCTTAAGACACCGGTTCTTTTCCAAGGATGTAGCTCGAACCGGGCAATTTAATTTCTTTGTAGGAGTAGTTTAGGAAGAAATTGAGTTATTTTGAGATACTCATTGACATGGTTAGTGCTGGCACAATAGGCTATGACATACATTCTGTTTTCCCGCTTAGTTGAAATGAATTGTTAAGCCTAAGTAAAAAGTAAACCGCCTATTTTGTGACGCCTCTTCTCAGTTGTTTGACTTGTATGCCACATAGTGTAATATTGCTTAATTTTCTCAATTATGTGTGCTTGCTTGACTTGAGATTTGAACAGAACCGTCTTGATTGAGTCAAGTGCAATGTGTGAGTAAGGTTTTGTGATTCTCTGTGCTATCCTGTGTAGTCTAGAACTTGCCCCGTGTGTTAATTGAAGCGAAATTGTAAGTTTGGCTAATCTAGGAGATGATATAGGCATTTTCTTGCTTGATTATGGATGTGCTTGTCACATCAAAATAAAATTGTCCGTTGCTAGCCCCTTTGAGCCTATAGGCCTTTTCTTTGGTACCCACATTACGAGCCATTCCCTTGTTTTGTTCTTGAATTGATCCTGTTTGAACCTTTACCTCCTAAGGCACTTAGTCGCTAAAAGAAGTAAGGGTAGAGATTGGGAAGTAGCTGGTGAGTGGAACCATGGAAGGACCTGTTGGTACACTAAAGTTGAAATTAAGAGTCACTAGCTGATGAGTTAATGTATGGAGTGTGAAAAAGAAAGAAAAAAATAGAAAAAAAATGATAGTGAAAAATACATAGAAAACACTTCCAATACCTATTGATTTGTGCTAGTGGAATTATAGAAGTGCTAATTGAAAGAGGAGGGCTACATATATGAGACAAGTGAATTGATTGAAAAGAAAAGGTGCTCGAGTTGTGATTGTAGTTTATTAAGTGCTTAGGAGGACTAGTCACTATTCCTAAATATATCCTACCCGTCCCTTAGCCTACATTAACACCATAAAAGTCCTAATTGATCCTAGATTTGACTAGCTTAAATTAGTAGAGATCTACACTACGGGCAAACTTATGGTACGACCACGGGAAGCATATGAATTCTTTTTGAGAGTGAGTGAATTTTGTTCAATTGTGCGATATCCTTAATCTATGTTCACTCTTTTGTTGTGGTAAGGGCACATTATCTCATGAATGATTGGTAATGTTGTAAATTTTCTTGTTGGGTAAGCGCATGAATTGAGATTGCTTAATGGTTGCAAGTCGACTCTTGAGGTCGGGTGGTGACTAATAGGTTGTTGAATTATAATGAATTATTATACTTGGGTAGACTTAACGGGAAAAACATGGATTATTTGTGTGTTCATGCTTATTAGCCGGGGTTGATCATGTTCAAGAGTATGGTGTGTGGTTAAAAAAGTCGAATGCTCCTTTATGATATGAATTTGTACGTAGTTGGGAGGTTGTTAAATAATCCCATTGCTCGAGGACGAGCAAGAGTCTAAGTCTGGGGTGTTGATGTTTAGTGTAAAGTATATATATTTTGATGTATATCACCTCATATTTGACTTTTGTTTAGTGAAAGTGGGATGTTAAATGCTACGATTCATGTTAATTTGAAGTGTTTTTTTGTGTAGGAATGAGTCGGGAGCAATTGGGGGCGAAACGCACAAGACCTAAGCCAAAACGGAGCAAAAACGGACAAGGGAGCAATTTGGGCGCCACAGGCAGCGCCTGGCGCCACTTGTGGCACTGAAGACAGAAGGGCACTAGACATAGTGCCCTGGTGGGCGCCTGGCGCTACCCAGGGCGCCGATGACGCGGGTCTCTCCTATTTTGCCGAGGACACTGTTATTTTCGTCCCCACGCCTCCCCAACACCTATATAAAGAAGTCTAAACCTAATTGGAGGGGGGAGACATGATTTTGGGAACACAAACATAACACTGAATCAAGTGGAAGCAAGAATTCTAAGTTTCTTCATCTTTTCTAGTATTTTACAATTTATTCAAAAACTTATATCTTGGTTTGATTAGATCATGAGTGGCTAATCATCCATTGTTCTGGGGTTATGATTAGCCATGAATATTGTCGTTTGAATTAATTTTAACTTGATTAGAATTCACTATTATATGGTTGTTTCTTCAATTCTGTGTTTAGTTGCTTAATTGTTTGGCCAGCAATTAGGTCCTATCTACTATCTATGCTACGTTTTGGAAAACCATGTATAGATTAGAGAAGAGTTGAAGAGAGCATGATCTTAACCTTTAGGGGGGGGGGGCGGATTCGTGGTTAGGATAGGAATATACCAAATCACCATGCTTAATTAAATATCGTGATTTTATTGCGTTCTTAATCGGTTGATTTCATAGGAATATAGGCGTTGATCTATTGAGAATAGGCGAGTAGTACTTCGGGAGAAGGCTATGAGAATACTTATCGATTAATTAGCGACCATGAGGGAATAATATGAAAGAGAGAGTTAATTAGAACACAATAACATTGGTAAATTAATCACAACCCTGGAATGTTTGTCTCTATTGATTAAACAACACTTAATTAGTTATTCGATAATTTAGTTATAACTTAGAGCTCTAGTTTAGCATAATCACTTATTGAACTTGAATTTTGCTTGATTGAATAACAATATTAGTGTGTTAGTAAGTAGTTGATAAAAGTCCATGTGGGTACGATATCTGGACTCAAAATCCTATATTACTTGTCGACCGCGTACATTTTCGTGTGCGTTAGGGAGCAACACGCACTCGCAAGTATACGTGGTCGTACAAGTAATAAAGTGATACGTCGAGTGTCGTACCCATAGAGGCTTGTGTTAACTACCCACTAGTTTCACTAATAATATTATTCAGTCCAGTGTTTTTGAGTTCGAAAGTGTTATTATTCTATGCAATAATTCTAACAAATAACTAATTTATCAAGCAACAAAATGGTTGTTGTGTATTCAATAGAGACAAATATTCCAGGGTTGTGATCGATTTACCAATCCTATTATGTTCTAGTTAAATCTCGCTTTCATACAATTCACTCATGGCTGCTAATTAATCGAACAATTTCTCTCATAGCCTTCTCCCAAAGTACTACTCGCCTATTCCAAATAGATGAACGCCTATATTCCTATTAAATGAATCTATTAAGAACACATTAAGAGTACGATATGTAATTAAGCATGGTGACTAGGTATATTCCTATCCTAACCACAAAACGCCTCTCTCAGAGTTAAGATCATGCTCTCTTCAATTCTTCTCAATTCTAAACATGGCTTTCCCAAGCATAGCATAGATAGTAAATAGAATGTAACTGTTGGCCAGACAATTAAGCAATTAATCAATGAATTGAAGAAACAACCATATATTGGTGAACTATAATAAAGGTTAAGTCATCGTTAAACGACAATATTCATGGCTAAATCACAACCCCAGAACTATGGGTTATAGCCACTCAAGATAATATCAAACAATTCCATAAGTGTTGGATAATTGAAAATACTAAGAAACTATGAAGAAACTGAGATATCCTCGCTCCTGAATGTTTCTCGTGTGTATTTTTCCTTCAAAGTGGCATCTCTGCCTTCAAAATAGGCTTAGTCTTGCTTTTATACACGTATGGTAGGTCTTAGGTCGAAAAAACCTTGTCCCGGGCAAAGTTGGAGAAATTTCTGTCACCAGCACCTGGGGCAGCATGGCGTGCTGGCCCTAGCGCTGGCAAATTGAGAATTCTGTAAACGGCACCCCAGGTGGCGTGGGGCGTCGCCCGTGGAGCTTGAATTCAACATTTCTTATTTTTTCTCCATTTTGGCTCTAATCTCGCACCTTTCGCCCCCTATTGCCTCCAAATGATTCCTACATTTAAAAATACCATGAATTAACATAAATCAATACATTTTATATCTGAAATATACGAGACACGAATAAAACATGAGGCAATATACATATAAATATATATACTTTAAGCTAAATATCAACACCCTACACTTAGACTCTTGCTCGTCCTCGAGCAATGGGACTATCAAATATACCCCAACTACATACAAATCTCAACTAGAGAGGAACACTTCCAATATATTTTTGTTTTTGTTTTACCATACACGCTACCATTGACTATGATCTACACCAGCAATCAAGCATGAACATATAAAATTCACATTCTTTCCCTTTTAAGCATGCCAAGAGTATTATTTCAATTCAATCAATTCAAACAACCTATCCGTCACCACCCTACCACAAGAGCCGACTCGTTACCACTAAGCATCCTCAATTCGCACACTCACCCAACAAGAGAAGTTTACAACCTTACCAATCCTTCATGAGACCATGCACCCTCACCAACAAACAAAAGAGTGAATATAGAATAGTCCATACCTTCAAGTATGCCTTTGAACATAATTTAAGGACATCACACAATTGAACAAAATTCGCTCATTCTTACAAAGAATTCATGTGCATCCCTTGGTCGTACCATAAGCTTGCCTATAGTGTACATCTCTACTAATCTAAACTAGCCAAATCTAGGATCAATTAGGACTTTAAGGTTGTAATGTAGGCTAAGGGACAGGTAAGATACATTTTGGGATAGTGACTAACCCTCCTAAGCACTTTAATACACTACACTCACAAATCGAGCACATATTCTTCTCAACCAATTTTCTCGTCATACACCATATGTATCATATGATACACCATATGTATCATATCACATATCCTTTCCTTTTTTTTTTTTTTAATTAAGCACTTCTATACTTCCACTAGCACAATTTAGTAAGACTGGGAGGTGTGTGTTTCTCTACATTATTTGACTATTATCTTTTTCCTTTCTCGCAACTTTTTTTTCTTTTTCTCTTTTCTTTTCTACACACACTCCGTACATTAAGGTTCATCGGCTAGTGACCTCTTTGTTTTTTTAACAACATTAGTGCAACTTAAGGGCCCTTCCATGGTTCCACTCGAAAGCTACTCCCCGATCTCTCACCTTACTTCTTTTAGCAACTAAGTGCCTTAGGAGGTGAATGTTCAACAATCTCAAATTAAGAACAAAATAGGGGTACCACTTGTAATGTGGGTGCCAAAGAAAAGGTTTATAGGCTCGAAGGGGCTAGTAACGAAATTTTTTATTTTTATGTGACAAGCACATCTATGATCAAGCAAGAAACGCCTACGTCATCTCCTAGACTAGCTCAACTGAATGATTTCGCTTCGATTAACACACGGGGCAAGTTCCAGACTACACAGGATATCACAGAAGATCATAAATCCTCATGCACACATTGCACATGACTCAATCAAGACGGTTCTGTTGCATTCTCAAGTCCAGCAAGCACATATAGTTGAGAAATATTAAGCAATATTACACTATGTGGCATACAAGTCAAACAACTAAGAGAAGGCATCACAGAATAGGCTATTTATTTTACTCAGACATCAAATCAAATGTACAGGAAGATATATCGCATGTCATAGCCTAATGTGCCAGCACCAAACATGTCACTAGGCATCTCATAGCAACTCAATTTCTCCCTAACCTACTCCTAAAAAAAATAAAGTACCTAGTTCAAGCTGCACCCTTGGAAAAGAACTGGCACGCAAAGAAAAACCAAGGGATAGTACTTAACTATCCTAAAAAAAAAAAAACTTTTTGGTGTTTATTTTAATCGGACTTTAATCCCTCAAGAAAATTGTCCAGAAGATCCATCGTCAGGAAAAGTCCGAGCCTTTTTTTTTATTTTTAATTTTTTTTTTGCTTTTTTGTTTTTTTTTTTGAGAACCTAGATTATGTATACTACGAGTTCTAAAACAAAAAATAATAAAAAATAGTTTTATATAATTACACTTCAGAAAGTAGTCTCCCCACCCCAAACTTATTTTACGCATTGTCCTCGATGCATGATCACTGAGAATAATATTAAAACAAGGGTCAGAAATAATCCCTGAGATCCTCTCGGGCCTAGCTCAGATATGATCCTTAATATTAAGGGTCGGGATGACCCCATACCTCAGCTTCAACTTCAGGTACTCAGACTTCCCCTACTCTGCAAAACAAAAACAACACAAAACATGACATTATAAAAAATGAATAAAAAAAAAATACAAGGTTGGGTGCCCTCCCAACAAGCACCTTATTTATACTCGTGGCAAGACTCTGCTACTCTGCTCAGGCTGGGCGCTTTCTCTTCTTCTTTCTCCCACGAAGTCTAGCCTTTTTGCACGCTCTCAGAAGATCTCCTCTTTTATCTCTAACTATCTTCTCAACCATCTTTACACACTCAGCTTGCAATACCACCTCCTCTAACTCAATTGTCCCATCCGGATCACTACAATTCACATAAGGACTCTGCTCTACCCCTTTAATTCGACCACATTAATCATGCACATGTCCTCATAATGCATAGGGAGCTTAAGTACCTTGTACACATTAAAAGTGACTTCCTCATCGTCAACTCTCATCTTGAACTTCCCTTACCTCACATCAATAATCCCTCCACTAGTAGCTAAGAATAGTCGCCCCAAAATAATGGGCACTTCCTCATCTGCCTCGTAATCAAGAACAGTAAAATCAGCAGGACGAATAAACTTTTCCACTAGAACTAACACATCCTCAATAATTCCTTCTAGCATAACTAGTGACCTATCTGCTAATTGTAAAGTGATTGTAGTAGGTCTAAGCAGATGGCATCAAAATTATACTAGCCCCTAAATCACACAGGTCTCACCAACTTCTTGTTTTCCAAGAGACAAAGGAATTGTGAAACTCCCAGGATTATTTAACTTAGGAGGAAGTTTACTCTTAACTCTAGCACTGCACTCTTTAGTAAAGTGCAACTCTTTCAAACTCTGTATGTCTTCGCTTGTTTGCCACAATAACTCTGAGATACCTTGCATACTTAGGCACTTCCTGCAAAATTTCCATCGAAGGCAAATTCACATGCACTTGGCTCAAAATATCTAAGAATTTCCTGTACTTAGCATCATCTTTTTTGCTTCGACAGTCTTTATGGAAACGGAGGTGGTGGCCTTGTCACCATTACTGGCTCTGATCCTTCGTTCTCTTTCTCATTCTCCTCATCAGGCTTGGGAACCAATTCTCCTTCAAGACTAGCCGTATACTTCTTTTTCTTTGGAACTTCTTCTAACACTCATCCACTTCTCAAGGTAACCACATTGACTTGAGCTTTAGGATTAGGCTTAGTATCACTAGGAAGAGCCCCAGGTGGTCGAGTATTTTGAGCACTGGCATGTTGCCCCACTTGTCTCTCTCAATTTTGAATCACTGCAGCGTGGGCTACTGCTTGAGCTTGCTGGTCAACCATTAATTTCTTCATCATTTCCTCAAGGTGACTCGTCAGGTTTGTAGGTTTTTCAGCTTGAGGTGGTGTATATTGCAGTTGAGGTGCTTGTGTCCTGCACTGATTCTTAGCACCTTGGTTTCCACCCTAAGAGAAGTTTGGGTGGTTCCTCCAGTTAAGATTGTAAGTGTCCCCATACTTATTTGCCTGGCCTCGATTTGCATTACCCACAAAATATACAGACTCTATATTTGCTGGGCATAAATTTCTCATATGACCCTCTCCACAGACTTCACAAAATATTTGAACTTGTTGCACTGACTGGGCTTGCTGCTTGTTAATAACCAAGGTTATCTGATGGACTTGATTGGCCAATGTGGCAACCTGCGCTGATAGTGCCGAAACAACGTCTAACTCGAGGACGCCCATCTCTACTTCCCAATCAGGATTGCTTTTGGAGAGTTTATTCAATAATGCATATATCTCATCAAAACGTTTCTCCAACACTTGACCTCCCGCTGCAGCGTCCACCACAATCTTTGTCTCTGGATGTAGGCCTTCTATTAGAGTGTGAGCTAACACTTCATTTGTCCGATTCTGATGAAGACAGTCTTTGAGTAGCCCTTTGAACCTTTCCCAAGCTGAATTTAAAGACTCCCCCAGCTTCTGTTTGAAGGCAACTATCTCACATCTGATCTTTGCAGTTTTTCCTAAAAGAAAGAACATTGACAAAAATTTCCTCGTCAGAACATTCCATGATGTAATAGAATTAGCTAGTTCCGCCTTCAACCATCGCTTTGCTTCGCCCAATAGAGAGAACGGGAAAAGTGTGAGCCTCACATAGTCTGGAGTGACTCAGCTAGTGATATAAGTATCACTAATCTCCTAGAAGTTCATGATGTGCTATTGTGGATCCTCGTATAAAAGACCCATAAACTACCCATTCACATGTAGTAGTTGGATCATGCTCTGTTTCAGCTCAAAGTGCCCAGTGATTCCGGGCTTCACAATGCTGGAGGTGACATTAGCACTACTGGGCATCACCACCTCCTGAACAGCCATATGTTTCTCCTTTGCCATGGTCATAGGAAATTGAACAAGTGCCTGAAGATTATTTGTATCCCTTGCTCCCTCAACCTCCTATGAAATGTTCTCTCAAGTTCGGGGTCAAAGCCTTGAAGTTTATCTTGGCTTCCAACCCTTCGCATTCAATGAAAGTTCTTGAGAGAAAATCAACCAATAAGAAATGTTAGACTTGACAAAATAAATAATTAAAGAAAAAACTAGAAAGTGGTCAACATTCAAGTCACCGGCAACGGCGCTAGAAACTTGTTGCTACCAAATGCACACGCAAGTATATTCGGTCGTAAAAGTAATAAAATGATAAGTCAAGTGTCAAACCCACCGAGACTTGTGTTAACTACCCAGTAATTTCACTAATATTATTATTCAGTCAAGTATTTCCGTGTTCGGAAGTGTGTTTATACAATGCAATAATTCTAACAAGTAACTAATTTATCAAGCAGCAAAATGGTTGTTGTGTATTCAGTAGAGACAAATATTCCAGGGTTGTGATTGATTCACCAATCCTATTGTGTTCTAGTTAACTCTCCCTTTCATAAAATTCACTCATGGTTGCTAATTAGTCGAACAATTATTCTCGTAGCCTTCTCCCGAAGTACTACTCACCTATTCCAAATAGATTAATGCCTATATTCCTATGAAATGAATCTATTAAGAACAAATTAAGATTACGATATGTAATTAAGCATGGTGACTAGGTATATACTATCCTAACCACAAATACGCCCCCCTCAGAGTTATGATCATGCTCTATTCAATTCTTCTCTATTCTATACATGGCTTTCCCAAGCATAGCATAGATAGTAAATAAAACCTAACTGTTGGCCAGACAATTAAGCAATTAATCAATGAATTGAAGAAACAACCATATATTGGTGAATTATAATTAAGGTCAATTCAACGTTAAACAACAATATTCATGGCTAAATCACAACCCCAGAACTATGGGTTTTAGCAACTCATGATAATATCAAACAATTTCATAAGTGTTGGATAATTGAAAATACTAAGAAACTATGAAGAAAACTGAGATATCCTCACTCCCAAATATTTCTCGTGTGTATTTTTCCTTAAGAGTGGCGTTTATGCCTTCAAAATAGGCTTAGTATTAATTTTATATGTGTTGGGTAGGTCTTGGATCGAAATAACCTTGTCTCAGGAAAAGTTGGAGTAATTGCCTTCACCAGCACCTAGGGCAACGTGGGGCACTGGTGCTGGCAAATTGAGCATTCTGTAAACGGCGCCACATGTGGCGTAGGCGCTGCCCGTGGCGTTGGAAATCAACATTTTCCATTTTTTCTCTGTTTTCGCTCTAATTTGCACCTTTCGCCCCCTATTGCATCCGGATGATTCCTACATATAAAAATACCACGAATTAACATAAATTAATACATTTTACATCCAAAATCTACGAGACACGAGTAAAACATAAGGCAATATACATACATACATATATATATATATACATACATATATATATATGTATATATATGTATATATGTATATACACACACTTTAAGCTAAATACCATCAGTCAACCATTTTTTCTAAAAAACCTAGGATCGTGTTTTGAAAATTATGATAGGTCCAAATGATGATTTTGGACTTTTACACATTTTGGTTAGACCTAGGGTGAGCCGAGGCCATTTTGGCTCTTAATGTGGAAAGTTGGAATTCGAAGTTGAATTATGAAATTTCTTGAGTTTTGGTGTTTGATTCTTGAATTCAGATGTTATTTTGATGATTTGAGTATACGAGCGAGTTCATATGATGTTGTTACACTTGTGTGGATATCCAGATTTGATCCCAAGGGGCTTGTGTGAGTTTCAGACTATTTTTGGCATAGCTGAGGGTTTTTGGTGCTGCAAACCTCACGATTGCGAGAGTCTGTTTGCAAATGCGAGCCTCGCATTTGAGAGTGCTAGCTCACATTTGCCACGTCGGGAATGGACCAGGCAACTACGCGTTTGCAAAGTTTTAGACGCTTTCGCGAGCGGGTGGGGCATCACAATTATGAATGTTGTGTCGCAATTGTGACACTTGTGGGTTGTGGAATAGAATCGCATTTGCGAAGCTAGGTTCTTTTTCGCGAGGGGCTGGACCTTGGCAAATGCTAAGGTTTGGTCGCATTTGCGACATCTGGAAAGCTCATACACTATTTGCATTTGCGTTCAGTGGTTTGCTTTTGCTAACATCACAATCTGCAGTTGGGTAAAGGGTTGGGATTTTCGGACTTAGCTCATTGCACTCCATTTTTTAGACTTAGGCTCCACATATTGGTGATTTTTGAGAGCAAATTTTTCCCAACTTCATAGGTTAGCGATTTCTCTCCCCCCCCCCCAATGTTGGGGTATATGGAATGAGTATTTTGTCACGAATATTGCCTCCAATCTTGTTAACAGTAACATCCATTCCTTGTGCTATGTTGCCTTACTTTCCCATCGCATACACACCTATCTCATGTACTTCCCTTCCTAAAATGAGAATCAACTAATCCATCTTTTACCTTATGAGCTCGTTCCGTTTTTGTCTTCTGACGATCACTACCTCTTGCTTGGTATAAACGAAAGTACTTTGGACCATATTTTTGTATACGGTCGAAGTCGGGACCATCTATATGTGGTCGAAATCGGGCTAGACCCTATATGGTTAGCATCGAGGTTCGGAATGCGTAGGGTCGAAGATCGAACTCGACCTTCATCGAAGCGGAACACGAAGCCAGAATGTCCAACGTTGAGAACACCGAGCCCATGGTCCAAAATTGAGTCAGATTCCGAAAATGTCGAGGGAAGATCATTAAACCTAAATGACGAAAAACTGGAATATCCGTTACGGGACAAACATTATGGCATGAATCTCGGCACTAATCAATAGAACCGCTTAATTAGTAAATTAGGAGATTTTTTACCTCGTGTCGAGATTTTTACCTTGTATAAAGTTGCACCAGATGTACGACCTCCCCACTATATAAAAGGGGAGTTGAACCATTTTAAGACATACCTTTTTCACGAATCATCAATAGAAAGAAAAAACAATGATATATTGTTCTCTTGGATCATTTTATCATCAACTTGTTTCAATTTCCATTATAATCAGTTTCTGCCCAAGAAGGATCAGCCAACGGCCAAGAGTGTCTAACTCGGGTGTTTTGCATTTCTTTTCCATTTATCTCTTAATTTTAACTTTCGTTATATTATTCGTCATTTGTATCAAATTAGGCCACATATCCTTAAAACCACGTATAAATTCAATTGTTATCTGAAACTTAGGGTAAACAGTTTGGCGCCCACGGTGGGGCTAAGGATAATAGTGGATATTTGATATAATTTTTTGTCACACACATTGTTTCACACTTGCTCTTTGGAGTGTTTCTGATTCAAGGTTGCAATACAGAAATGTCAAACTCTCAATCGGCACCTCTGCTTATTGATAACGAGTTCGATCATCAAGGCGAAAATAATAACATAGTGCCCGGTGACGAAATTCCAATCGATGCAAATTCATAAGTGGCAGTTGATGCAGATCAGCTTACTGGCCCTTCAAATAACGTTCATAGGGGAATCCGATCGGTGACACAAAATCCCCAAAACGATGAAAGGGACGGGATCAGCCTCTGAATGATCTTCGAAATGTTGCAAGTCCAACAAGTAGCGATAGCTTAGTTACAAAACTGAAGCCAAATCTCTAACAGGGTTGAGCATGGCCCTTCCCGAGAAATTACCCATAAGGATGGATCGGTTGCAGGAAGGTTGAATGAGTGTGAATCGGGGGCAAACACTAGAATTATGAAGATGCTTGAAGAACTAACTAAACGAATAGAATCCGGGGAGAAGAAAATCGATGCAAATAACAAAAGGTGGAAACGTACAACTCCATGGTGGATCAAATCCTAGGAGTACCCCCAGTATTAAAAGGCCTAGATTCCAAAAAATTCGTGCAAAAACCTTTTCCACCAATCGCGGCTCCGAAACCGATACCCAAAAAATTTTGTATGTCAAAAATCCCCAAATACAACGGAACGACCGACCCAAACGACCATGTAACTGCATATACATGCGCTATCAAAGGGAACGACCTGGAGGATGACGAGATCAAATCCGTTGGGGAAACCTTGTCGAAATGAGCCATGACATGGTATCACAACTGACCCCTAATTCTATTGACTCATTTGCTATGCTTGCAGATTGTTTTATGAAGGTGCACGCAGGCACCATCAAGGTCGAAACACGAAAATCAGACCTTTTCAAAGTCAGGCAGAAGGATAACGAGATGCTCAGAGAGTTTGTGTCGCGGTTCCAAATGGAACGAATGGATCTGCCACTGGTCACAGATGATTGGGCTATTCAAGCTTTCACTCAAGGGCTCAATGTTCGAAACTCCGCGGCTTCGCAACAACTAATACAGAACTTAATAGAGTACCTTGCTATCACATGGGCTGACGTACATAATTGGTACCAGCCAAAAATCAGAGTTGAATATGATCAGCTCGAAGCCCCTTCGGGATTCATTTACCCCGTTAGAGCTTATGACAAAATCCGAAGGGACGTTTTTCGCGGACCAAGATCGAATAGAGAGCGACATCGGCCGTGTCATGGAGACAGAAAAATCGGCGTATCCAGGCAAAACTCTCCAAGACATGAAAGGAGAAATGACCGAGGTCAGAACAGCCGGGGGCTCATGACAATAAGCAATTTCGAAAGGCCCATCGAGCATAAAGAAGCACCTCGATTATCGGAGTATAATTTTAATGTTGATGCTTCCACTATCGTATCTGCTATCGGTCGCATCAAAGATACTAAATGACCTCAACCATTGCAATCTGATCCAACCCAAAGGGATCCTAATCAGATAGGCAAATATCACGGCACTCACGGTCATAAAACAGAAGACTGTCAGCAACTGAGAGAAGAAGTAGCCCGGTTACTCAATAACGGACACCTTCGAGAATTCTTGAGCAACCGTGCAAAAAAATCACTTCGGAAATAGGAATAAACAAACAGGCCGGGAAGAACCTCAACATACAATCAACATGATTATCGGTGGAGTCGATACCCCTCAAGGTCCGATGTTGAAACGTACCAAAATATCCATCACTAGGGAAAAGCGCACTAGGGGTTACACGCCAGAGGGGACTTTATCTTTTAACGACGAGGATGCCAAAGGAATTATACAACCCCACAATGACGCACTGGTAATATATGTACTTATACATAAAGTTAGAGTAAAACGTGTGTTAATCGACCCAGGTAGCTCGGCCAATATAATCCGATCGTGGGTCGTGGAGCAATTCAGCCTGACAGACCGGACCGTTCCTACAGTTCGAGTACTTAACGGGTTCAATATGGCATGTGAGACCACCAAGGGTGAAATAATGTTGCCGATAAATACTGCTGCAACCATTCGAGAAACAAAGTTCTTTGTGATCGGAGGGGACATGGGATACAATGCTCTGTTTGAAAGGCCATGGATCCATGACATGAGGGCGGTACCTTTAACATTACACCAGGTGTTGAAGTTTACGACGCCCGATGGAGTTAAAATGGTTTGCAGGGAGCAACCAGCTGCGAAGGAGATGTTCGCGGTGGAAGAAATGACACCAACACCAACGGTTCCTAACCAAAGGGTCGAGAGCAAGACAAAATAGCAATCACAGATACCATCTTCGGCAAATGCGGATAAACAAGTACATGTCAAAGATGATGATTATGGAATCCCAGATCTTTCATCACTCCCGATGATTTCGATGCCATCAAATCGACTGTCGAGGAACTAGAATGTCACACTGCGAGAAGACTTGGCCGAACAAAAGGTATACCTGGGCTCGGGGCTGAGCTCCGAGCTTAGGACAAAATTTATTCGATTCCTTTCAATTAACGAAGACTGCTTCGCTTGGTCCCACCCATATATAACAGGTATACCATCGGAGATAACCACTCACAAGCTAAGCCTGGATCCAAAATTCTACCCAGTCAAACAAAATAGGAGGCCTCAACCCGGAATCAAACATGCGTTCATCAAGGATGAGGTAACTAATCTTCTAAAGATAGGGTCTATTCGGGAGGTTAAATACCAGGAGTGGTTGGAAAACGTAGTGGTAGTCCCTTAAAAAGGGTTTAAATTAAGAATGTGTGTAGATTATAAAGACTTGAATAAAGCATGTCCAAAAGACTCTTTTCCCTTACCCAACATTGATCGCATGATCGATGCTACTACCGGCCATGAGACCCTTAGTTTTATCGACGCATACTCCAGCTACAACAAAATACGGATGGACCCAGGTGATCAGGAAAAAACTTCCTTCATCACTAACTATGGGACATACTGTTACAATATAATGCCATTTTGGTGAAAAAATGCTGGAGCCACATACCAACGCTTAGTAAACCGAATGTTCGAGAAACAACTAGGAAAGACAATGGAGGTTTATATTGAGGACAAGTTAGTTAAATCCCTGCGAGCAGAGGACCATTTAAATCATTTGCATGACACATTCAGTGTGTTGAAGCAGTACAACATGAACTTGAACCCGGTAAAGTGTGCGTTTGGTATGGGTTCAGGTAAATTCCTCGGATTCATGGTCTCGAATTGTGGAATCGAGATCAACCCTAAAAAAATCAAGGCTATCAAGGACACCACGGTCGTAGATAATGTGACAGCCGTGCAAAGTTGACCGGACGGATAGCCGCTTTAGGGCGATTCATTTCGAGGTCGTCCTATAAAAGCTACCAGTTCTTAGCTCTACTGAAATAGAAGAACAACTTTTCATGGACTCCAAAATGCCAGCATGCTTTGGAAGAACTCAAAAGTTATTTATCGAGCCTGCCTTTGCTTCATACACCGAAGATGGACGAAAAACTGTACCTTTACCTGTCAGTCTCAGAGATAGCGTAAGTGGAGTCCTAGTCCGAGAAGAACAAAGTACACAATTCCCAATTTATTATGTCAGTAGAACCTTAGGCGAAGCCGAGATTAGGTATCCTCACTTGGAAAAACTGGCGCTCGCTTTGTTAAGCACTTCTAGGAAACTAAAACCGTATTTTCAATGTCATCCCATATGCGTCATAACAACTTACCCATTAAGAAATGTGATGCATAAGCCCGAGCTCTCAGGTCGGTTGGCCAAATGGGCCATAGAAATAAGTGGGGACGATATTGAATATCGACCTCGAACCGCCATCAAGTCTCAGGTGTTGGCAGACTTTGTGGCCGATTTTACACCATCCCTAATACTCGAGGTCGAAAGAGAGTTATTAGTTAGCTCAGGAACTCCTTCAGGGTTATGGACCCTTTTCAAAGATAGTGCATCGAATGCGAAGGGGTCCGGACTTGGCATCGTGTTGAAGCCAACAACTGGTAATATAATTTAATAATCTATTAAGACTTTGAAACTGACTAACAACGAGGCAGAATATGAAGCCATGATTGCTGGCCTAGAACTAGCCAAGAGCCTATGAGCAGAAGTGATCGAAGCTAAGTGTGACTCTCTTCTTGTGGTAAATCAAGTCAATGGAACGTTCGAGGCCAAGGAAGGGCGAATGCGAAGATACTTAGACAACTGCAAGTGACGTTACATCGGTTCAAAGAATGGACCTAACAACATATACCTCGGGATCAAAACAGCGAGGTCGATGCCCTCGCCAGCTTGGGGTCGTCGATCGAAAATGACGAGGTCGATTCTGGAAAGGTCTTATAGCTTATGTGGTCGGTAGTGGAAGAAGGCCACACTGAGATCAATTCGACAAGTCTAACTTGGGATTAGAGGAACAAATACGTCGAATATCTCAATACCGGCAAACTCCCCTCCGATCCAAAAGAGTCAAGGGCCTTGCGTACGAAGGCGGCCCGGTTCAGCTTGTTCAATGACAGAACCTTGTTTAGAAGAACATTTACGGCCCACTCGCAATATGTCTGGGACCGGGAGACACTGAGTACATTTTAAGGGAATTCAATAAAGGTACTTGCAGAAACCATTCTGGTGTCGAGCCACTGATTCGAAAAATAATCAGAGCCGGTTATTATTGGGTCAACATGGAAAAAGACGCAAAGGAGTTCGTTAGAAAATGTAACCAATGCCAAAGGCACGCCCCGATGGTCCATCAACGCGGGGAGACACTCCACTCAGTCATATCACAATGGTCGTTCATGAAATAGGAGATGGACATCGTTGGCCCTCTTCCATACACACCAGGTAAGGCTCAATTTATACTCTTTATGACTGATTATTTTTCTAAATGGGTGGAAGCGCAGGCGTATGAGAGGGTTAGGGAAAAATAAATGATCGAATTCATTTGGGATCACATCATATGCCGATTTGGAATGCCAGCCGAGATCGTATGCGACAATGGTAAGCAATTCATCGATAGCAAAGTGAAAAAATTCCTCGATGATCACAAGATTTAAAGGATCCTATCGACGCCCTACCACCCCAGTAGGAATGGACAAGCCAAATCTACCAACAAAACAATACATCATAATCTCAAAAAGAGATTAATCGTTGCCAAAGGGAGATGGAAGGAAATATTACCTGAAGTCCTATGGGCATATCGTACGACCGAGAAATCCATCACCGGAGCCACCCCGTTCTCTCTGGTTTATGGTGCCGAAGCTTTGATATCGGTCGAGGTTGGGGAGCCAAGTGTCAGGTTCCGGTATGCGACAGAGGAATGGAATTACGAAGCCATGAATACGAACTTGGAACTGTTAGATGAAATACATGAAGCTATCCTTGTTCGACTAGCTGCTCAAAAGCAAAGGATCGAAAGGTATTACAAAAAAAGGATCAACCTTCGATATTTCAATGTCGGGGACTTAGTACTAAGGAAGGTTACACCAAACACACAGAACCCGAAAGAAGGGAAGCTGGGACCAAACTGAGAAGGACCTTACTGTATCATTAAAATCACCGGAAAGGGATCCTGCAAGCTCAGAACAGTGGATGGTAAAGAACTACAAAACAACTGGAACATAAGTCACTTGAAACGGTATTACTGCTAAAATACAACCCTGTTCTTTATTTTTATTTGCATCACGAACTAACATTTGCAGGTATCAAAAGAGGTACCCTAGATTTGGGGATACGAGATATTAAGTCTGAAAGCACGCATTGCACTCTTTTTCTCTTGAACTGGCTTTGTCCCAAGATGGGTTTTACGGTAAGGTTTTTAATGAGACAACTAGTAAATCGTGCTAACTTGGATTCGAATGCCGATAGCAAATCGGTGACGACAATATTCAAAGCCTATCTTCAATCGACCCCGAATACTGGGGGGCCACTTTAGCTTGGAAAGATATTCTAGGGTTGAAGGGTCAAAGACCAATGAGGTTTAGTGTAAGAGCCAAACATTCAAATGAACCGTGCCCAAATAGATTGATCAAACCCTAACACAAATTTCTACACATGCATGAACGAGAATAAAGAAAAGTCTCTTGTATACAAACATCCTGCTTCCGATCAAACGAGCCCAAGGGCCACTTTAATTTTAGTTCAGAAAACCATTCTCTCACTCAGGGACTTGTCTGATAAACAAACTTATTCGAGGAGGGATGAGACCTATTAAGGCAATCCCCGAACTTTAAAGGCTAAGGACATTTCGAATTAACATAACTCGAGAGGGGATGACATACCCCAAACTTTAAAGGCTAAGGCCATTTCGAGTTAACAGAACTCGAGGGGGGATGAGACCTATTAAGGCAAATCCCAAACTTTAAAGGCTAAGGCCATCTCGGGCTAACAAAACTCGAGGGGGGATGAGACCTATTAAGGCAAACCCCGAACTTTAAAGGCGAAGGCTATACCAAATTAATAGTATTTGAGGTCTAAGGTATTTCGAAAGTTGCAAAAAGAAAAAATTTACATATATACATCAAAAATCCCTTCCACAAAATCGAGCAACTTCAATACACAATATTAAACATGGGAAAAGATAAAACTTGGTCAGTAGCGACTTGGTCTCAATTGGATCTCGCCTTGATATTAGAATTTCCAAGGTCGTCTCATTCTTCAGATGCAAGTGAATCTTCAGAATCATCGTCCTCCAAGAAGGCTAATTTTCTGGCCTTGGCCTCGACTCTCCTAGCATCTTCGATCTCCACCGATAAATCAAAACCTCGAGCATGAATCTCTTCAAAGACAAGTGTGCGAGATTGCCACCTCATATGGTCAACCATATCCCTTGATTGATATTGAGTAGCTTCAGCATCGGCCTTATATTGAGTGAGCAGTTCATCGGCTTCGGCTTTGACCATGGCAACTTCCGATTTGGCTATTTTTAGCTCTTTAGCCATATTATCTCGATATAAGATAACCGCGCTGATTCGAGATTGGAGCTCGTCGGTTTTCCTGGTTTGAGCCTTGACTTTCTGCTTTGCCTCTCTAAGTCGAGCCTCTGCTGAAGCTAACTGTGCCTGGAATGTCACTTTTTTCGAGGCTAGCTGATCCATCTTGCTCCTCCACTTATCGGCCTCAACTCTAGCCACGCATATTTCAGATCGAAGTTGATTAATCTGATCACGCTTTTTCTCTACTTGCTCGACCAAGCTAGCATTATCCTTTCGGGTAAGCTCCAGTTCGGCGCGGAGGTTCATCATCTCCCCTTCGAGCCGTTCATAGCATTTTGACTCTTCCCGAAATCGGAGAAAGGCTTCATGGTGAAGTACCGAGGCCTGCAAGCATAAAGGAAGATGTTATGATTAATTGAAATTTTAAAGTACAAAACAAAGGACATCGAATAGGGCTTATCGAAAATTACCCGATTCAGCGCCTGTTGAGCTTCATTGAACAGGTAGGGCGCATCCACCTTGTTCATTTTTGCCTGATCCTCCTCGGTCACCAAGCACCAAAGATAACTGGCCACTCTGACGGGAGCGGAAAGAACCATGGCATCCTCGGAAATGGTGAAAGATATGGATCATTTTCGATCAGGGTAAGCGCTCGGCGCGGGAAATCGATCGACCAATTTTGGACTGAAGGAAATACCGCTTGTATCAGTGGATGAGCTTTTCCTCGGTACCTCTAAATTACCAAGCCCAAAAATGTCTTCCGCGGATGCTGAATCCACGCCATCGAAAAAATCATGGAAAGGGTCTTTCGATCTATGATCTCCGTCCGGAGAACGTTCTTCTGCCATTTAGGCCTCGTTGAACGTTGATTCCGAGAAAGAGGGAGAATTAGTCTTAATTGGACTCGAGACTCCCAGCGGTGCTCTCCTCGTATCTGAGGAGGCCCCAGTTCTTGACCGGGTCCAAAGGACCCAACATGAAGGGATAAGTGTAAACACTTAAAAAACCCTCCACGTGGATAGTGATTGCTTCTTCAGGTAGGAACCACCACACACTTGTCGACCCAGTTATAGTCTTCCTTGGCTTTATCGAGAATTCTGTTGGTGATTGAACAAATGTATCTCGTGACCGTTTCGCATCGGCGTCGTATTGAGGAAGCTTTATCGACCTTGAAATCAGCTCCGGTTGAACACCCGGTTGGTACAAGCGCCTTCAGAGGGGGCTCCGCTGTAGGTTCCTCAATCATGACATGCAAAACGTCCTCAGCAGGTTGAGAAGAAGAGGGAGTTTGTCTTTGAGGAACGGATTTTGAAGTCTTCGCCATTGGTTTGAACAGATGAAGAAATTAAAATATACAGATGCAAAGGAAATATAGTATGAAGATAGCTTGTGAGGTGTTTTCAGAAAACCAGAAGGCAGGAGATCTTGAAGATAAGAACTATGTAGTTTTATAAAAGAGCACGAACATTTTAATATTGTATATGGCCAAAGTCGGTCCTATATATATGTGGTCAAAACCGAGCTCGACCCTATATGGTTAACATTGAGTTTGACCACTGCACGACTGATCGGGTTCAGAATGCGTAGGGTCGAAAATCGAACCCGACCTTCATCGAAGTGGAATACGAAGCCAAAATGTCCAACCTCGAGAACACCGAGCCCATGGTCCGAAATTGAGTCTGACTCTGAAAATGTCAAGGGAAGATCATTAAACCTAAATGAAGGAAAATCGGAATATCCGTAACGGGACTAACATCACGGCAGGAATCTCGGCACTAATCAATAGAACTGTTTAATTAGCAAATCAGGAGATTTTTTTACCTAGTGCGGATATTTTTACCTCGTATTAAGTTGCACCAGATATACGACCTCCCCACTATATAAAGGGGGAGTTGAACCATTTTAAGACACACCTTTTTCACGAATCATCAATAGAAAGAAAAAACAGTGATATATTGTTCTCTTGAATCATTTTATCATCAACTTGTTTCAATTTCCATTATAATCAGTTTCTGTCCGAGAAGGATTAGCCAATGGCCAAAAGTGTCAAACTCGGGTGTTTTGCGTTTCTTTTCCATTTATTTCTTTATTTTAACTTTTGTTATATTATTCGTCATTTGTATCAAATTAGGCTACATATCCTTAAAACCACATATATATTCAATTGTTATCCGAAATTTAGGGTAAATAATTTCCTTTTTGACTTCCTATGTCATCTCATTGATGTTCTTGTTCCTTTACGACATTTCCACTGATGTCACATTCTAAACCTTAGGTTTGTGAACCTGCTGATCCCAATAGAGTAACTAACTTTTAGACGGCTTCAACTAAAACACCTTGGGAAAGATCTCTGGTATATTCTCATAACAACAATATGTAGAGTACCGAATAACTGAATTTTGACCCTGGAGGAGTTTTAATTCATTAACCAATTGCCCCAACTTCCGAATGACTCAATATGGAGTACCGTGGGCTTTTGCCTGATCTGATTTCATCGATCAACCTGCCAGAACCTTCCAGATCTCGAGCTCATATTCCAACCTCTAGCCTTAAGCCCCTAAGACATGATTTTCGCAAGCTTCGGGCTACTTGAATTTGATTGTTGATCAAGTTGGTTCTCTTTGTTGCTTGAAGGACTAAGCCAGAACCGTACTACCCTGTTATCCTGATTTTCAGATGATCTAACTGAAAGCTTGCTTTTTGTGTTACCCACTCTCATAAGGCACAATCTTAATGCTGGGGCCCTGTCTATTGTAATTAACCACTCGAAAAATGATAGGCTGTTAGGATATACTATTAACCATGTGGTTTGATTATAGTATTATGTTTTATTTATTGGAACAATTGTTTATTTATTTATTCAATTCAATGAAATCTTAATTCAAATAGATCATTTGTTCATATGTGTGCCCTTTACTTATATAGTAGACGATTTAGTGTATGGAGCTTTAGCTCATGCGCGGAAGATTAAATTGTCGGTTCTTGTAAGTTATAAAGTTAATGTTCACAATCAAAGATGAAACTGGGCAAAGCATCTTGATGATTGTAGCATAAGATTAAATTATAATCTATCTTGATTATGGGAATGGTTTAGTTCCGACTTCTAATGCTAGTACATTTTTGTGTATTGAACGGACCAAGTAGAGATAAGGTTTTTGTACTGAATATATAAAACTACATCTCTAGCTCATTGAATGTTCTTATACTCTTAATCTTGATATAATTATTATGATCAATGTGCTTCGTTCATTATTTTGATTTATTAAAAGGTACGACTCAACTGCGAGTTAATGTATTCCTGGTAAATTGAATAATGACAAAGTGCATTTGTGAAATAATAATTAGTTGATAGAATCCGTGTCTTGACCATTGAGATTGATGATACCCCTTTATGGATGCTTAAAAGTTTTCATGTGAAACCCTGCAGGTGGATTTTGTATCCGTCACATGAAATAAGTTAAGCGGAAGTATAAAGGATTAAATTAGTCGATAAATTAAATTGTCAGTAATTTAATTTATCTGATTGGTATTTGTAATCTTAACACGGGGAGTTAAATAAGTTTTAATGAATGATTTCGAAATTAAACTGAGGAGTGCAATTATAATTTTCTAGTAGAATAAATTGTAATTTATTGTGGTAGGATTAATTCATTCATATTCCGAATTAATACCACAATAGGAAGCCTCGTTATTAAATCTGTGATCCCTACTGTGCCTGAATATTCTAGAACGAGGAAATTAAATAAAAAAATAGTATCCTTGGTGGGTTAGGAGACTGCTACACATTTTTGGTACGTAGTAGACTCCTACATGTTTTGGCTACTAAGACTTCAAATATATTTTGGTCTTATAAAACCAAGAGGCAGCAAAAAACGTGTAACTTATAAAAACAAAAAGAAGACAAAAACGTTTGAAAAAACAGAAAGGTAAAAATGTGAAAAGAGAAAGAGAGTTTATCTTCTGTTTTGGCCGGAAAATACACATAAAAAGGAAACAGAGATTAGCTTCTGTTTTTTGGCCGGATTTCGACAAAAGGGATATTATTTTTCTTGAACAAAAATACTTGCCACTCAAGTATCACGTTCGGTAGAAATTCAGGATACACAGTAGAAGACTGCAGACCTGGATAGCGTGAATATCATTGAAGATTTGTGCAGTAACTTCAAGAGGTTAGTGTTTCTATCTCGTTAATGATTATATTTATCTAGTTTACATGTAAGATTATATGGTCTTGGGTGATTGCTTCCGTTGCGTTTATGCCTATTTTCTATCAATTGGCATCAAGAGCCGTCTTACATCTAACTAGATAATGTAATACGTCATAAAACAAAAATCTTAGAATTAGTATTGTTTTTTGAATACATGTTTGTCATGTTAAAAACAATGATGTTTTATGAAAAACGAGATTGATTGTGTTGTTTATGAATTCTGGAATCAAGGCTATGTTAGAATTAGAAACAACGTGTTACTTTATGAAACAGAAACCATTGTTTTGGTGTTATTTTTGGGTGACAGTTTGTCTGAATTGATGAATTCATGAATCATGGATATTATTTGAATCGTATAAATAATATGATTGTATCTGATTTTATTCAAAAGTATAAAAACGAAAAAACCGATTTTACCGAATGGTCATAATTTGGAGTTCTGAATTTTTTTTTGATGAACTCCGATTGACCTGAAATTTGGTATGTTCATCGGAAACGGCCCAATGATCAATACTCACTGCTTTGCAGTTAGCAGAGACGTTTTTTGGCCATTCGGGGTCGTTTAGATGGGTTTTTGGGCGTTTTTCTAATTTTAGAAAAAATTTTATTAACCGAAATTTTTTATTTTAACAAATAATGGTGTTAGGGTTCATTCTCTATGGTCTCCATTATATATAACAGTAATATAATAAATTTA